>OZ010667.1:13005187-13605187 GCA_963932185.1 Troglohyphantes excavatus
TCCCTTATGGTGCGACTGTTTTCTAGCTCATAAAGTTGTTATATTAACTTCTAAAATTAGGTATATAACTAAATTGCACAATAGAACAAATATATACAACATTCCATGCAAATGTCAGCTACATTTTTTTTTAGCGAAATTACAATTGGTTGGTAATTTTTTCTACAAAGATGATTTGTTTTTTATGTAAGATATTATCAATACATATTATTATACAATAAAAATGCGTATTGTGCATTTATATCTAATAAAAACTTAATCAAAAAGACATCGGGATGGATCCGAACTGTCTATTTCGTCTCTAACCACCGTACCGTTGAGGGTTAATCAAATCCAACTATTGAAGTGATTCGTTTGAATTCGTCGCCAATAAACTTTCGCTAACACTGCTGAATCCGTGTTTTTTAAATTAAGCTTAAGATAGGATTATACGTATATACCTTCGAGCATGGATCCTTCATAGTAGAGAAAACATATCTTTGTAATCTCGCTAACATCAAAGTGAGGCCAAACTTGTAAGGCCTCAGACACGCGGTTAATTATGTCACTCCATTCATAAATTTTCACTGTTACACATTTCCTAAATTCATCAGCTAATCGCGAGTATTTTTTAATTCATAATTTTGAAAAGAAGTCACGTGTCTGAGGCCATTCGGTCTGAGATGTTGGTTTCACGATTATGACGTCATATTCGCTCTACTACAGTCCATTCATGCTCGAAGGTATATACCAACAAGTCTATTTGTATTGGAATAAAGCTTGTCAAGCAACACATTGGGCTTGGATTGTTTGCATTCTAAGTCCCTTAATTCTAGTTGTTGGAGTGGATGGTTCAGGCTTTAAATTTCGTAAAATGTTTCTGAACTGTGGCGACCAATCGAATGATTTAACTCTTTCGGTGACAAAATCACGAAATGTTTCTTCAGTCCTACCTGGTTAAGGGCCCATCCTACTCGAACGAGTAAAACGCGCTCGAGCTTCTCGGTGATTCGAGGATTTGTACCACGTGGTATGAATTCTTGGATCACCGAGAAGCTCGAGCGCGTTTTGATTCGAGAATTCATCCCACGTGGTACGAATCCTCAAATCACAGGGTAAGCTCACGCGCGTTTTACTCGTTGATGTAGGATGGGCCCAAGGCATAAAACATTCGCTTACCATCGTAAATGTTTGCTAAAAATAGAATATTTATGAAATTTTACGGTTGTTTCGTTTCACGTGTTCCTGGAATAAAACAAATTGAATCTGGGATTCGAATAAACAAAACCTCGTGCGATTCAATGTTTTAAAATATTATTTGCTACTGTGACAGTTCAGAGAAACATTTCTAAATTTGTTTAAACTGCAAGACTGTGTTTGTGAGAGAATACAAGGCGATTCGAACTGCAGGTCGGACGAAATTGAAAAGATAAGGATTAACGTATTCTAGGGGCCGTCAATAACGCATCGCGATTTGATTCGCTTTTGGTTTTCTCATTAAACTTTGTCATGGTCCATATTGAGCCTATCAGGCTGAATGCTCGTAATGTTCGGTGTTTGTAAACGTATCTGTAACAGTTTAGTTAGAATTGTTGATTTATACCTTAACGCACTCTTTTACTAACGCCGTATATATTTTATTTAGTTACAGTGGGTTGTGGAACCATGTATAAGTGTTGATTTTGTAAGTTATTCTATTTTAACGAACGGTTGGATAATTATCTCAGTGGGCAACAGAGTGTTGAAGTAGGATTTTAAAGTAATCGATCATTATTAACAAAAATTTAAAATAACGTTTATTCACGGACAGCACCTGCTTGACTAGAGTATAACAAGAAACGATCCTCTTAAGACATTAATAAATTTACATATTGCACATCAGAAAGCTATTGTCTAATTTTCATAAATCTTTTCACTTGATGTAAAACTTTTTTTCTTACTTTTCCGAACGGTACAACAATTAAATAAACCAAAACCCACTAGAACCTCTGCCTTTTCTCCCTATAACTCTCTAACGCCCGCTTGAATCGATCATTTGTTAGTTCTCTCAGTCGCAATAAGTGACGGTCCTTAATAGTAACTGACGTCATTCCAGTAAGGCATTTTTCTAATTCGTCTCACCTCCAATTCGATTCGCCTTGAGCAGCCCTAGCCCTGCAGGATTAAGGTACAAGACAAAATGATTGTTAAGCTGAAGACGATACGTTGAATGCTATATTGAGGCTGTAAAATATCAAATTAATTTTATAGTCATCACTTAAATTTATTTAAAAGATTAGCAATATGTTTACCAAATTTACTTATTTTGCTATGGTGAAAACTGTTTAAGTCCCTTTAAAAAATAAGTTTTATTTTGGTTAAATTGTTTTTTCGTTTTTTTATTTAAAAAATCCGCAATTTCTTCGATTATTTTATTCCAGTTCTTATTTCTTATGACAACTACTGTGCCACAACTCCACTTTCCGAAGTTCTGCAGTGCAATCATCGTGAAAAGATTTAAAAGAACGCAGGTTGAACTTGTACCATGTCCTTCTAGGCGACGAATCCTTAGAACGAAGGTTTAATTCGCAACCTTATGAACTGTACAATTGTCAGATTGCGACCCTTCTAACTAAGCTACGCTAACCCTATAATATGTAACAATTTATGTCAAATAACGTGTTATGCTCATTCTACATAAATGAGATAAACATGTGCGAGATTTTCTGTGATTGTAGCATACAGACCACCTGGTCTATAAATTATTTAGCTCATTTGATGGAAAAATCGGTGAAATATCTGATGAATAAATGAACTGCGGAGTATAAGACTTTTAACATTCAATTTGAAGCATTATTAGTAAAGAAATGCCCCCAAGCAAAACAAGTCAAAATAAAAAAAAAACGTCTTCAAAATTATGAAATGAGAGGTTTTTTAAAGGTTCTATAAAGGAAGTTAAAACAATAAACTGCAGTTTTTTTAAGTGTTTAATTTTCTTGCATAAAGCCATTTAAAAACTGCAGTTTTCCTTCAAAAATTTCAATGCTTCAAAATTGAAGGATTTTTATAGGTTTTTCGAAGGTTATTTACAGATTTTATGAAGGAAATCAATACAAAAACCTTTAACTTAATAGATCTTAAGAAAAGAAAAAAACTGCATTTTTTTTTGTTGCGTAAAATCGTCAATTTCAAATTTTGCTTTTTTTTTGCTGAGATGTTTCAAAGAAAACACTTTAAGGCTTCTAAAACGAAACCTAGTTTTTTCTTCTCAAATTCTTTCTAAAGGGGATATTTTTAGATTGTTTCTACGAAGATATATTTTCTGGTTTATAATTCGTTATAATAATCATCTTTCACAAATTTAATATATGCGATAGAATTAAATGAAATGATAATGAGTATAAGGTACTTTTTGTAATTTTATTCAAATCCCTGGAAGACATTAATGTTATTGTAATTTACAGGTTTGAATTTAGAACTATATTTTAGATTTAAATTTATTCGATTATGAATAAATTCACTTCGTTAAGCAGTATCAGTATTTTGCATTATGCTAATACTTAATAGAAAACAAACTGAAATTTCAGTTTCCCATGATTTATTAAAGCAGTTTGTTCTATGTGGGATTTAATGGTAGGGATTGGAACTATTCTCAATT
Source organism: Troglohyphantes excavatus (assembly GCA_963932185.1). NCBI lineage: Eukaryota > Metazoa > Arthropoda > Arachnida > Araneae > Linyphiidae > Troglohyphantes > Troglohyphantes excavatus. The sequence goes on from OZ010667.1 coordinate 13,008,804, forward strand.
GTCCCCAAATTCTCGAATTTATTTGCTTAGTATTCATTTCAGAGTAATTTTACAAATTAAACAACCGAGTCAAATCGTATCATGTATATTGAGGTGTAATGATCCGACCTGGTTGAATATTCCAAAACTGGTGTAACTCCTGCCAATTTAGGCTTAACTCTATTTACAGAAGTTAATTAAATAATTCTTTTATTTCGAGTATCAAGGGAATTTAACTTGAAAGCGAGGAATTATACGATAATTGAAAAATTCCCAATTATCTCCAAACGTTACCAGATTTCAAAACCAAATCGAGGTTATTGAAATAATGAGCTTATTTAAGGCCCTTCTCTATCGTTTCCACTTTTGGTTACTTGTGAAAACACGATATCGGTGGCAACACGGTGGGCGTATTCACAGAAAACACTCAGAGGTTGTGATTCGTCCGATGCGGTGATTGACAGTGTCAATTTCACAGACATACAGAGGAGAAAGGGGGGTGGGGGTGAACATCCCCCTTTGCGGTTTTCTGGACCCGAAACCCCCGAAAATTATATCTAAAGACCCCAAGGGATCGCCATGGGTACTGTCCTTAGAGCCTTAGAGTTACTGCCTTGCACTACCGGTCACCCATGTGTATCACCCCCCCCCCCCCCTTCTTGCACAAAGAGGATTGACTATGGGTACAAAGAAGCAGTGGATAAAGGTAGCAGGTGTCTTCTATGAACTGGTTTGGTGTAGAAATGTCTTTTTGGACGACGAACAGTGTAGGAATTTTACATTTGGAATAGAATGGGATATTTTTTTAATTAAAGACGTAGATCGTATTCAACGATCGTATTGTAAACGATTGTTGAACAAAAAGAAAATAAGATTACAAACTATTTTAAGTGAGGGCAAATCGCTATTCCACCTATGGTTACATATAAAGAGTAAAATAACCATTTAATATAAAAATATTAGTTCTTTTACTTGAAACGGATATCCAATTGGTATCTCTAACAATAAATAAAATAGCAATCTTCGTTCAACTTAAAATAATTTGTTATACTTATTTTTTTCCGTAGTTCAATACTCAGTTTCCTGTTTATTTATTATATTTCTATTCAATAAATATTTGAATTATAAAAACACTCATGATTTCAATCTGTTGAAATATTTTAAATCGCATGACAACAAATATGCCCAATTTTATTGCTTTGTGATTCGATGACAAAATAATATACCTAAACAGTTCAAGAAAGTAACATAAAAAAAATTATACCAAGTAATTTTGTAAATTAAAAAAAAAATTTAATGTTGTATAACAAGTCATGTGACTCTTGTTCAACAAGTTGCCATCAACGAGTAGAAAAATCAATTAATTGTTTTTTTTTGCGATTAATTTTTTTAACCTATGTGCTTTAACACATGTATTTATTTTATTAACCGACTGAACAGCGCGCCAACCAAAACTCCAAAATAAAACCGCCAGAAATTTTAAATTAAAACCGCCAAATCGAGAGGTCATAGATTCGACTGATATGTATTTTTTTTATGTATGTTTGCGCAGTATTTCGGTTCTAATTCAGATATTTGCACAGCTGTTTTGCTGTTGGATAGGGGATGTTTCATTTTGGAGCATATGAAAAAAAACGGTTATCCGGCATTTAACTATCCGGAATTCTCAATTAACCGGACCGTTTAAAGAAAAAAATATTGTCCGATTTTGAAAATTCTTTTTTTGTTGAATAGAGACAAATCCACTTAAACAAAATCTAAAAAAAAATAATCGGTTATCCGGCTGTTATACATCCAGAAATGTCGATTAACCGGAGTTTTTTTTAAATAATTTATCCTATTTAAAAATATTTTAATTGTTTAACAGAAGTTGTACAACAATGACATTTTTTTAACCATTATTTATTGGCATTGATAGGGAGTGTTTTACAATATACACAAGTTGCTACTTGAATTTCTTGGTGAATAATAATAGAGGGAGAAGCCCCTTACTAAATTAAAAACTAAAAAGGGAAAAATAAAATAATCTTTCTAAAAAAAAGGAAAACCGACTTTAAGAATAGTGCGCTAAAAAGTAAAAAATAATTTTTAATTTTACGAACGCATTGAAAAAATTGAATTATTTAATGTCAATTTTTAATGTATCTGTGTATCTTTATCTAAGTATTTAGAATAGAAGAGAAACGAAAAAAAAACATAATATATTATGGATTGTTTTCTGAAACACGAAAATATTGCGATTTTATCCTTTTATTCAAAACAACATTCTTTGCTAGAAAGATTCTTATTCCATCAACACTACTATTCGATTTAGTAATATAAAAAAAATTAAATGCATTTACCCAGCAAAAAAAGTCAGCATAAAACCTTCATTAAAAACCTGCATAAAACCTTCATAAAACCCTCATAAAAACTGCAGTTATTTGTTTCAATGTCCTTCAAAAAACCTTCATAAAAACTGCAGTTTTTTCGCAGGTTTTATAAAGGTTTAATGCAGGTTTCCTGGTAAAGAAAATTAAAGGGAAATTGAAGGTTTTTGTCTGCATAAAAACTGCAGTTTTCTTGCAGGTTTTTTGAAGGACATTGAAACAAAAAACTGCAGTTTTTATGAAGGTTTTATAAAGGTTTTATGCAGGTTTCGTGGTAAAGAAAATTAAAGGGAAATTAAAGGTTTTTGTCTGCATAAAAACTGCAGTTTTCATGCAGGTTTTTTGAAGGACATTGAAACAAAAAACTGCAGTTTTTATAAAGGTTTTATAAAGGTTTTATGCAGGTTTTCCGTGAACGAAAATTAAAGGTTTTTGTCTGCATAAAAACTGCAGTTTTCATGCAGTTTTTTTGAAAGAAACAATTTTTCTATTTTAAACAAATCAAAATTTAGTCTATTTAACATTTTATGTTGTATTTCAATATTTTTGCACTAAAGAATTTTAAACAAAAAGAATAATTTTTTTCTCTAATCTAATATTCAAAAAGCTGTAGAAAATATTTCTACTCTATACATATAAATGCCAAAAAATAATCATTAGCTTAAAAACTTTATTAAAACTTTTTTTTAATATCTTTATAATTTCATAAGGTGTATTTTATTGCTAACGAGTTATTACCAAAATTGTAATTAACTTTAAAACTATATCTAAGAATTGAAACTACATTACTTAGAAATCAGGTGTTTAATATTTAAAAATCTTTTGAATTATGAAATAATTTCTAATGATTTTTTTTATAAATTACTGAAATTCTTCAATCTAGCCACAATGTAGGTGAAGTTGTAAGCATTCGTAACGCACATGTGAGCAAAGTACAATATGGAAATATTAAATAAAAATAATGTTTAATTTTTTAACATGTATTGTTCAATTTATATTTATTGCTATTGAAATCATCATGATGATTGCTTGAAGCATCTGAAACTTGACCAAACTAATGTTCAAGCATGATGAAGTTTTATAACAACTAATTGTTCAAATTGACTGATAATTTAAATTGAATTCGGAGCACTTCTGAATTGTTTTCATCTAGCCATATATTTTGTTAATAAGTGCTCCAACAATTTACTTAAGCCAAACTTGCAAAAGAAAGACCGATACAAGAAAAAAATAATAACTTGTCATACACTTGCAGTATTAATAGTACTATACTTTTCAATAATAACATTTAATTTCAAAACCTATTTAGAACAGTTTTATTTTAAAATCAATTTATCAATGGTCAATTTATCAATTATTTTGATGTTATCTATCAATTTTTATGATATCATTTACTAAAAACGCACGTTTTAGGATAAAAAAAGTAATAATGTCCTATTGCTTTACAGGTTTGATCAAGATATTGAATACCATTTACTTTTTGTATTCCTGGTTAATACAGTGAAATATATTCCGTTAACATATATCTACACAAAAATATAAGTATTTAGAAAAACCTTGCAATAAATTTTTTCTACTAACATACGCATAACTCTTTTACATTTCGAAAAAATGTGTAAAGTTCGTTTAAACCCTGAAACATGAAAATTTAAAAAATTGTTTTGTATACAGTTTTGCATTTGCAAATACTAAATTACAACTTAAAACAATTACATAATTTTATAACATATTTATAAAAAATAAAAGAATACATAAGTTTGGAATTCAACTTTTATTGTATAAAAATCCATTTACAATCTAAAGATAAGCACACAGTTATTAAAATAAATAATAAAAACTACCAAATGTCCAAAGAATTAAGAAACTTTGCTACAAAAGATAACAACATTTTACATGAAAATCCAACTTTGGAAACCGCACCTTTTTAAACCGTCGAGATCCAACTTTTTTTGTTCTATTCCAATGAAAAATGATTAAGAAACGAATGACCGCGTTTATTCTAAATTTCACCATTTAACAAAACAGCAGTGAACACTTGCATCTAATTATACAATGGCATCTGGTTTCATAAATGTGTTTGCAATATTGTTCGAAATCAAATAGAAAACATTTTCCGTTCCATTCCATCTGTCAAGCTTGCTAATCATTTGATAAACATTTCGGGTGTTGCCACTCAATCATAACAAAATTATATTGGAACTTCAAAACAGTGTTGAGAGCAAACGATTTCGGACAACCTACATTTTAATTCTTATTATTCTAAACACTCGCTTGTTGTTTTGCTATTAACCATCTGCCATTTACTTGTAATTTGTATAATTAAATTAAAATTTCTTTGCAACCAGACCGACCTACCAGTTGAGAATTAAAATGTGGCAGTGTTATAAAAAAATAACTTTGCTTTCAACGAGCAAAATAAGTGTTCGCGAAAAGGTCAAAATTTTTAAACGTGTGTTGTCTGCAAATATTAAAAAACAGGAATGTGTTGAGTTTGGGTTACATTATATATCAATAGAAATAAGTTGATTGTTTGATATATATATATATATATATATATATATATATATATATATATATATATATATATATATATATATATATATATATATATATATATATATATATATATATATATATATATATATATATATATATATATATATTATTTTTGTATTTATATTATTATTTTTATATCACGGATTTTTATTCGGAAAAAAAATTTAAGTAACGAATAGAATAAAAGTTTTCAAATGCAAAAAGTAAAGCTTGTCAATGCTACAGATTTATACAACGCGCTTATTTTGTTGACTAAAACAAAGAATAGTGAAGAATTTTATTCATTAGTTTCAAATGAAATAATTTTTAAACGGGTTTGTTCTACATAAATTATACAAGAGAAATTATTTACTTATTAACAAAAACTTTTTAAATACTTATTAGGTATTATTTATGAGGTATTTTTATAAAATGTAAAAAAAATGTATAAGTTAATTTAGTACCGTATTTCAAGAATAAAAAAAAGGTTGAACTGCTCTAGCTCAAGCTTTTTCCAGCCACATGTGCATAGCAACGATTACTCCAATACCAAAAAGCATAAGAATGTCATTATTCGATTCTTAAATATATTTCAAATGACCCCACAAAGCTAGTTTTGCAATAGCCCTTCATTTAAAAAGACGGCTCTGTTTGGACCACGGCATATTTAATGTGCAACAGTCCCTTAAACACAGCGGTTACTTTTTGCGGACGACACACACAGACCTTCGATTTCGCGGGGCGCATTCTATCCAAATGCCACCCACTCTGGCCCGTAACTATTTTTAAGAAAAAGATAATTCATATGATTATCTCAAAATCAAAAAAAGTAATTGAAATTTCCGTATAGTTAAATACCGATAAACTTAGTTTCATTGTAAAAGTTTTTGGAAGAAAAATCCTATCTATCAATAAAAAAATCGGTTAAAAAATATAATATTTTGTACAAGAATATAGCCAAATCCTAATTTCAAAAAATTTCATTTCAATTTTTTTTTTTAAAACCATTACTATTCATACCAAAATTTTATTAGAATATTACTACAGTTTGTAAAGTTATTTTATTTGTTTTCATAAAACCTTTAAAAAAACTGCATTTCGCCTTCAACAATTTCAATCCCGAATTTTTCAGTATCAAGTTTTAAAACAACAGCATTTTTTTAACGTTTGTAATTTACAGGCATAAAATTTAAAATTTCACAATTTTATTTAAGGTTTTATTCTGACTTTTTTCTGCTGGGACACACTAATTATTTAACTATTTTATCTACCAATGCAATGTCGGATTTTAATGTGAATGTCGGGATAAATTAAAGGTTAGTAATATTTAAAACAAACGATTAATTTTCATGATATTTTTGTATTTTAAGAAACATAATTATCCTTTTATAGAAAAGAAGGAATTGATGGTTAAACTTTTCAATTAAATTCATACTTTTCTTTCATAACGAGCACATAGTCTCTAAGAGGACCTACTTCCGCATAAATTTAGAAAACAAATAAAATATTGTTGCCAAAATTATTAATTTGAAATTAGGAAAATCTTATTAAGAAATAAACCAACTTTTGTTAAAGTGAGAAAAAAAATCGGATAAAAGGAATCCTCAAATGGGAGCTTTAGAAACCTCCTCTTCCCTTCATTATTGAAACAAAATTTCGCTTTTATAAAACAAACAGGTAAAATAAAGCTTTCAAAAAAAGTTCAAATATCAATTTTCCTAAAATTTACTTTTAAGAAAACCTTTACAAAATTTACACATTACCTGCCAATAATTTCCATGCTAAATTTTTCAACATTAAAAAATAAAAAAAAATTGCAGGTTTTTTGAAGTTTTTAATTTGTCTACATAAAATTTATAAAATAAAACTTAATTTCCCTTCAAGAATTTAGATGCTCAATTTTTCATCATTAGAACTCTTAATAAACAACATTTTAAAAAAAAGTTTTTAACTTTTGTTCAAGCTTTATAAAAGTATGCATAAAACCTTCAATAAAGCTTCACTTTTCCTGTAAGAATATCATTACTAAATTTTTCTACATTAAACCTTCAAAAAAACTGCAGTTTTATTGAAGGTTTAATGTAGAAAAATTTAGTAATGATATTCTTAGAGGAAAATTGAAGTTTTATTGAAGGTTTTATGAAGGTTTTTTGATGGTTTTATTTACCTTCATAAAACCTTTAAAAAAACTGCATTTTACCTTCAACAATTTCGATGCTGAATTTTTCAGCATTAAACCTTAAAAAAAACTGCAGTTTTTTTGAAGTTTTTATTTTACCTGCATAAAACCTTCAATTTAACAATTTTAATGAAGGTTTTATGCTGACTTTTTTTGCTGGGTATTCTCAAACATTTATCACTAAAAAGTTTCAAATTGGTTATTAATACTTGATATTTGACATGAAACATCTTTAAAATCATTTACTTGGAGTATCAGGAGGAAAACACCACGTTACGTTTTTAGGATGATCGTTTTCGCAAATATCAATATTTAAATAAATTTTCTCTGGTTTGATGGAAAATTAGGGGCTGATGTGCGTGTAAAATTCGGTAAAAGCAAAGTATATACGGTTATCCGTACTTTATTTAATTCTTAATTTGGTGGTCCGTAGTCATCTAGTCATTCAAAGAAAATTTGGAACACAAATGGCATTTTGAACATTGCAAAATATCTCAAATTTCAATTATGAGAAAAAGCATTTGAATGTTAAAGTTGATTGAATTAAAAATGTAGACAATTTTTTTAATTATGTTTACTGTTACAGAGCTAACATACCATATACTATTTAGAAACACAAGGTTGGAATTTAAGAATATGTATTAGAAGTGGCCATGAAAACAATTGTATACATTGCCCTTCACAAAAACCTCAACACCAATAAAATCGATTGTTATGGTTTGGCACTAAGGCCAAAATGAAGTGTTTGTCGTGAAGTCAAACGACTACTTAAAAATGACCACAATAAGACTAAAAACATAAAAATTATGTCCTTAATCAATATACAATTTACCACAATGATCAATATACAACCATTAAATTTGCAGCAATTTTTTATTAATTGCACGTGCTATTCATTTTTTAATGGATTAATTTGTATTTATTAAAGCATTATTAACCGACTGTCCAGCGCGCCCACCAAAACTCCAAAAGAAAACCACCAGAAACTTTAAATTAAAACCGCCAACGCGCGCCAAGTCGAGAGGTTATAGAGTCGACTTTTATGTTTTTTGTTTTTTTTTAATTTATGTATGTGCGCGCGGGATTTCGGTTCTACTTCAGATATTTGGACAATTTTTGTTGTTGGATAGGGGATGTTTCAAAGGGGAGCAATTTGAAAAAAATATCCGGTTATCCGGGTATTTAACTATCCGGAATTCTCAATTAACCGGACCGTTTCAAAAAAAAAAATTCGTCCGATTTCGAAAATTCTTTTTTGTTGGATAGAGAAAAATCCACTTAGGCAAAATCTTCAAAATAATAATAGCTTATCCGGCTGTTATATATCCGGAAATGTCGATTAACTAGAGTTTTTTTAAACAATTTATTTGATTTCAAAATATTTTCATTGTTTAACAGAAGTTGTACAACAATTACATTTCGTTTAACATGCATTTGTTGTCTTTGTTAGGGATTGTTTTAAAATATACATTGTTGAGCACAAGTTGCTACGAGAATTTCTTGGTGAATAGGGGGCGAAGCCCCCTGCTAAATTAAACTAAAAAGGGAAAATATAAAATAATCTTTCTAAAAAAAAAAGGAAAACCGATTTTAAGAAAAATGCGCTAAAAAGTAAAAAATAATTTTTAATTTTACGAATGAGTTGAAAAAATTGAATTTTTGAATATCAATTTTATACTTAGTACAACTTTTTGAAGTTGGTGCCAAGTTACAAAAATCATACCTAAATTTGGCTATGATTTCAAAAAGTTGTACTAAGTATAAAATTCATATTCAATAATTCAATTTTTTTAACTCATTCGTAAAATTAAAAATTATTTTGTACTTTTTAGCACATTTTTCTTAAAGTCGGTTTTCCTTTTTTTAGAAAGATTATTTTATTAAATTATACTTTCAACGTAATTTTTCTGGCTTGTAAAAAATTGTATAATTTAATTTTTCACATAAATAATTTATTAAAAACTGTCAATGTTATAAATCTATTACTATGTATATTAAAGTCAATGTTATTAAACTATTACTATTATTTATCTTTTTCTTTACAATTACTTCAAAAATCAAAATTAGTATTGGCAATTAGTATGGAAATAATATTCTCAGACAACACCCAATTTTGGAAAAGTAAAATGAACACATCTGTGGGTGGGAATGAACAATGACTCCCCAGACCATTTCAGACCATCTCGCGGACTACGGGTTGGGAACCACTGATCTAAACAAATTTGGAAAAAAATTGTTTTATATTAATGTATTCAATGATTACAACTTTTAAATAAGTTACGATCGGTTATAGTGAACTAGTAAAAATATCCATTTTTCCTAACTAATACACTACGTACCACAGAAATAAATAAGTCTAGGATCTAATTAAACAAAAACCTACACACACAATATCAGCGCGTTTTTGGTTTGTTTGTTTTTTAAATATATTTCTCACAATTTTTTTTAATTTGTTGTGGAATGAGACTATCGTAGATAAATCTAATATACAGATATCTAAAAATTGGTATACACAGTAAACTGGCACGTCCCGACTAAAATAAATAAGTGTAAAAAAGAGAAAGTGGCTCGCCACAGAAGTAAGTTGTAATAAATCATCGACACCAAATAAAATGGAAAATATTATTCGCAAAATATTCTTCAAGTTTCATAAAAAACAGACAAAAAGGTGATGTAATTATCGCGAATAAATTTGACTTCCGCTAAATTGGAAAAACACAAAGGGAAATACTTTATAGTTACTTTTTTGAAATCTAATGTATATTAAAAAAAAATTGGGAAGATTGGGAAAAAATTGGGAAAACAATCTTCCAAGAAGATACAAGTCTCATTAAAATAGGATTATTAGCGTCGGATATGTGAACAATCAAACACAGACCCCTTTTAATTTTTTAGTGTAAATAAAGGAAGTTAATTCAAATTAATATAAGCATTTTCTTAAAAGTATCTTTCGTAGATCCACAAATACAGCGAATACGTTTCAGTATTCAATAGTTACTTGAGGAAAAAAATCGTTCAAGTAAACTGCAAAATAGTTTTCGAATCCTTTTGAAAGCTACACTCCAAATGACCAGCGCCTCAGGCCACACGTGGCCGCTGAAAAGAACCCCCAATTCTTCTCTACCCCTTTTGTCGAGGTGATTATCTTCGTCACTGAATACGGGTGTGATGGTGACCTTTGACATACTGCTGAAGTCGAAAGAGGAGGAGCTAGGCGAGAGGCGTGTTTTATCGGATATTTTCAATACATAGCTTTTACATATAGAAAAATTCAATACTTTAAATTCTCCGATTTCAAATTTATGACATGCTATGAATAGAGAAATGTTTAAACTTGGTTTTCTTAGAGACGGATTTTAATTATCTCTCTTTAATCCTTTTAAAAAGTTCCATTAAAGTTAAAAATCTCATTAAAAAATTTTGAGAACGATTTTCGAAAAAAGTAATTGCAAGGAAACGAATGTTAAGCTAAGCTTTATCTAATAAAAAAAACTGCATCAAAATATTCGAATAACTTTTCTACTTATCTTCAAAGGAAAACAAACTTTTCCCCATAGACTTAACATTAGAGGTCGAATCCAAGATGGACGGTGTCGAAGAGCCTTAAGGGGGTCCGATACCTTCGACATTTTTTTCTTTATTTTTATAATTGTACAATCCAATTTTTTTTCTCTTTCTAAATATGCATAAAAAACCATTTTAAGACGCTCAATTTTTTTTTAAATTGCACATTTATTTTTAAATTAAAATTTTAGTAAATTTTTTAACGATTTTAAAATTCCTACTCCTTTTTTGTTTTTCAATATTTTGAAGCAATTTTTTTTATTTAAGATTTTGAATAATATGTAAATAGATGTATGCATTCAAATTTTGATTCAGATACATCACTTTAAAAAAATAAAATATATTAGAAATTTTGGAAAAAAAATTGACGAAAAAAAATAAAATTCCATTTTAAGTGGTTTTAAAAAACAAACTATGGTAAAAATAAGAAATCTGAATGCATACATCTATTTAAAATATATTTATCTTGTTATACACACAAAAATTATGATTTTAAGTATAATAGTAAAAAAGCCTTAGCATTTTTAGTGTTCATTAAATTTCAAAACCACGAACAGAGATATTTGCTTTTAAAGTTTACATATGATACAACTACATATGATATAGGAACACATCATTAAAACATTCATAACTAAAAAAGTAATAGGAATTTTTTGAAGCAGTTTTTTGTGAGTTATTAAGATAAGTTTGAATATTATTTTTTAAACATAAAAAAAAAATGACTTTTTTTGCGAATTTTGGGTATCGGACCCCCTTAAATAAATGTTAACTTTTAGTATTTAACTTGTATATTTGATTAATTTACTTATAACTAATCCTTCCGGGGCGGCCATTCTAGGCTTAATGCGATTTTTCGGTTGCATTGACTTTGTCAGGCTCAGTGCGACCCCCCCCCCCTGACAGTTTTAATTTCTTTATAATTCCCCTCCTCTGAAATACTAATATTATTTTGATACGTTTCACATTTTAAATGAACTTATAGATCGCCTTTCAATCTCTAATGATAGTTTGCGTTATAGACTTAAGTTATAAAGAATAATATACTAATTTTGTCACACTGTAAAAATAAATTGCACTTAAAAATGAGTACCTGAACCTACTTATGTTACTTTGAGTACAATTGCATCTTTCCAGGGCGTCGTAAATGAGCGATGACGTACTCAAATTTGAGTAACCGTACTTTCTCAAAAATGGACAGTGTGATTTAATATTGCTGATGTCGGCTTCTGTTCAAGCTCTCTTAAAAAAGCGACCTGACACACTTAAAATAGTTGTTCAGAAGATGTTTTCCACATTATTTGATGTCGATTGATTAAATGAAAATTGAGTTATTACAACTCAATAATTTTACTTCCCAATCTTTGGCACAACTTTTTAATATTTCTTCTGTTTATGGCTTCTTCACGTCGCCCTGGTAATACAACAGATAAGGAACTGGACTGCGGTGCCTGAGGATCTGGGTTCGATTCCCGGGAAGTTTCAGTTGTAATTGTCGATATTTATTGATAGTGAATTATCTAGGCAGCCTATGTAGGCAATCTACTGCTATTTTTATTAATTTTACTCATTTTTGAGTACATGTCTTTTTCAAAAATGAAACTTATGTCTTCGGAGCTATGATAAACATCGAATGTAATAAAAAATGAGTACATTTGACTTATTTTTGAGTACCTATTTATAACAGTGAGTGCAGCAAACCAAATTTTGCGGAAGTTGTATGTGGAAAGCTGTTACTGGATATGAGCATAAATATTGAATTACATAGCTGAGAGATTGTTATTTCGGTCTCAACAACACTGTTAATGCGGTTCATATACAGTCCATATTTTAGTTGCACTGTTATTTTACCCTTTGACTGACGTGTGACTTACATGCTACTTGCACTATATTTTATTTTACATTGGGATTAACCCACGTGGCAGCAAAAGTGCCAAATGGGGATTAAGAGCAACCAATTCTTCAAAATAGTTTTTCTTAGGTTTTCACATATTTTTATTTCCTATTTAATTACTTTTAAAATGACATATTACTTTTGTTTTAATTCCAATTAGAAAGTACTAAAATGTAATAAAATATATTTGTTTACTCGTGTTAACAGGTAACATTTGTCTTTTTCTAATTCAATTTTCTTCTTGTCAAATGTCTTTGATTATTATTCAGATTTTTATTTTTTAATAATGTGAAAAAAAAAATGGAATTCTGAATTTATTAGAAAAAATATTAGGATTTGGAGCTCGGGTCACGCTTAACAGAACTCCAGTAATAAAATTCATTTCTAACTTAAAGCTTCTGATTTATTCAACTAACCAAACATGCCATCACCTCAACTACAATACCAACACCACAATATTAAAGCAATATTTATTTAGTGTTATTAGAAATGTTCATTTAGGAAACCTAAAAATTGACTTATTTTTACCCATACAAAATCAGTGTTTAGAAAATATCTAAAAAATGACATCGCTTTTAGAAAATGGGCTTCTGATAATTTCTGAAGCAACACACCTCTAATGACACGTCTCATTACAATCTCAACAGAAGAAAACCCCAAAACGAGAGTTTGGCAAATACAATCAACAACTCATTCCCCAAATGGACCTTGAGAAACGGACCCTTGGGATTCGTCGACGGACTGCAGATTTAAAATCAAAGCAAACTCTCAATTCCCTGTCGAGACATTTAATCCTCTTGAACGGATTTAGGGGGTGTTTTCACAAGCAACCCCCAACTGTCCCCAGGGGGGTATTTTGACAATCGGATTTCGGGATTTGGAAATGTTTCGAATTTGATGGGAAATTACTGATGTGTAAAATCCCATTAAAGGAGAGTGAAGAAATTGCGAAACTCATATTTGTAACCGTTGAATTGAACGTGGTAGACTTTAATCCAGGGAGTATTTCCATGTACTTATCTATTAGCTCTGTGTGAAATTTAAAGTTATTTTAACTATTGGTTTAGGATTAAAGTTTCGAGGTAAGTATTTCGTTGTTTGCGCATGTTTTGTAGTCCCTTGATCACAATTATTTTAAAGATTAGTCTTTATACTATTAATGAAAGATGAGTCCCTATAGCATACATCCCTATAGTGCGTACGTTGCTCACAAGACCACACGTTAATTGGTTCTGTAGCGCCGAGGTACTGCCGTCGGCTGGCAAAAAAAGGGCTACGGGTTCGAAATCGGCTAACACAAGAAACTTTACAAAAATGTTAAAATGCAGTGAGCTGGTGATCGTAGGGTTGCCAGATTGCTTCAAAGTAACAATACATCGTCCGAACTTACCGACATTTTCTAGGGCGTGTATACGAGTTTGGTTTTGGTTTTGATTAATTAACGTCGCACAAGAGCTACACAGTGGGCTATTGGCAACGGTCGGCACCCGACGCAACCTCAATAGGCGTCAGGACATTGGACCTCGATCAGATGTGCCAGCTCCGTATAATCGCCAGTATAATTTATTGGATGTTCTGGACGAATTTCTAGTGTATTTGTAGAGAAGCTGGCAACCCTCCGATCACAAGATCACTACTTTTTTCTTTTTCTTTGTTGAGTCCATCCAACGGATTCGAACCAGCAATCCCTTGATTACTAACTGAACGCCTTTATCCACTGGGCCACTAGAGGCCTGAGTGTATACGGGACTGGTTCACACATTAAATCCAATATTCTGATGCATATCGTTGCGTAGGGTTCCAGCTCAGATGTTGTCCTCGTCATCTGACCATGGTTCAACAATAGGGGACATTGATCCCGGGTGTTTTCTTTGAGATAGATACTGAACCGTCGTCAATACCCCATTTTAACCGTTAATAAATGAATCAGCATCAAAAAGAAAAACTATATTTTTGACGTTATACAAATTGATTCTATATATAGAAAATAAAATATCTAAACATATTTCACATTTCTATAACAGTTTGAGAAGGAAATCCCCCACAAAGTCCATTTTTAAAAATTAGTAAAGGTAGAGTATGGCTGCTTACAGTATGGCTTCAACCATTTTCATAAAAGGAACTGATTATGAGCGTTCCAGAAGTGACAGTTAGAGTTCAGTGGGCATATACGATTGCTGTGGTCATGAAAGTCTTAACCATGTCAAGTTCACGTTGGATTCGAACACGTATTCTTGTGATGAAGAAGGATTAGAGGGGATCTTATGCAGTTATTCAAATTTATCAAATTGGGTGATGTGGAGGGATTGGAATTTAATATTGCCAATGTGACTAGAGGTCATGGATTCAAATTACACAAATCGCAGCTTAATCGGAACGTTAGAAAGTATTATTTTTTTAATAGGGTTTTAGACAAATGGAATAGTTTGCTTGAGTATATTGTTAATTCTTCAGGAGTGGGTTGTTTTAAAAGGCAATTCGATCGGCATTGGGGAATCGTGAGGATGATGGATTGACAGGACCAGGAGTTGGTCGACATAATGAAGTGAATAAAAAATACGACTCACCTTCTCCATTGTCATCGAAGACCGAACCAGTGGTCGTGGACACGTGTCTCTTCCTGACCGTCGTCTCTGGGGTGGTGGTCGCGTCGTGGGGGTGGTCCGTGGAGGTGCAGTACCTCCTGTGGACGTCCTTCCGGAGGGACTGCAGACGATTGAACTCTTTGGGGTCGTGGGTGACGGGGAAGCGGAAGGCGCAGCAGTGGTAGGAGTAGGTGAGATGCGCCTCCTGAATCTCGGGGAAGTGAAGGACGGAGGGGAACTCCCAGAGGCGGAAGGCGTCTTTCACCTTCAACACCTCCAGGCTGGTCAGGCCGTGGGTCGGGAGGCGGGTGATGCTGGTCTCAGAGAGATCGCTGTTGTATAGGGAGAAAGAGTATAAGTGTGATTTTTTTAAAGTGAAACGTCTCTCAGTTTGGTTAATAGGGTGTCGTTTGCTAAAACCGTATGTAGCGGAAGTCTGTTATGGAAGTATGCAGTGCGCTTACGCAGATGGAACTTTTGTCGCAGCACTCATGACGCATGCGTAGCTAAACTTAATCTTGCAATTGTTTTTATAGAGGCGTTCCTTGGGAGTACGCGTATTGAAGAGTGTTCGCGTTTGACGAAAGTACAATTCATCTAACTCAAACCAGTGCTTATCAGGAGTTGCAAAGCTTATACCCATATAGCACACTTTCCTTCTGAGGATGTCCTGGGGAGTAATTGCGATTTACCGCCAGGCATCCTACAGGATGCAACATTATATCCTCAGGATCCCCTCAGGAACCGAAAATGTCCGACGCAAAGGATCTTGAGGAACGACACAGGAGCTCCCACATACCCATCCTCCGGAAGTATTTAGGACGTTTTTCGGAAGTTCAGTAGGAGGAATCTAGGAAATATCAAGATGCCTGAAAAACTTCACCCCTTTACTTCACCCTTTATACAAATTTTTATTTATACGTGCCAGATTTCTCAACGATCTACAAAAATCCCTCGAGTTCACCTCCGTAGGAAGATCGTCGGAAGATCCTCCATTTGATTTTCCTCCACAGAGCGTCCTGGGGAATAGACTCCCCAGGACGTCATTAAAACCCCTTCCTGAGGAGCTCCTCAACAAGTCCTCTTTGTTGTAGGAGAAATTTGGGAAGAATGGGCGCGCCAGAGGAGGTATCTGGGATGTTTTGTGCTATATGGGTAAGTGTTTAATTTGTTGAAGTGTTACCCTAGTGCCCATACATTCTCTGCAGCATTCACAAGACGTTTCACTTACCTCACAGCGGCTGTGTCCCCGGTATTTTTAAAATGAGGGGAATAACGATGGATTGAACGCATATGTCGAGCTTGTAATAGGGACTGTTAAAGGGACACAGTGCCCCTAAAAATTGTAAAATTCTTGATTTATTTTATTTGCTAAAATAATATAAATAAATCTTCTGAAGCCACTGTTAAAAAATTCAGTTCAACGTTGCAGCATACATTGGTGCTCTTTTACGTCACAAACTGAAGGATATATGTAAGAGATATCAATTCATTTTCATTTATACTTTCTTTAGAGTTTATAGAGATATTTCAGCGGATATTAAACTTTTATTCAGTAAAATTACACACATTATTTTATGTATTTTTAGTATGTTCAAATAAATAGCATTGTGTTGTTGTGAAGTGAATTTTCTTTTGTGTGGTTTTATTTATATAAAAATTGATTACGAGTATAGTTATGAAATAGGAAAAAAAATATGTTTTAGAAGATTATCTTAGTGTAAGCAGTTGATATACAAAGTGACGTTCACTGTTAAAGGGACACAATACCCCAAAGCTTGTAAAATTCTCGATTTTTTTTTATTTGCGAAAGTATTAGTTTGGAATCTTTTAAATATGCTTGTAAAATTCTAGAACAGTGTCTATGTTTTTAATCAGTTATTTGTGATATTTTATGCTGGATGACTGGAATGTTTATTAAGGAACGAAAACTTTAAATTGGTTTTTCATTGTATAATGTAAAGAAATGTATAATTTTTAAAGCATATTGTAAAATATATGTATATTATAAATTGGTTTGTGTAAGTGCAAATTAGCTCTATCAGTAGTTGTGTTTGTTAAAAAAATTACTAAAGTAGAAAGAAAAATTGAGATTTAAGAAAAAAAAATTGTTATTACGAATAACAATTTATATAAAAAATAATACATGTAGTATACAACATTTTAATGATAATTATTATGTAGTATAGTTCAAAAGATCTGAGAAAAAAAATTTGGTAAAACAAAAATATATAAAATTTTTAAAAAAAGCCCAGAGTTTAAAAAAAAGCTTTAAAAAATTAAAAAAGTTTAAATTAAAAAATAATATAAACATTTATGGAATTTGTGTGTGAAATATTCTCTAATATATATTTAAATAATATACATTAAAATTTTGGTTCAACAAGACAAAAAAAAATTTAGAATATACCGTGTTCCCTTAATCACTGCACCTTTTTAAATAAAAATGGAGGCAACAAGAAATTACTAAAAATAAAATAGCGGCAAATTATATCTAGCGAAATTATGGAAATATAGACTTAAATAAAACCTTGAAATTCTAATCTTGTGGTGTTACGGTTTTTTATAATTATATGTGCGTATAATTATACGGCGCTGCATTTTTAAAAATACACTTTCATATTTGACAAAAGAGACACCTGCTATGTGCTCCGATTAAATATTTCGTCAAACTGAGGAAATTAATATTTTGTTGTTTTTAACGAAATTTATTTCGTGTAAATAAGTTGAAATATGTCGTAAATATGTCGAAAGTGGCCTTAACGAACGCAGTAATCTAAAAAAATGTGAGTGTTGTAAATTTTTCTTTTAGTGTGATATTTCTAAGAGTGTGATTATACAGATGATATTTTTCAATGCAGGGGACAATTAAATGATGAATTTTTTAGCAGTTACACACGATTATTCGTTATATTATCTACATTTAATTTTGCATCTCAATACCGTTTTATTAAGTAATTGTGTACAACTGAATCGTGTCCTTTACAAACTTGTATTAGATAGTGTATGTGCATAAATATTGAATTCTATAGTCTATCGTCGTGGATCATTCTACATTATGTTGATGTCCTATGCAGGGCATTACATAACAAAAGCACGTATTAGGCATCCAATAATAATCTAAATCACAGATTGAATATGTATGCTGTTGTAATAACATTCATGATTTTAAATTCGTTCTGAAAATAAAGGGAAAGCTTTGAGGAATTCATTTTCGTTGAACAATAATGTTTTGCATAGTTAAATGCGATTGAATACGTTTAATTAAGTACTATTTAAGCGAAATGCATCCATACCAATAGTTTGAAATCCTTGAAAACAATAGTTTGAAATCCTTTATAATACATTTAAAATACTTTCTCAAAAAATATAAATGTATAAATATTGTAAAGTACACAAAATTATTATCTCTTTGATTCAAACTCAATAAAAAGTTTCATTGAAGTGAACTGTTCAGTTTTTAGTTTTTTTTATTGAATACTTAAACTTAAAAGAAATGCATGTGCACAATACAAAATATCACTCGGGGCTTACAGATTTAAGTATAGAATCTAATACATAGGACGATCGTTAATAATAATAAATCATATAGAAAACATATAAAAGAGAAGGGTAAAAACTATATTATAAAATAGTGGTCAATAAAATTACAGAAAACTTAGAAAATTTTCCTTAGAATGTAATGTAATTCAATGGCTATTAAAAACTATATCATTCACCGATAAGAAACTTTAAAAATGTGGATTTTGCTGATTTTTCCCCCTCAGAGCGATAAGAAGATACGAATAATTAGCGATCAGCTTTCTTTGATCCACATAACTGAAATTCTTCTGTACTTTATTTTACGTCGATGTGACGTCAAACTTTTTCCTTCCCATTTTTCTCGAAAACTATGGGTCACAGGGGTAGGGTTCTTTGATACAATTTTATATACTTCGAAGGAAAAATTCTCACTCTGCAGAGCTTTGCGGTCTCAACGGACATGTCATAGATCAAACAATAATACCAGTGTTTATGTTTAAAACAAACAACATCTTTAAAATATGCTTGTTCGTATAATTAAACATTCACTTAATTATTAGATTGTAAATATCTATATCTTAATTATTATAATGTAAATATTAGCGTTGAAAAGCAACGGAAACTAATAATGAAAATCGAACAAATAAACCACAGCTGAAGTTCCATTTAAAACTTCACGGAATTTCTTTTTAAATAATCGGAATTAATTAAAACAACACTCCTTATTGACAAAAGAAGCATCGAATCTCTGCTCAGGAGACAGTAAGTAATTAGAACTCAGTTGAGATCGTATACTCATCTTATTTTCTTACGATTTAAGATCCGCTTCTGGTTTTTGAAATGGAAAAGTGTGATTTAGTTCGAAGAGATGTAAAAGTAGAAACTTGTTTTGATTCGTGAAAGCAGGATTACAACGAATTTTCACAGTAATAAGATAAAAGCCCCAAGGAAATCAATTAAAACCGACCACTAGAACTGTCATCAATTCGTTGCCGCAAATAGAAATGGAGCCCTTAGAAAACAGAAGGTTTTTCTTACTATCTTTGTATTGGACCGCAAATCCGGAATGTTATATTAAGAGAGTTTGCGAAGCTTTCCTTTTATCTTATCACTGATTGTTTAAGCATATAAAGTTCTCATTTAAACAGTTAGGCAATTACAATAGAATTTATCGCAATGTAATTTATAAGTTACAAAAATACATTTTATAAGTTAGAGATTTATACCAATGTTATTATTTAATATAGTATGTGCACTGAGTACTGAAAGTTCAGTTTAATTGTAATACATTGTTTTGGATTATTTTAGGTCACATAATGTCGTTTAAAAAAAAAAGAAAACCGCATTTATTCAATTTATTTTAATAAATTTACATAGCCATTCACAGCTCAATTCTGTTTATTCTTAAAAAGAATAGTGTGCACGTAAAATAAATATCTTACAGGAAATTGAAAAAATATTTGACAACTAAATTGATCCGTATGACCAGGACGAAGTTTGGATATCAACTGAGTACAGTGTTACAAATTTCAATTCAACATTACACCATATCTTGGTGCAAAACACAGGTCTGCACCAACTTTTACCTTATTTTGGCGCAATCTAGGTTGAACCAATTATCCTTGATCGAATAAAAGTTTTTACCAAAAAATGGTGCAATCTCCTAAACTACAACCGAAACCTTCGCTGAATATACAAACCGGGTTCCAGTGGTTAAAGGTGTTTAGCTGGTAATCAGGGGATTGCTAGTTCGAAACCGTGCGGTGGACTTGACAAAAAAAAGTAGTGATCTTGCGATTGGATTGTTGCCAAATTCGAATCAAAAATACTATAAAATCGTCCAGAACATTCAACAAATTATACCGGCGTTTCACCGTAATATGGGGTAGCGAAAACTCACATTTTGGTTTAACGTTTCACCATAAAATAGTGAAGCGAAAAATGAGTTTTGGTGCAACATTTCACCATTAAATGGTATCCGTGGCAGCATTGTGAAATGGTGAAACTAAGCACCAAATGTTGGTTGCAGCTAATTTGGTACCAAATTTTTGTGCAAGGTCGTAATAATTTTTAACAGTGTAATTCACAATACAGTTATCGAATAATTATATTATTTAAAATTATCTATCAATAGACATAAATAAAACCTAAATCCTTAACGAATTTATTTTGAGTATAAATTATTGTACATTTCTCTTAGCTGTTGCACACATATTTTATGCCTTAAAGTTAAAGTATAGTTCACACCTGAATGTCAAATGCGTCAACCAGACTATCGCAGAGATGTTTTTGAAATTTTATCTCTTGATTGCGCTCTGCTTCTTCTTCTTCCGAATTCTTGTAGTGGAATCAAGTTACCTTATTATCTTGTCTGTTATGTTACATAATTTTCCTATCTAGAATTACAGTCAAAGCGATTAAGAATAAAAAAAAATATGGCGTTCAAGATCACGCTATTTGATGTTAACATACCCTCCATCAAAAATACGCTTCAAGAAAATGTTGTTGATTCTTTGTTTCCAGAACCACTACATTTCCTAGTTGATCTGTGTACAGTTTTCTGTGCAACAATGGTTCCCAAACCGAGGTCCGCGGACCAGGTCCGAAGGGGTCCGTGGAGTTTTTGAAGAATCAAAATGATTTTGTTTTCTTTTTGATGGATATTTGTTTATTGAAACCTGAATTACATGTGTATATGACTGTTAATAAAAATTGGCGGTCCTCGCCATGATTTAACTCGATGGTCCGTGTAATGTCTAATTTTCAAACAGGGTGGTCCGCGTTCACCTAAAGTTTGAGAACCAGTGCTATAAAACTACTGATTAGATTTATTGTTTGAGGTTTCAATTTTTGGCTTTGTGATTAATGTGGTATATTTATTTTTGAATTCGACAAAATTAGTTTAAATGCCCTTTTTCAGTTTTAATCTCTTGAACCATATGCACGCTGGCAAGATGTCATGGCAGTTTTGACCTAACCCCTTACAACCTTTCGAACAAATTCCTATTAAAACGAAATCAAACAACCTTTTGAACTAACTTTTTTGAATGTTCGATTTCAGCGTAAAAACGTGATGTCTCGTTCCATGGATACTAGTAAATTGTACGCCGAGCTTGGTGGTTGTATATGTTTTTAACTCGCACATACAGAGATAATATATCAAAACACTTCTATAGACTTATGAGAAGCCAACAAGAGTATATAAATACCAACAATTTGATTATGAAGAAATTACAACTACAATATGTTTAACTCTTTGCACTCCGAGCAATATTTAATATGACTTTTCATCAACTTCGAGTCATATTTACTACGAGTTACAAGCTACTCCAGGAGTATTTACAATGGTGCAATGGTATAATTATAAAACAATCAACAATAAACAAAAGCGTGATTTTCTGTGGATGGTAAACATTGAGATATGTAAAGAACATTTGGCGCATTTTCGCATATTTGGCGTTTAAGTCCGTTTAGTGGAAGAAAACCTTAAAATATCTCTGTACATGTATATAAATACAAATTTCTATCTAGATGTCGCCGCAACGGCGACAGCGGAGTGTAAAGGTTAAATAAACAATAATAAAGTGGGAAAATGGAAAGAGGAGTAGTATAGTAGATTTTGTATTTTGAAATGTTTTTAATTTTTTGAAATAATTTACGACCTATTAGTTTTAATTCAATCCAATTTAGATTGTTATAAGTTTTTTTAAGGAATGTTGTTAGTTTTTTAATCAAATAAAGAGATAAAAACAATAGAACAAACGATATACTCACAGAGTTCTCAGATTTTTCAGTCCTGTGAAAGCATCTTCAGTAATAAGTCGAAGTTTCTTGTTTCCCTTCAGACTCCTACCAAGTATATATACTATATATTTATCAAAGATTAACTTGCAAAATAAAAACTCAAAGGTCGAAGTATTTACCTACAATGAAAAAAAAAATCCCGTAAAAAATATTATTATGTTTATATTTCAGTAATAAAGATCCCTTCAGTAGTAAATATGCGAATCTTAACGTGTGAGGTATATAATAAAGGGAATTTCTCGGAGTATTGACGAATCGTACTTTTGTCTCGGGAATATTACCGATTTTCCTTTAAAAATGCAATCAAAAATAATTAGTTTCCAAGCAGTTTTTAAACGAGCCGTTGGTAGTGCTGCCATCTATGAGTACAATCATTAAACTTTTTATATTTTTTATTATAATATATTCGTAAATATTCAGAGGGTGGGGTTTGTTGATGCGATAATTACCGCACGGGCATATTAGTAAGACATTTTAATAACAATGCAAGTATTAATTTATTTATCTTATTATATAAACATTTTATCATTACGAAGAACAATGTAATTACTTATTTGTGTGTTTCAACCATCGATTATACTACAATTGATGTTTGAAAGAAAACAACATAGATAGGTCCGTTTTCCAGTACTAGGTAGCTAGATCTCTTATTTGGTTATGTGGGGTGGGTCCTAGTTTAATAGGTTGCCTAATAATGAGTGGGATGTAATTCCACTTAACATGATATCCAATCCAGTTCTAAACTTTTAATGGAATTCTGCTTTCGGAATTAAACTACTTGACAAAGTCGTATATACATAAAGCGAGAAGAATTATATAAAAATTTACAAGCTATTATCATCATTATATGACAGAGCTTATATAATCTTTTTGAACAACTTGCAAATTTTCCAATTATAGAGATTTCTAGGTAAAATCAAAGATTTCAAAATACCAATTATAAAAAATGCAATACTGTAAATAAATTTTACTTAAAAATTAGTACCTGAACATACTCGTTTTTCTTTGAATGCAATTGCAACGTAAATGAGCAATGTCGTACTAAAATTTAAGTAATCATCCTTTTTCAAAAATGAGCAATGTAATTTAATATTACTTATATCAGCTGCAGATCAAGCCATCTTAACAAAGCGACCTGGTAAACTTAAAATAGTTGTTCAGAAGATAGTTTTCCACATTACTGGATGTCGATTGCTTAAATGAGAATGGAGTTATTACAACTCAATTATCTTACTATCCATTCTCTTGGCACACATTTTTAACATTTCTTATGTTTAATACTTCTTCAATTCGCCCTGGTAGTTTAACGGATAAGGATTTGGACTGCTGTGAATAATGATCTGGTATTTATTCCCCGTAAGTCTTGGTTATAATTGTCGATATTTGTTGAAAATGATTTATGAAGGCAGCCTTTGTAGGTCAGCATCTGCACTGTTTATTCATTTGTACTCATTTTTAAGTACACGTCTTTTTCAAAATTGAAACTTATGTATTCGGAGCCGAGAAAAGCATCGAAGTTATCGAAAGTGAGTGCATTTTACTTATGTTTTGAGTACCTATTTTTAACATTGTAAACTTTAAACGAACTATTATTGGAATTGCGCCGCTTGACAAAGTCATTAATGCAAAAAGGGAGAAATTTTGCAAGATATCATCATCATTACGTGGCAGTAATCTTCATGAACAACTAGTAAGTGTTCAAATTATAGGTATTTTCCAAGGATAGTGAAGACTATATATAGAAGGTGCGCTCGTTTTTCGCTTTTTGTAAGTGGGCAAGGAAAGCACATTTTTGACGTCATTTTTGCTCTGCGTTACTATCGGTTTTTGATCATTCTCATTGGTTGTGTGTTTCAAGCATTGCTACTTAGGTTCGAACCCCTGTTGGGTAACAACTGGTGATTTAATTTTTAATTAGCAAAATAATGTAAATATCTGTAAATAATTGTAAATAATTGTGTTCAGGTAGCTTCACTACTAATCCGTCCTTGTTTTGTTATCTCCCCGTATTTTACTTGCTTGAAATTGTAAGTCATTTAATATGTCCAATACAAATGCATTGACCTGATGTTTCCTAACCCAATTTTACGATTTCAAAATTCATGGACATGCTCTCGTAGCAGCTAATATTATTTTAATACGCTTAATTTATTATGCAAATCTTTTGCAATTTTTCCATACTAAATGCAATCCTTAAAATATAATTTAAACTCTTAAAATTCAGCAAATTCTAAATTAAAATAAAGATTATCATTTTTAAATAGTTCAGAAAAAAACGAATAGATGGCAGCACCTCACAAAAGAGAGCATTAGACACGCCTACAGAAAGCGCGAGGTAGGCGTCACAATGACGTCAAAAATGTGCTTTTCCCGCATTCCGTCAGACAGCGCGAGAACGAGCACACTTTATATATATATATGGTCTTCACTATCCTTGGGGATTTCCATTTTAAAATCAACAATTTCAAAATTCCAATAATAAAAATTGCAACTTACTGCCTTTTTAATAAGCATCTCAATATTAATAGCTCAGCTTTGAAATATTATTGACAAAAAGCATTTAGCAATATAACTTAACAGATACTATTCGATATAAGACTTTAGATATTTATTCCGTTAGATATTTCAATCACAAAATAAAACACAAGATATTACCAATTAAAGCAAAAATTAAAATCTTTTTGCATGCATACACAAAAAAAAGAAAACTCACAAATTTGCTATTTGAGAATCATGGAACGACCAGTCTTCAATTACTTCAATGTCATTATGGTCCAGTATTCTGTAAAAATGCATAAAACAAAAAAATAACTACACCGTAATTAATTAAAGGCTTGTTAGAGGGATTTACGTTGTCTAGACCAAATAATTGGCATATGCTTATTTACCTGAAGCGGACGAAATGGCTTAAAGTCAAATGAAAATTCCGCTGCTTATTGCATAATATATTGCTTAAAACTTCCGCAAGGGATTATTGCGTTGCTTCACGTTTAATTAATACTATATAATTAGCAGTGGTTGAATTTTTGGTATTTAGCAGAATCTTTTGATTTAATTTTTGGAAATTGCTCGTGTTTTAAGTTTACGAATACCACAATGCTTGAATTGTCAGTTTCTTATTCAGTTGTTTGTTCAGTTGTTCCTTATTCAGTTCGTTGTTCAGTTGTTTCTTATTCAATTGTCAGTTCATAAATAAATAAATATTAATATTAACACAGATATATTATAAATTCTAGGAATTTATTACAAATTCTAAGAATATATTACAAATTCTAAGAATATATTACAAATTCTAAGAATATATTACAAATTCTAAGATTATAATATACTCTTGGAATTTATAATATATATTAGAAATTCTGAGAATATTTTATTATAAATTCTAAGAATATTATATTATAAATTCTAAGAATATTATATTATAAATTCTAAGAATATTATATTATAAATTCTAAGAATATATTATAAATTCTAAGAATATATTATAAATTCTATAAATATATTATAAATTCTAAGAATATATTATACATTCTAAGAATATGTTATAAATTCTAAAAATACATTATAAATTCTAAGAATATATTAATCTGATTATTATGACCACTTATAAGTTCTTAAAATAATATAGTTATAAGTACAGTAGAACTTTAATTATCCGAACTTCAGTTATCCGGATCGCTTTGAGAAAAAAATCAGCAAAATCCACATTTTTAAATTTCCTATCGTTGAATTGTATTGTTTTTAATAGTCATTAAATTACATTACATACTAAAGCAAAAATCGTTTTCTTACTAAAAAATAACACCTTTTTTTGTGATTTATCCAATTATCCGGATATTTGATTATCCGGATGTTTCCTGGGCCGAATTGATCCGGATAATTGGAGTTCTACCGAATTAATATTGTTGTAAGTATTTTGGATTATGGTTTAAGTTGTTAAAATCTATTTTGTAGCGAATTTTAGAATTCAGTTATGAAAATTTGACTTTTCATAATTATCATAACTATATTGAATTACAGTGTCACTCTCAACATGAATATAGTAACATCCATGTTATTTATTTCGAACTCAGATTTATCGATTATTGTAGCTACTTGCTACCTTTACTGGATGTTGGGACAGTTCTTGGATTTTTAATAATATAAGCTATTGTTATATCATCAAGGATTTTTTCCTTATTTACATGTTGCTGTAAAATAATTTTATATGTACTCACTATTGATCTTAATATAAAGAAATTAAGTTTCTTCAAACAGTTATCAAGCTTGTAAGAGATTGATCGTCATCGGAACGGACTTGAAATTATTGGGTTACGAGCTTTAAGTACATCCGATTGGTTGAATTTACGCTGCGCAAGAAATACCTTCGAGCATGGATCCTTTGTAGTAGAGGTGTCATCAGAGAGTTGTTATATTAAATAGAGAGCGCTTTCAATGCCAGACTCTCGTAAGGCCGCGGTGTCAACATTGAAAAGAAAAACCCACATCACGTGGTTTTAGCGCTGCCACATTTGGCGTTCAGACATCTGCAGGAGTTCCAAATTTGGTGCACTCTCTTTTTTTTGGTGATAAGGCGTTCTGTCCGTATTCAACTTCTTAACATATATGTAGGTATTTATTTATTTTCAAACAATTTGCGCTAAATATTTCTTCTTCATTAACGAAACGAAAATATAATTTTCTTTCTGCTCAATACTCGAAAAAATGAAACTCTTTATATTTCTCCGGTTTTATTGTTCATATTTTCTTATTGAACTATACAAAATAACAATTGAAAGAACTTCGCTTATGGTAAATTTTTTACATAGAAACGTAACGCAATTATTTCAAAAGTACAAAGTAAGAAAAATATATTTTATATATCTGTTAAACTCCCTTAAATTGTGCCACTCGTTAAAAAAAACGATATTTAAATACAAAATTAAACACAAAACCATATTAAAATACTTCGATCTCGCTTAGTTCTGAAATTCGCCAAGGTCTGCCAAGTAATATTGGCGCATAAATGAATTAGCATTTCCACATATCACGTGGTTTCAATGATGCACACACGGAAATCAGCATTTTTATTCCTCTATTTGTATCATTACTCTATGGGTGTCATGACATCACTCTCGTTAACATCAAAGTGAAGCTAACATGTGTGGCCCAAGTCACTTGGTTAACTACGTTATTCCATTCATAAATTTTCACAGTTACACATTTTCCAATTTACAAGCCAATCGCGAGTATTTTTTCTTTCATAATTTTGAAGAGATGGCACGTGATATGGGGGGCCTTCCGCTCTGAGATGTGGGCTTCATGATTATTACTTCATATTCTCTCTACTACAGTCCATTCATGCTCGAAGAGAAATACACAATGGGCTATTTCCAAATGTGGTTATATCACGTGTTCTTAAAATAAAAAAATATTGAATTTAAACATGTTTTAGTTGTTATTAGAAGCCAATTTGTTCATTATAACTTTTTGTTAATTTATTGTTTATAAAAATTATATATTCATGTAGTTTTAGTTTTCAAAAACATTACCATAAAAGTTTAATAACAACTATTACATTCATTAGAAGTTATATTTTAATAAAAATTGGAACTTAATAAAAATATTATACTTACAAATTTTCAGCTTTAACTTTTACGGAACTTGATGTTATATTGCGAATGTTGTTGCTATCAAAATCTCTAAAAATTGAAAACAAAATATTTTATTGTAAATACATTTGTAAACTTACCAATTTCTTCATAGAAAAATATGAACATTTGGTCAATACAAATTCGAGCAGCTTTATAAGTTACTTATATTTCAGTGTAAAGAGAGAAGTAAAGTTTTCTAATTTATAAAGTTGATAATACATTCAAAAGGAGTAATTTTTAATAGTGTTAATAACTCAGAACATAGGAGAGTTATTATTATATAGAAAGTAACAAATTAAAAGTATTTAGTATAGTTTTTCCCAGTTAACTATTTGCGACTTACCACATTTCTCATTATTATTGCAATGTAGAAATGTAACACAAAAGAAACTGGCGGGAAACATTCAAGGAACAACCATAAAATTGAATCCGGCTTGCATTATTTTTCACATACGAAAATGAAAATCTCACAATTCTTTTATTTTGTAACGTTTGATATGCTTTTAAAGCATAATGGCTTTTTTCTAGAATAACTTTTTTTTAAATAATAATATAAGATTTTTTTTTTAAATTATAAATGGAATATTTTGAGATAAATATTTTTTTTTTGGAAATACTTGCACGATACTAACTTGGTGTATTATTAACTCTGAATAAAATGTAATCGTTGCAGTTATTTTTCATATTTTCAATTAATTTGTTCAAGAGTTTCTGAGGTAAGAAATCTTATTCACTATAACTAGAGTTTTGAGGCTAACGCAGTGTGCTAAATGGAAGCTAATATAAGTCAAAATTTTAGTTTGCAACACACATTTCTATTCTTCGAGCATGGATCCCTTATACTAGAGAAATCATAAGGTTATAATCTCGCTAACATCAAAGTTAGGCCAACATGTATGGCCTCAGACACGTGGTTTAATACGTCATCCACTCATAAATTTTTACTCTTTCATTCACAAAAATATCCTGTACTTCAAGAAGTAACGCATTTACTATTATTTCAAAACCACAAGTCAATCGCGAACGTTTTTAATTCATAAATTTTGAAAGAAAGTCACGTGTCTGGTGCCATCAGGTCTGAGATGTTTGTATCACGATGATGACGTCATATTCGCTCTACTACAGTCCATTCATGCTCGAAGTGTCTATTATATTTGAATACGGAGAATATGCAGCCAATCCATTCGCTGAATCCCTTCGTTCTCAAAATAGTTAGACGTTATTGTTGAACGATGGGGAGTAGCATTATCATTCATTAGAATGAAATTGTATCCTATTGCACCTTTAAAAGAGGACCTTGACGCAAGGATGAAAAACCTCGTGGTCTGTATTGTACTGCAATCACGGATCAGCGGGTAGTGAAGTATAGGTAAATGCGGTAATACAAACTGATGCCTGCCAAGACAATGATTTCACTATCTTTGTATCGATGTTTTTATAGATGTTTTTAGGTCTATTGAATATGTATCGCGTCTACCAGATTTCAATACATCTAGAAACACTTTTGAAACAAAATCTAGATTCGTCAGTAGTGAGAATACAGCTCCAGTCAATAGAGATCTAATGACGTTGCTATCTCCACCCACTTCAAACCAGAACATTCCGAAGCCCGAGTCAGTTAGACACGAATCATTGGTTTCGCTGCATACCAGCATTTTTTATGCAGCCTATGACCATTAGTGTATCCGGATATACGAGTTCCTACAGCTGTAGAAGACCCTTTTAATCTGTGATGAAGTCATTTGTCTATTATTTTTTAGCAATTGTAGCAAATAAAAGGTCTTTAGATGCTAATGTGGTGCATTTTATTAGTTTGACTTGGTAATCAGGATGCATGAGCTGTATCTAAATCATTTCCTGATCTTGGACAGGACACTTTTGGCTAATTTCAGGATCTTTAGAAACATATGTCTGTTATAGTTGAAGTTCCGTCTTCCCAATCGCACGCTATTCCTCCTTCTCAAAAAAGTATCTTACAATGTAAAAAAGAGTACTTAAAAATGAGTTCCTGAACCTACTCGTTTTTCTTAAAGTATAATTGCTTCGTAAATGAGCCAAGACGTACTCAAATTTAAGTAGCCGCACCCAAAAATGAGCAGTGTGATTTAATATTGCTCATCTCAGCTTCTGTTCAAGCGATTGTGGTGTGCGCCGACTGAGCGATAATTCGCCAAGTCTCTTCGGCAACCACAGGGTTACCTCTAGAGGGAACCGGTAGAAACAGAACGACTCGAGATTGCGAGCATGTCGCACTTAACACGGAGCTCGCGTGATTAAATAAATACTATACTAAAATAACCTTCTGATCTTTATGAATAAACCTAAGACACCCTCATTGGCGACCCGGACGTGATTGTGAATTAAATTAAAAAGGAAAAAGCGATTCCTGATTGAAAAAAAATCAACGATTCAACGGAGTTCTAAGCAGAGTTCTAGAAGCCGTTTCTACGGGGCAACAATTCTGATAGCACGGAAAAAAGTTCAGTTCGATTCGAAGAAGGAAGAAGCAGCGATGGGACTCTCACAAAACAACCGGCGATGTTTTCAAGCCTGGACTATTCAAAAAAAGGTATTCCCGCATTGGGAACAGAATTTTGATGTTCCATGTTCCGGAATTTTGCTGTTCCAAAGAATTCCATGTTCGGCCCGGAATCAACTTCCCTTATCCGCGGAAATCGTGGACAGTGGATTAATGCTTTCGATGTTTGCCTGGAAATATATACACATCCTTCTGAACTGAACCAAAGTGAGCAGCAATTAAATTTCGGACATATCAATTTTAAACCTTCGGAATTTCTGTTTGGACCTAGACAACTGTTTTCCTGGCAATGGACTTTTAACTTCTGGGACTAACAACAAGGAAAAATCTTACGGACATAACCGCAACAAGCACCGTCACCTAAAAGAGCCTAATCCCGGCGAACCGTGTGAAAATGTGCACAAGGAACACGATGATGTAGCCAGCATTCTGACTGCCCAGTTAGCTAATGCACAGATACGGCTCATCACAAATCCGAAAATATTGTTGCTAAACCATGTCCGATAAATTCCTGAAATGTGTCCAGTGTTATTAACCAGCCTCGTTTAGAAAAAAAAACGGTTATGTCAACAACAAGTGTTCAAACCAACTGAAATTACAGAACTCTCTAAATCCTAAAGGTAATTTTAAATGCTGTTCCACAATAATAAAAAAAAAAAAAACTTGCGAATTCGATTCTGTAAACAAATTCTAAAAATGTAAATTCATATAATATTTTCAAATGTTCAAGTAATGTTAAATGAGTTGCAATTATACATAATTTTTTACATTAAATTTGTGCTAAATAACATTTAAAAGAAATGTGGTCACATTCCATGTAAAAATTTTAATTGTACTGTGAAACAAAACTTGACATGGCAAAATGCTAAAATTGCATGTTAAATATATGTAACAATTACATTTCATTCACAATGTACCTAAATTTTATATGGAAAAAAAATATGTACTAAATGAAAATATTTATATTTGATGTTTAAAAATTAAATGCCAGATATGAGTTATAATTATAATGTACCCAAATTCCATTGAAAAAAAAAAATATGTACTAAATGAAAATATTTAATTTGATGTTTAAAAATTAATTGCCAAATATGTGTAAATTACATTCATTCACAATGTAAAAAAAAATGAAATTGTATAACATATCTGATGTGTAAATTACATTGTTAAATGTGTGTAAAATTATATTTCATTCGCAATGTAAAACACTATGTAATTTAAAATATTTTTATTATGTATCGTTCGGCTTCCTCACTGGAGGGATACTCTGTGGTGTGCGCCGACTGAGCGATAATTCGCCAAGTCTCTTCGGCAACCACAGGGTTACCTCTAGAGGGAACCGGTAGAAACAGAACGACTCGAGATTGCGAGCATGTCGCACTTAACACGGAGCTCGCGTGATTAAATAAATACTATACTAAAATAACCTTCTGATATTATTAATAAACCTAAGTCACCTCACGATCTTAACAAAGCGACCTGACAAACCTAAAATAGTTGTTCATAAGATGGTTTTTCCCGTTATTTGATGCCGATTGCTTAAATGGAAACTGAGTTATTACAACTCAATTATCTTACTTCATATTCTCCCCACACCCTTTTAACATTTGTTCTGTTTATAATTTCTTCACGTCGCCCTGTTAGTACAATGGATAAAGCACTGGACTGCGGTGCCTGAAGATATGGGTTCGATTCCCGGTACGTCTTGGTTGAAATTGTCGATATTTATTGAAAGTGATTTATGAAGGCAGCTTATGCAGGCTAGCGGATGCTCTGTTTTAATTCATTTTTACACATTGTACTCATTTATGAGTTCATGTCATTTTCAAAATTGAAACTTATGCATTCGGAGCCATGATAAGCATCGAATGTACTCAAAAATGAGTGTATTTTACTTGTTTTTCAGTACATATTTTTAACAGTGTGCAATCCATAAACTAATTTTCTTTACCCATTTACATCCATTACTTGCAACGCATGAGAAAGACGCATGCGCTATAATTTGCATATTCCTATGAAGTGAATTTGAATTCGATTATATTAAGCAATGAATTTGACTTTAACCTATAAACCTACCAATTTTCATTGAATTTCATCCAATATCACTAACATTAAATTTATTTTTATGGCTGTTCTTTTAATTTTTCCTCCAGTGTATTTAGGCAACTTCCATTTAAAGCCCATTCAAGACGGACTGCGATTGGTGCGTACACCAATCACAGAGGCTTCTGAAAAATGCAACTCGCGTAAATAATGTTCGTGTAGATTGAGCCTAAGGGAATTCGGTTCTATTTGAACTGAAAAAGGTCTAGTTTCCGAATTCTCCACTTGTAGAAATCATTACAATGCAGTTCGTGTTTGCTTTTTTAACTGGAATGATTGACTTTTAAGTAGAAGTTGTACTTTTTTGTTGGCTTTTATGGCTGACTTAATTCAATTCGGGATTACGTGCTGCGATTCCTGAAAAGGTCTATTCAATGTTGAATAATACTAGAGTAATCGAAGCTCTCGTAAAGCATTAACTTTACTTAACCCTTCCGGGGTCGCGCTTTATCTGCTTGAACTTCAGAGAGAATTCTGACAGGCTCAGTGTGAGTCTGACACGGTTGAGTCATTTGTAGAAGAATGTGTGAATTTTCAACTATTTTAAGTAAGGTCGGTATAATTACATTTACGTCCCAATAGTGCTGAAGCTCAGGTGATGTCCTCGTCATCTGACCATGGTTCATAAATACGAGGCATCGTCCCCGGGTCTTTCTTTCGAGATAGGCCCCGAACCGTCGCCCATAGCCCACTGTGCAGCTTTAGTGTGACTTTAATTAGCCAAACCAAATCAAACCCAATAGTGCTGAACAATGAATTATTTATCTATCCATAAAGAAAGACCCAGGAAAATAGTCTCGTAACTTTTGAACATGATCAGATGAAAGGAACAACACCCGAGCTTTCCACGATATTACATTACCGAAGTGAAGATATTTAATCTTTTTTGAGATTTAAAGTACACTAACTCTTTTCTCTTTTTACATGGCGTAAGTCGCCGGTTTGACACTTGGAATTAAAGTTTATTTTAGGTTATGGAAATATTCGATCATTGTTGTTGCTTCAAATGTACCTGAAACTCTAGTGTTCAAAGACCTATTTCAGCTTGACTGTTAATGTTTATTTGTTTATGGTCATTTACTATTAAACGTTGGAGAACTCTGTTTTACTAAATGGACATGATGCACAGATGGGTCTGCGATTGGTGGATACAAACCATGTGATTTGTATGCTGCAATCACAGAGTCATCTGAAAAAGCTCGCGCGCGTTTATCTCGTACTTGTAGAGTGGGCCTTATAATACTTAAGTTGAATTTGGGTTGTTTTTTGTAAGTGGAAATATCCCGGTCAGTACTTGGATTAGATTGTATATATGTGTTTTCAATAACAGTGGCTAATCACCAACAGAATATTCAGAGTGTAGAAGTGATTTTTGGCGTAGCTTATGATATTATAGCTTGCATTGTTAAAAATATACTCTCCTATTTGACGAAACTATTGTCATTTTCGACAAAACAAACGCCGTCTGCTATACCCTCCGATGAAATATTTTGTAAAACTGAGGAATAAATTTTGTCGCTTTTTAACGAAATTTATTTCGTCAACAATGAGGCAATATACGTATAAGAGCCAATTATGAGTTAATGTCCCTTTGATGAGGGCGTACAGGAATCTGAATAAATTACTTTCTTCGGAAATGAGGCCCTGAACAGGAATCTGAGTAAATTAATTTCGTCAAAAATGAGACCCTGAAAAAGAATTTGAGTAAATTACTGTCGTTAAAAACGAGGCCCTGAAAAGCAATCTGAGTAAATTACTTTCGTTAAAAATGAGGACCGGAAAAGGAACCTAAGTAAATTACTTTCGTCCAAAATGAGGCCCTGAAAAGGAATCTGAGTATATTACTTTCGTCAAATATGAGGCGCTGAAAAGGATTCTGAGTAAATTACTTTCGTTACAAATGAGGCCCGGAAAAGGAATCTAAGTAAATTACTTTCTTCCAAAATGAGGCCCTGAAAAGGAATCTGAGTAAATTACTTTCGTTAAAAATGAGGCCCTAAAAAGGAATCTGAGTAAATTACTTTCGTCGAAAATGATGCTCTGAAAAGGAATCTGAGTAAATTACTTTCGTCGAAATGAGGCCCTGAAAAGGGTCATAATGGAATCTGAGTAAATTACTTCATTAAAATTTTGAGGATTTTTGTTTCGTCAAAAGGAACGTGATTAAACGACCAAACTGTCGTGAAATCTAATAAAGTAGCCGTAACGATCGCAATAATCTCAAAAATGTGAGTGTTATTTTTTAGAGTGTAGATGTACTCCTACCTATACAATGCAAAGTTTTAAGGCACCGGTTTAGATAAAGAGTTATAAGTTTAATTTTACAGTTCCAAACGAAGACATGTAGAGTTTGCGCATGTAAAATCTGTCGTGTGTAAAATATCCTCCCATTGAGGGCACTAGATCACGTTTTGTTCTCGTCATCTGATAGTGGTTAAAAATTGCGAAGTAATATCTTTGGGAAAGATCCCAAAACATCGTCTATATTTGTCTATAATACGATGTCTGGGAAGATATTGAAATTTTTAGAATTTAGTTTTTATTTTATACATGAAAGTAACTAATATAACAGAAAACTGTTTATCCATATACTTTAGAAAAATGCCTATTTTTAAATAAAAGAAAATGTAAGTTATTTTATGATTTCGCCCGTCTGACATTTGAATTTCGTTATCTCTCTATTTTAAAAAAAAAGTAAGCCCTAGGGGGAAAAAGTAAGCACTAGGGGGAAAAAGTAAGCACTAGGGGGAATTTTCCGTTCTTTCAATGTTATTCAGATCGTATCTCATAATGTAAAAGTCCTAAAATTACGAAATTAAGTGAATTTGTTAAGAAATGTTTGATAAATAAAAAGAATATATTTTTGTTTCAATACTGTTATTACATTATAAGTTATTTAATATTAAAGTCGTCGTTGATAAAATTTCGCTTACAAGTAATTTTGTCCGTCGAGTTTCTGAAACACTATTAAGAGGAGAGATCCAATTTTTTTAGGGAGTGTACAAATAGGTTTGAACTGGAAATCCAAGTAAGCATTTTTTAAAATTCGAATTAGTTTTGGATTTATAAATTTTTTAAACATTTAAACGCGCTCCACTTTTTGAAGTTTTTTCACCCTTATTTTTGAAACGTGATTTCTAAATTGCTATAAGTCATTTAAAATTACGTATTTTATTATTCAAAAAAAATATATTAATGTTCGTTCAAACTTCCTCTTTCCGATGTTATAAAAATTATATTTCTATCTTTACAATTAAATTTGATATGGTCACTTAAGTTAGGTATAAAAAATAGCGAAGAAGGATAAAAATGTCGGATATTTCGAACAAATTTTAATTTGCGACTTTTGTCTCATTGTTTCGCTTGCATCTCAAAAGGTAAATGTCCTAAAATTATGAAATTATGCCAGTTTATTAAAAAATGTTTAGGAAATAAGGTGAATATATTTGTTTTTTAATACGATTAGTATATTAGACGTTATTTTATGTTAAAGTCATAATTTTAGAAAATTTTGAACACAATTCATACATTTTTAGATACTTGTCTTCCAATTTTCAACAAAAAAATAAATAAAAAATTAGGGATACAGATTAAACTATTGGCTACAAATTATCCAGAGTGTTTGTAAAATTTCGATTTAGTTTTGTAGTTATAAATTTTTAAATAATTGACGAAATGTCTGAAATAATCGTCAATTATACGGATAAAATTTTAAGTGATAAATTAAAACTGCTCTAAGTAGTTCAAAAGTATACTTTTTTCCCGTTAAAAAAATATAGTTATGTTCGTAAAATCTTTCTTTCTTGAATGGTATCAATACTGAAATTCTATCTTAAAAAATAAATTAGATGTAACTATTTATGTGAAGTACTATAAATATTATTAAAAGAAACTTCGGAACAAAATCCCAACATTGGCAAAATGCCAACATGTGTTTTGCTGCCAGAGGCGAATTATTATTAGCACCAATTCCCAATTATCTTACTTCATATAAATATAAGTTGGCGATTAGGCCTATTTATGTATGCTTGGCGCGTTTAGGCTGTTGTTTGTTTACACATGTTTCGCTTTTCAATGAGCACAATTGCGTTGAAGCAGTTCTACAGTTGCGTTTTTCCAGTTATCAGGTCCACCACAACGGCGGGTGGGGGGAAGCATGCCCCCACCCCTCCCCTCTGTAAACTTGAAACCTTAAAAGTTGGGAATTTCGAGTTTTAAAAATCCCTGAGTTGGGAAAATTTATGCCTCAGGCAAATTAATATTATTAGCGAATGAAAGCGACGGAAGACTAGAAATTGCCCAACTTGTATTAAGATGAAACTTAAATTAGACCTCAAAACGGACCACTGCATTGGAACGTGCGTGCGACAAATCAATACCTTCGAAAGAACTGTTTAATATTACCTATAACAAAGCTGAAAATGTCTTATAAGTTGGAACTGGGAATTTTTTTAGCACTGTTGCGTTGTGAATTTCGAATCGGTAAGTGTGGTCTGGTTAATCAACGTCGCACTAGAGCTGCACATTGAACTACTGGCGTTGGTTCGAGCAAAGCGCCCTTGATTTGTTATTGGTACGTATTTACTTACTACATCAAGGACGCTTTGGTTCGAGGCCTTTCTCGAAGAAAAAAAACGGGAACGATGCCTCATATTTTTAACAGTGGTCAGATGACGAGGACAACACTTCAGCTGGTACCCGACGTACTTAAGTTGGGAATTTTGAATCGTTCAAGTTCGGAATTTCAGATCGTTAAGTTGGGAAATTTCTTGTCTCAACATACGAAAAATAAATTTGTGTAACGGTACTGCCAGTAACAATTTATATAACTAAAAAAAGTATTATTGTTAGGACACATTATCATTGTCTACAGTGTATGAAGCCGGTATTGGTTTGCGAAGCAAACTAAAGAGGATTGCGTAGCAATCCTCCGGGGGTTGGCGAGCGTCAGCGGAGCAGGGGGCGGAGCCCCCTAGTTATTTATAAAATACTGCACACATATCTTAGGGTTTTATATTTATTTTGAAGAAAAGAACAAGTTTATGCTGATTTTTCGTAGAATGATAATTTTAGAATTGCATCTTGTTTCTAACAAAAAAATTTAACTTTTTTTTTAAATTCATGTTTGTATATTTCAAAACATAAAATTATAAATTTTCATGAACTCATTTTTTTTGTATTTTCTCCTATTTTATAATTCTGAAATGAAGCATTTCTCGAATGTATGTAAATTTGGCGCGATCGTGCGAGGGTTCTATGTACTGCATAATACCTTTATGAATATTTTATGACGCTGTTTTTGTTGATACTCTGAAAATTGGTGCCAAGACCCATGCTTTTCGCTCATGTAAGTATTGTGTCATGCGCGGTATCTCGCCAACAGTTTTAAGCTCACGCACGTACCGTGCGCTAATACCACAGACTCCTAACGTCGATTTATGACTCCGGGCCATTGTGGTCTCCGGCGTTCAGACTCCGACTCTTCAGGATAGCAGTTGGTACCCCATTCGAGCATTCGATTATGGTGTTTACAAGTAAACTTTCAAGCAGTCGTTTATGGCACCTCTTGACTTGTAAAGAGTTTTGTGTTCACGCACGTAAGAGTAATTTGTGGTTTTTTTTTATAACTTAAGTTGAGTTGTTGCTAAAATTATATTTGTGGTAAAGAAAAAATGTATAAACAATATAAATCCATGCAGGACAGAAAATCTCTTTCCGTAAATGTGCTTTATGTGAACGTCCCCTCGCAGGATCCTGTCAAATTTACCAGATCCAATTTTCTCCTACTCCTTATAATAACCATCGTTACAAGAGGGGTTTTACTTGATTTTTGATAACTCAGCAACATTTTTAAACTGCAACTCAGCGTGATTTTATTTTTGATTTCTCCAAAGATTTAACTAAAATGAGATATTTAGTAGTTTTCAGAGGACTTTCAAAATGCTCCTGATTAATTACAACTTACAGGATTAGAAATTTTAATTATTATAAATAGTTCCTTTTATAATTAAGAAGTAAAACTTAGATCAAATTTTATTACAAAAAATTGTACCTCCAATTTTTAAAACGACAAACAAACAAAAAATACAAATTGATCACAAACTGTTGGACGATGGTCATTGTTTGGGTGTATCACATTTAACTGTATTTGCATAATTAAAAAATCATATTTGCCCAACTATTTCGCTTACATTTTAAACAATTCTCTTAGCTTTAGTAACAACAAACAAAGTAGTTAAAGTATAGCCAAAAGAATGGCTTACTATGTATAGTTAAACAGCCAAACAATGACCATCTCCCAACAATTTATAGCAACCCTGTATTGTCATGAACAATAACACAAATCTTTATTTTTTTTCAAAATACATACAGAAATAACAAATCTCAAGCTGATCAATCCCTTTCACACGTCCTATGAAATAAGGAGAAAATAGCCCAATAAACTTTCTCGAAACAAAAAGTTTCCCCGAAAGCCTATTTCAAGAAAACCGAGATAAATTCGGAAATGACAGGCCCCAGTAGGCGGTAACTGCATTAAGCCTTATCTTTCACGTGTACTTCCACAAAGGAAAGATACCGAGAAAAAGGTGTCCCCTTGATGGAGCCATAATTACCGTTGGTTATCTAGAAACCAATAAGTAGAATCCAGAAGCTGTGATCGATCCATGCGAGAGCTCAAAGAACTGTTTTAAGAGATACTTGTAAAGACATTTACTGTTTTGTGAGGGTTTAAAGGTAAAAATGGAGTGCAAGTCTTGACAGAAAAAGAGTCATAGCAAAAAGGGCCAGAATCTTCCCCGTCAGGGGAAAATTCGAATATAACATAGGGAATTTTATAAGAAGTAGGGATTTGTTCAGACAAGAACTCACACCTGATTGGTTGAAGTTTCTGGTAGAGTTCCAAAAGGAATTATAAGCTTGGGAGATAGGGAATATTGAGTTTTGGGAATGGGTGAGAATGGCACGTAGAGGACGTGGATTGTTTTGATGGATTGTTTCCAGCTTCGTCAGCAAGAATTATTAGAAAGAATTGTTTTCTGGAGTGCAATCGTGAATTTGAAAAATTGCACATCTAAAAAAAACAGATAGCATGGGAAAAAGAGTCTTAAAGACAGGGGTTTTATACAAATTAAATGAGTTATTTAAAAGAAGATGGTAAGTTAAAAGGGGTTTTACTAGGGGGTACACTGAAATCAAACATGAAACGGAAGTCAATACTGAAATCAAACATGAAACGGGAAGATGAGTAGCGCATGCGTACACATTAGTTACAAGTTTAAGTGCGTGTCGATGCGTCAGTTGTGTTTTTGTTAATTATAAAGTGAATTATTTAAGTTTGTTTATATAATACTAACGATTACAACTACTATCTGTAAAAGATCGTGCTATTATTAACGTTAAAAAATCGTTTCAAATACTCTATAAAGTTAATAATTGAATAGCAAATACCAAACTATATATTTTTTGATAAAATGTACTTAACACAAAATCAAAAATATTTTATCATAAATTAAAAACAATTCAATGTAAATTAAAGCACTTCTAATATCAGACCCTCTGACTTTTCCATAAATGCCCCCCAATCAATCAAGTGCTCTGTGTCCATTGTAGAAAGACCATCGGTCACTTTACTCTCCAGATGCCTAACAACCCATTCATTGACGTCAGAGGAGGGATAGTGACTGATTCGACCAATCAAATACCTCAATGAGTGGGAGTAAGGGGGCTTTGTGTCTCAGTTTTAGAAGTCATGCGCCGCTTATGATTGATGCAGCTTGTTGTAAGTAGCTTCATATAACTGAATGTCGCACTTGGAAATAGATAATAGAGATATTCTAGCCATAGATCGTTATGGTTAAAATAGTTTCTGAAATGGCAGTAATTTTTCAACTTTTAATAAAACTATTGATTCTAAAAATGCATAACTAAATTTATGTAACTTGGTAGATCAAATGTTAATTTTCAATTTTCTTTAGAATGGTCATGATATAAATTCGCAATGCTCGCCGTTTTCCATCAAGGACGGTGAAGACTATATATATAAGGTGTGTTCGTTCTCGCGCTGTCTGACGGAAGGCGGGGAAAGCACATTTTTGACGTCATAGTGACGCCTACCTCGCGCTTTCTGTAGGCGTGTCTAATGCTCTCGTTTGTAAGGTGCTGCCATCTATTCGTGTTTTTTTTTGAACTTTTAAAAAGTGATAAGCTTACTTTATTTAGTTACTTTTACTGCATTTTATGAGTTTAAATTATATTTTAAGGATTGCATTTAGTATGGAAAATTTGCAAAAGATTTGCTTAATAAATTAAGCATATTAAAATAATATTAGCTGCCACGAGAGCATGTCCATGAATTTTGAAAGAGTAAAATGGAGGTAGGAAACATCAGGTCAATGCATTTGTATTGGACATATTAAATGAGTTACAATTTCAATCAAGTAAAATACGGGGACATAACTAAACAAGGACGGATTAGTAGTGAAGCTACCTGAACACAATTATTTACAGGTATTTACATTATTTTGCTAATTAAAAATTAAATCACCAGTTGTTACCCAACCGGGGATCGAACCTAAGTAGCAATGCTTGAAACACACAGCCAATGAGAATGATCAAAAACCCATAGTAAGGCGGAGCAAAAATGACGTCAAAAATGTGCTTTCCTTGCCCACTTTCAAAAATCGAAAAACGAGCGCACCTTCTATTTGTAGTCTTTACTATCCTTGGTTTTCCATAGTGCACGTAGTCGAAAATTGTGCTGATAACGCTTCATCGAAACTTTCCACTCTCTAATGCTTTAAGGTGTATGTATACACTTGAACATTTTTTTTTTATTTATGAATTTAAAAATCTAGTTTTTTCGTGTAGGAAAACATCTTAAAAACAGTGATGAATCATTTTAAAAAATCCTGAATAAAATAAAATACTAATTACCTAATTAGCATTTTATATGTTAATTAGCATGTTTTTTCAAACGTGATTGCGCAAGTTGTAATTAATCTAGAAGCATAATTTTTGTTGGAAATTACTCGCAGTATCTTTCTTAATGTTATGACCCTCCAAAACGATTACAGCATTTAAAGTTTTTTTTTAAATAATTTTTTACCTCGACAGTCCCTAAAAAAAAACACTTTTTATTCAAATTTTCAACTTTAAAATTCTATTAAAAATTATTTTTTGAACGAATCGTTTTGATGGAGGGTCATAACATCTTACAACTAATATAAATTTAAAAGAAAAAATAATTTTCTCAAAATGTTTAAGCAAACTTGAGTTATCATGTTTCGAATGAAGGGACATATGTTAAAAATACAGTTCTTCAGAAATCAAGTGTAAAGTTTACAAAACATATTACCATTGCAAGCGCGGCCATAGAATAACTCTTTGTAAATAAAAAAGTTTTTGGAATATTTATTCAATCTTGGTATCATCTGAAAGATACTGAATTGGGGAATACCATAGAACCAAAAAAATATTTTGGAATTTTTGGCCGATTTTCGTTTTTTATAGTGTGTATGTACACCTTAATATAAATGAAGCTCATGATTAATTAATATATATTATTACTATATATTGATATATAACCATAATAATTAGTATACATTACAAATTATTATGGATAAGTATCGTATTATTGTCGAGATAAAGTATGGTAAGTTTCAAGCCGATATTATATTAATAGAATAAATTTGATGATATAATGGCAGAGCATAGTGAGTTATATAGAATCATGTAATAATAAAAGTTTAAGAAGTTTTTTTCGACGTTTACAGATGCTTCTTGAGTTTATATATATGAAGATTAATTATCTGAAAACTCCAAGAGGAGGTTAATAGTAGGTAATTCCATATTAGAAAGGTCGAATTGTTTAGAAGCATCTACAGATTAAATAATGAACGGAATTACACCAAATTTGATATTTGGATATTGTAGTCATGGGGAAAAGATTTCCGTAAAAAATATTGTAGTACCAAAAACCACCTATATAGGGAATTTTGGCACTATGAAAAGAATCACAGCTAATATTCTGAAATCCAATATACAAACAGAATATAAATGAAAAATATATTAATCTTCGTTTCATTCTGTTATCGAAAGATGTATAATTTATAAATGAATGCCTCTTTCAGAGGTCTTCGTAAAGGTTATGGAATAATGTATAGTCATGGAGAAAAAGATTTTCGTAAAAAAAATTGCAGTACCAAAATCACCTATATAAGGAATTTTGGCGCTATGAAGGGAATCATAGCTAATATTCTCAAATCTAATATACAAACAGAATATAAATGAAAAATATATTATTCTTCGTTTCATTCTGTTATCGAAAGATGTATAATTTATAAATTAATGCCTCTTTCAGCGGTAATCGTAAAGGTTATAGGATATTGTAGTCATGGGGAAAAGATTTCTGTAAAAAACTTGTAGTACCAAAAATCACCTATAAAGGGAATTTTGGCGCTAAAAAGGAAATCATAGCTAATATTCTGAAGTCTAATATGAGAAATAAATATAAATGAAAAATATATTATTCATCGTTCATTCTGTTATCGAAAGATGTATAATTTATAAATTAACGCCTCTTTCAGCGGTCATCGTAAAGGTTATAGGATATTGTAATCATGGGGAAAAGATTTCTGTAAAAAAATTTTAGTACCAAAAATCACTAATAAAGGGAATTTTGGCGCTATGAAGGGAATCATAGCTAATATTCTCAAATCTTTTTTTGAAACGAATATAAATGAAAAATATAATATTCTTCTTTCTTTCCCTACTGTTATTGAAAGATGTATAATTTTTAAATTAATGCCTGTTTCAGCGGTCATCGTAAAGATGATTTTTAATTACACATGCTGTAAAGGTAATTTAACGGCAAAATATTACAAAAATTACATAAATCAATACTTACATCATGGCTATAATGGTGGGATCAGTCCGTAATAGATTCATATTAGGAATGACTTCTAATCCAGAATGAGCGATTCTCCTGAAAGTTAGTAAATTCTTTTTCAGAAAATTTAAAGACATATTTTAAAATAATTTTTGTTATTGTTATTTATAGTCAAATTATATTATCAAAAATTTGCATTACAAAGAATGCAATTGTTGATTTCTGTCACAGTAAAAAAAAATGAATACCTGAACACACTCGTTTTTCTTTGAGTACAATTGCATCGTAAATGAGCGGTGACTTACTCAAATTTAAGTAATCTTACTTCGCAAATATGAACAGTGTGATTTAATATTGCTCATCTCAGCTTCTGTTCAAGCCATCTTAACAAAGCGACCTGAGAAAATTACAACAGTTGTCCAGAAGATGTTTTCCTACATTATTTGATGTCGATTGCATAAATGGAAACTGAGTTAATAAGCTCAATTATCTTACTTCCTATTCTTTTGGCACACCATTTCTTCTTTTTATAGCTTCTTCAAGTTGTCCTGGTAATAAACGGATAATTATTCATTTTATTCATTCTGTTCTTATTATTCATTTTTAC
This sequence comes from Troglohyphantes excavatus, assembly GCA_963932185.1. Taxonomy (NCBI): domain Eukaryota; kingdom Metazoa; phylum Arthropoda; class Arachnida; order Araneae; family Linyphiidae; genus Troglohyphantes; species Troglohyphantes excavatus. The sequence goes on from OZ010667.1 coordinate 13,053,002, forward strand.
TCATTGTACTCAATTTTGAGTACATGTCTTTTTTTTTTAAATGGAGACATGTATTAGGAGCCATGATAAGTATATAATGCATTCAAAAATGAGTACATTTTACTTATTTTTGAATATCTATTGTTAACAGTGTTCTTTTGTCACACCATTTTAACATTTGTTTCTGTTTATAACTTCATCAAGTCTCCCTGGTCGTTTAACGGATAGGGCTCTGAACTGCTGTGTCTTATGATCTGGGATAGATTCGCGGTAAGTCTTGGTTGTAATTGTCGATATTTATTGAAAGGGATTTAGGAAGGCAGCCTGTTTTTTTAATAATTTTTACTCATTGTACTCATTTTTGAGTATGTATTTTTTAAAAATAAAACTAATGTATTCGGATATATGATAAGCGTCGAATGTACTCAAATATAAGTACATTTTACTTAATTTTAGTACGTATTTTTAACAATGTATAATATATAAAAACATTTTTAATATTAAAAACCATCTGGAGAAACCGTGTGAAAATCTCTAATCTCCCATTTCAGCACTTAACTGTTTAATTCATAATGTCACTTTCCAGTCTGATTGCAGGCGGCATTTATTGGTTTTGGCAAGGCTCCCGCAGTGGAGTCAATATCCAAACCTATTACGGATACGAATCCCATAAAATGGATTTAGCAGGTCTTCAAAGACATATTTAGTACTGAAAACTCGATAGGATTTTCTTCGATCCATTTGTCATTTAAGAACGATTTCTTTTTCCGTGGCGAAAAGCCAACTGGAGTTTATGATTGGAGGAAAGCGTCGGTGTATATATCTTTTCCGTGATATCTTTTAAAGAGCTTTGACTTTCTTTCGGCATTGAAAAATTGTATTTATGTCAACTGAGGAGTCCAGTTATTTCTATCAAACAAAAAGGGTCGTGATTTAGAAGAGTTTAAAATTTTATTAATATATATATTTGTGATGTAGTTTTAAGAATTGTTTAGTTTTCTATAGAAATATTTTGCTCTTGTTGTACTCGTTTTATATATAATTTCACTAATGTATTTTTATTTGGTTTGAGAGGATTTTGTTCGAGAAAATTATTTTTAAAGAAACATTTTGGTATCTTTATATAATGGTGGCTGTCATCTATTTCTCTACTTCTTAAAGTGAGGTATAATTTAATGTTAAAATACAGTCTAAAATTTCAATGTGCAATGAAACAGAAAAGAAGTAATTTTAGTTTTCGTAAAATAAAAATATCTTCTGAACTAAATATTTCGCCCTGAATGAGTTTTGAAGAAACTTTTCTTTTGAGTTCCACTTTGAGAACTTATAAATATTTCCCGTTTTTTAAACTTAAAAAATAAACACACCTACAGTAAATTTCTTACTCTAATAAAAAAAATTTAAATGAACATTTCTCTTGTTTATTGAATTGAATATTTACAAAAAATATTATATTATAAATATAATTCCTTTGATTAAATAATAATAATAATGAAAAAGAAATTTTCGGAAAGTAATATCTGTATTATTTTGAAAACATTAACTTTTTTTTAATGTTCTATATACTTTAAAATCTAATTAGTTAAATAAAAGATATCATTAAAAGTTTCCTTCATTCATAATCTATTTTACTCAATAAATTTTTTTTTTAAATTATAAACCAACTCTCTTAAACTCTGTAGAGATTTCGCGCTACTCAATGCAAGGCGAATTGAACAGAAGGCGAGGCGACTTGGAAATATTTTTATTTGAATGACATCACTTACTATTAAGGACCGTCACTTATTACGTCTGAAAGGATCACAAGAAATTAAAAATGATCAATTAGATCAGATTATTTCCCTCATAGGGAGAAAAGGGTGACCAGAAGTTCGAGTGGTTGTTGGTTTATTTCCATTAATGTTATTGTACTGCTCGAAAAAATAAGATTTTTTTTATCTCGAATGAAAAGATTCATGAAAATTAGAAAATAGCTTTATGCTGGGAAAAACGTAAATATATGAATGAAAATTCCTATAACCACCCTCTTTTCAAACAACGAATCCCTTTTCAAATTTCGTATCACCCATACCCATAAATAACTTAGCACAGTTTGCACCTTTTCCCACGTATTCCTAACACTCTCTTTTTCCCCAAACAAATGGTTTGGTTCTCATGATTTCGGCTGACTCTGCAAAGTTCCAACTACCGCATAAATATTTTCTTCTTCCCCATCACTCAGGGACTTCTTAAGTACACATGCACCCTTTTTCCCTAGAATATCCCTACGCCCGATCAACGACTGTGTTTCCGACGTGATCATTATCCCTATTTTCCCTCTTTGCATATAATATAACAAATCCCTATATGACGTCATTCCTTGCTTTGATCTGGTCATATGAAGATGTGCTGGCTCTGAGGAATAAATCGTTTTGTTACTACTCAGCTCGACCATGATTTAATTTCACAATTACTAACTTACCAATGGATAACCATTCTATTAGTAATTTCATATATATAAGTGTTAATACGATCGTTTATTATGCTCTAGTCGAATGCATATTAGTCTTTGGTATGGCTTAATGAAAAAAAAAACCAAAAAAGGAACGAATTGCAATGTGTAGCGTACGAAGTGACGACACCTAACAAAAATACGCTATCCCAGTCTTTATTTTTCCAATTTCGTCCCACCTCCAATTCGATTCGCCTTGGACTGTGCCCCTCAGGAACAGCACGAGCTCTACAGTGTTAAAATTGTATGTATATATTTCAAATCAGGGAATCATTATTATTCTGATATATTCAATAGAAAGTATTCCTTGACAATTTACATAAGAGAGAAATGATTAAATATTGGAGAATTTATTCTGACTTCCAGGAAAACAAACTTCATTCCATAAACAAACAAACACACGTTCTATAAACAAACAAATACACACGTCCTTAAAACACTCTTATCACGACAAATATATACGCGGACAGAATGAACTTACATTTTACAACTCAATTAAAAATCCTTTCGAAGTCGTAATGAACACTCTGTAAAAAAATGCAACTTTATCTCGCTCTTAAAAGTTTTTAGATTCTGATACTTACAGCATTTTGAAACTGGGGAAATGGGCGGCAAACACTCCGTCTGTTATTTGCTTCAGCTTGGGCGCCCTCGTAATGTGCCTATAAACACAAAAGGTTCGAAGGAATTAGGTTTGGGAAGATAACACAAGACTGGATTGATCATGTTTCAAAAACATAAATGATTTCTTTGAAGCTCATTAGGGAGTGGAAAGTGCAAAATTAAACCATTTACTATGGGGTGTGAATGGTCGCGTATTTTTATGTTTTGAAGATAATTTTGTGAAGTTATTTATTAAATTTATATGGAATATTTTTTTATGCATTTCTTTGTGGGAGATTTGGGACACTATACTAAAACTTTTTTATGATAGAAGTTTCATAAATTTGAAGATATTTTTAGTCTCTTATGGTCTGTCAGAAATAACACTTTAATTTTCGTGAAGCCTACTTTAGTCATATTTAACAATCGTTTCGTCCTTGAACTCAGATTCCATTTCAGCCCTTTTCTGGGTATTCAGCTCATGTTTGGTTATTATACTTATATTGTGAGAATTCGACGATCCGAGTGGAAAGATCGTTGTATTCTGGAACAAAAGGTCCGACGTTCGAGTCAATCGAATTATTAAATTTTTTTAAATCGTATCTTTTTTGACGATATAAATTTCAACCACTTGACGGGTGTATTGAGTATCTCCAGTTTTTCCAGTAGTACACGTAATATAAAAGTTGATAAAAAATATATTTTAAAAAAATAATTTTAAAATTTAAAACATTAAGAGGACTTTTGAAAACCCACTCTACTGATATAATTAAACAAACTATTATTGTAAATAAAGGAATGCGTTGGACATATAAATAAATCTTCTCTGTAGTAAAAACAGGTCTACAGATACGAAATTTTGCTCATTGAGTTAAAGGGTTAAAAAAAACAATGGCAAAATTAATTTTTTCAGTTTGATGAAATATGTCATCGAAGCATATAGCGTCTGTTTCGTCAAAATTAACAATAGTTTCGTCAAACATGAGGAGGGATTTTTAACTGTGTATCCTGATTTAGTATATCGATATCTTAGTGCACATATGTGTTAAATGACAGTTCACTCATTTTCAAGACAGTCATTCGAAATTGTGTTATATAAGAAACTAGCTGAACTACCCGGCGTTGCTCCGGCTTTACGTAGACTGTTGGCCGATTTCATCACCGTGCTGACCGAAATATTCGGTTCGCTATATTAAAACTTTTTTTGACAGAAGTTTTATAAATGTGATGATGTTTTTAGTCTCTTATATCCTGACTTAGTGTGTGGATACCTTAGTGCACATATGCGGTAAATGACAATTTACTCATGTTTCAGGACAGCCATTCGAAAGTTTGTAGCGTTATCAAAAGGAACTAGCTGAAGTACCCGGCGTTTCTATGACTTTAAAAAGAATGTTGCACGATTTCTTCACCGTCAGTCAGAAGTCATTTTTGTTTTAAGGGGTGGGAAATGGTGATGGGATGATTATCGCGAACTTTGTTGTAGACAGTGACCTTCCTTTTGGTTTGAAGGTCAAATTTACAAAATTGCATCAAGCTCTTCATCAACTTTTGTTAAAGAAGTTGTCGTTTTATTACAGAGTATTTCACTGTAACTATTATAACAAAATTACTGATAACATAACGTTTAGGTCTTTCTTTAACTACTAAAACCAGTAACCAATACTTTATTCGTGTGTTAGGCTTAAGTACTTCTAACAATAAAAAAATAAACGTTATGTAAAACTTCCAATTTATTATTTCTGTAATGCTACAGAGCCCAAAATGTTTTCTTCATCAAACTCAATCTAATTTATGTCAATAGTGCTATTTGTCACGGAATTATAGTATCACCCTAAAGTTTAACATAGTGCTTCTATCCTGATACCTAACATTTCTGATTTTAAATGTGTTTTTCACATCGAAATTAATTAACGGCAAACGTTCGAATTGAACGATGTTAACCGTCTAGTGCATAGTGTAGAATATATACTACACAACTTTAAAATGACCACTAGTTGCATCTATTGAGTTTTATGTTAACTGTTATAGTATTGCCACGTAGGGAACCATGTGCCTGATTCTTATAACCGCCTTTATGTTTCTTATCTTTATAAAAATGATTGTAAAAAAGGCAATTAGTTACTTCGAAATCTGTTTTCGAAGATTTTAAGAAGATTGTTTTATTACTTATAAGTGTAATCTGGCTCTACAAAAAGTCCAAGCTAATACCAGAGGTATGTAGATTGTATTTAACTAGAATTTCATACTTTTTTTGAAAATTATTTTAGCAATTACACACGAATATGCGCTACGCAACGGTTTTAATTAATTATTTAATTAAATAGGCACTTAGGATTTTTTGTATATGTTTTCAGAGGCCCAGAGGCAAAAAGAAAACGAAAGAAAAAATTATTTCATTAAAAAAAGAGAAAAATCATGCTCTAGAGGGTTAAGATTCATTTCGGAAGTTTGTCTAATAGCTTGATACTTCGATCGAGATTTTAAAATATAAATATTTGCTCTATCTAAACGGCCAAGTTGGACGATGTATTGAAAACTTGCTTTTAAATAGTTGATTACCATATTTCCCTCTTTTAACGTCGCGATCGAAGTATCATGATACTTAAGCGGTGAATAGTATTAAATTGCAAACATTCTGAACTTATTAGAAGCGTTAGTTTTGTGATGTTAGTAGAACAGCAAAATTCATAGCTCGAAGCTCTTGAGCCGCAATATAAATATTATGCATCTTGTTCTACAAATTTGCTATCATGAGTAATACTATTTAATATTTTAAGAAAATATAATAATACACATTAAATATAACTTAATAGTTTAACATATTTTATTTTCAAAATTTTATTTAGCGTAATTAGTTATAATGTTTATTATTATTTATAATATTATATTTATTTAGCTCTGATTCAAAAGGAATTCTTTAACATAATCTTTTTTTTTTTGTAATTGACGAGTGAATTGATTGCAATATATATTTCATAAGTTTATTATACGGCAGATTTGTTTTAAATGTTTTTATTTCAGATATTGCACAACAATATCAAATTCTCTTAAAAAATTATAGATTTGCTAGTTAAATTTTTTTGCATATGTAATCGTTTTATCTATACAATGTATTATTTTTCACTAAAAAGTAAACTGTTTTTTATATGTTGTTGATTATTTAAAAGCTTTCAGTTTATTAAGAAGTGTGATTTATATTAAAAACCATCTTAATTATTTTGAGTATGTGTGTAGGCTTGGTTGTCAGGTAGTATAAGTCCACAAACAAAGCTATGGGATAAGAACGTTTACAAATTAAAACTCCCTTAGCTATGATGTTAAGTAGAAGGAAATTCAACTCATTATTAGACAACCTATTGAACTTTCAGTTAGTTGAATTAAAATCACAATAGACAATGGGCAATGTGCTATTGGCGATAACCAATGAGCTATTGGCGAAAACCAATGGGCTACTGGTGACAACCAAAGTACTATTGACAAACCAATGAGCTCTTGCCAACAACCAAAAGACAATGGGCTATTGGTGAATGCTCGAGATCTATTCTGAAATAAAGACCCTGTAACGCTGCCTTGTAGTTTTGAGTACTGATCTCTAACTGTAGCTTCTGTATATGGCAGTACACTTTGTTGACTTGAAGCCGATGTAGAGGCAGTCATGATGTGCCCCACTTTCTTTGCTACCGCAATATTTTGTATATTATTCATCTTAAAATAAGCCGACCTGTATTGCTTTTGGCTGAGTTATTTTCTATTTTCTTTTCAAGCCCATTTTAAATGCAATCTGCTATTAAAGTAGAAAGTCATTGGTAAGTCAAAGTCGAAGTAGATAAAAAGCAAGAGCAAAAACTATTTGTTTGGCAATATAAAAATTAATTCTATAAGAAGAAAATATAATATTTATATACATTTAATATTTCTACAATACTATAGTAATAAAAAACACCACTAAATCTCTGAAAAAAAATATTGGGGCACAGCATGGCTGCTTTTAATTGGCTTCAACGCGCCCATAGAGGAAACAAGGTTTGAGCCTTCCAGCAGTTACAGTTAAGAGTTCAGTGGTTTTGAACCATGATCACATGACGAAGATTACACCTGAACAGGCGCCTAATTCTCAGAACTTCCACATCGCATCACGACTAACATTAAGTTATTTGAAGCATGTCAGATGTAAAGTACGGTATCCACATCAAAGAGCGCGAATGCTTGTTAAGACAACGAGGACTAAACTCATAACTTGCCGATTATGAGCTTGAGCTACCATTTTTCTTTCCCGATTTCGATTCCCGAACAACAATTTTTAATTTAAACTGTCTTGTCAATTTAGGTTAAACTTGACTTTTAGATGTATTTTAATCGTGTCTGTGAATAAACGAAATATAAGATTTTGACGTCATCCTTGTTGCTACATTGCATGTTCTTTCGTAAATTGTCTATTTTAGTTGTCATAACATTATTCGTTATCGCTTTTTATTTATTTAGACAAGATTTAGATCGCTTTTTTTTTATTTATTTATTTATTTATTTATTTATTTATTTATTTATTTATTTATTTATTTATTTATTTATTTATTTATTTATTTATTTATTTATTTATTTATTTATTTATTTATTTATTTATTTATTTATTTATTTGTCTGTTTGTCTGTTTGTCTGTTTGTCTATCTGTCTATCTGTCTATATATATATATTTTTTTTTTATTTATTTATTTATTTATTTATTTATTTATTTATTTATTTATTTATTTATTTATTTATTTGTCTGTTTGTCTGTTTGTCTATCTGTCTATCTGTCTATATATATATATTTATTTTTTTATTTATTTATTTATTTATTTATTTATTTATTTATTTATTTATTTATTTATTTATTTGTCTGTTTGTCTGTTTGTCTGTTTGTCTATCTGTCTATCTGTCTATATATATATATTTATTTATTTATTTATTTATTTATTTATTTATTGGGCTATTGGCGACGGTTCGGGGTCTATCTCAAATAAAAGACCCGGGAACAATACCTCATATTTTTTAACCATGGTCAGATGACGAGGTCAACACCAGAGCTAGCATCCGGCACAACCTTAATAGGTGCCAGGACGTTGGACCCCGATCATATTTGACCCGTACACACACAGTATAAATTGGAGGATAAGTTCGGGCGACGTATTTTTACTTCTCAGGGAATCTGGTAACACTTCAATCACAAGTTGTTCACTGTTTTTTTTAACATTTTGTCAAGTCTCTTGATATCAGCCGTATTCGATCTCACAACCCTCTGGTTGCTAGACGACGACGGACCTTAAGACTACAGACCCCTATTCGTTATTGTGATATTTTGTTCACACATAAATAAATCTTTATAGAGAGATATAATTGTTTTTGTCCATATAGCAATGTAGATAATAGCGGATGAAATGACTATGTTAAACAACTTACAATGTTCGGAGTTTTCTGCAGTCCTGCAAAGCATTGGCTTCTATATCTCGTAATTGAAGAGCATCTTCTATATGTCTGGAATTATAGAAACTTTAATTTAATAAAAATCTTTATAAATATAGGAGTTTTTTAAAAATAATAATAAGTGAGTATCCATATATTGGAAAAGGACAGTATAAACTGTTACTCTAAACTACGTTTATTTTGGAAAACCATTAGTAAACGAATTTTAAAGAATTTGATACAGAACCAGGTTCGAAATTAGGAAATTAAAATTAGGCGTTATTGGCACCTAGCAAGTTTTTTTAGTTGTCAAATATTCTGCCAAGGGCGTAATTTTAAAGTAATTTAAATTTCTTAATCAGATCTGCCAACTGTTACTATATTTTTATAATTACAGCTTCTTTTGAATAAAACTAGAAACGTGTTTACATTTGTACTCTAAAAATATCACCGTATTTACAAACAAAATTACTAAAAAGTATGAGAGCAATTATTGAAAATCGATTTTTATTATTAAAAACTATTTTTTTCCTCCAGTTTTATCATCCATTTCACTTTTATTCACCTTATAAATCTTTAAGCATTTATTTTAATGACGCTCGACGAAATAAAACACGAGTTAATCGAATTTGCATTTTACCAGTAAAATTATAAAGCAAAGTTGGGATATTGTATTGGGAGTATATGTAAAAAATGACGACTGGGAGTAAAAAAACAGTCGCCAAACTTAAATTTTATTTAATAAAAGTTAGGCGTCAAAAATGACAACTGTGTGTCAATAACTGTGTAATCAATTTATAGCTACTGCAATTATATTTATAGTTATCTATTTATATTTATAGCTGCTCCACTTTTACTTATAGTTCTCCACTTATATTTATAGTCATTCTCTATTATTTATAGCTACTGCAGTTATATTTATAGTTATCTATTTATGATCGTCAAACTGAAATAAGAAATGACGACCGCTAATTTCGAACTCTTTGCAGAACATTTAATTGATTCTTTTAGCTTTAAGTAATAAATCGTCTTACATTGAAGCGTTATTCTTAAAAGTATTAAGTAGCATATATATTTCTTAATGAACAGTTTCATTTAAAAAATACAACGTTACTTTTGATTCGATTCAAAACAACATAAAATTATACTTAGATTAAAGATTCCATTTGCAGAGTAGTTGATTACACTCAAACATGTTTATGTGCGGTCTTTTTTTGTGCGATTTTTTTTTGTGCGGTATATGAAAATTTCAATCAAATTGGAACATAATTTATTATCTGGCTACCGAGGCATATACAAGCGTCTAGTGAAACAACAGTCGTCGCAAAAACGGATCACTGACTACATGGTAACTGAAAAAAAGTCAACTCTAAACGCGTGCGAGGTAGTATCTTTTCAAGTGACGAAAGCGATTTTGAACCAGTTTACCACAAGAAAGTTCGTGTATTGTTTGACTACGAAGGATAATGGTTATACGTTTTGAAAAGTTTTATATGTGTAAAATAAGTACATATGTAAATAAAATATTTAAAAATGTTCGCATGTGTATTTTCTAAACAAATTCCAAAAGGTTTGACGAGATTCCAAGTAGCTGTCAAGCCTCGTGTCTTGATTTTGTTTAAAAAAGCAATTCCTAGTTATTTCGTAAGGTTTTGAGTTATTTTCTACCGTGAGACTTTTTTATGCGGTCCCTATTCACCGCATAAAAAATATATTTTTTAATTGTGTCGCGAAAACTATTTTTTATAGCTACTTGTGAAGTTTTGTGCGATTTTTTAAGCGTTTTTTTACGGTCCCTATCCATTGCACAAAAACAGGTTTGAGTGTATATATTCAACAATAATTTTGTACTCAGTACCGCTTTGACACGGAGAGGGACATGAATAAAGAAATTGATTTTTGTATTTTTCTATCGTCTACATTACTTTGCTAGGATTATAGTATTCTCACTTACTTGAAATTGTAACAAAGAAGTTATTTAATTTTAAATACAACCCATAAGAAATTGTTTAGAATTGTATAAATGTTTTTAAATTTTTTACTTCAGTTGTAATTTAAAATTGCATATTTAAATGTTAAGATACGTATATCCCATAGACATTTTATGTAATATGTTTCGAAATATTGAAAAACCGAATAAAATGATACTTAATTATGAAAACGTAGTATTCTTAACATTTCATTTATGAAGGTACTTTTTGTTTGTGATGACATGGTGATTGAACATAAAACCCTTAAAAATATTACTAATATAGTTCTATATTACTATAGTATTATTCAATTTATTTATTTCGAATTGCTATAGTAAATATTGTAAATTTAGATTGTATATTATTATACGCAACATAAACGGAAACATCGAATTTTATAATTTAATATCGTGGAACATTTAAATTTTCTTTTAGAAAAAGAACAAAACAAAAAAGTAGTATGATATTTCATTTTTCTTATTTATAGAAACCCATTTTTATATTATGCAATCCCTTTATATATTATGCAATATAAGCCCATTATATATTATGCAATATAAGCCCATTATATATTATGCAATATATAAAAGGATTTGGCTTCTTTTTTTACATGGCTTTTGAAAAACAATATTTAATCTAAACATTTTAAACATCTGACATTAAAAAAAATTATAGTAGGTAATTTTTAATTATTTGTCATAAAGCAAACATCGAGAAGAAATTCTAAAAAAGAAATTATATAAATACAATCAATGTAATTCTTAAGAAAATAAATTAAATTATTTTTATAAATTGAAAGTTACTCCATGTGTTAGTTTCTAATCTTTCCTGAAATACCTAGTTAAAAAAAATCTAAATCATAATATAAATAAAGCTATTTCTTCAATGATAAGAACATTGTTGAGAATCCTTTATTTTAAGTCTAATAAAAATTGAAGTTAAAAAAAATCGTGATTGCAACAAGTTGTGATTAATAAGTTTTAGAAAATAACTTAAATATTTGCATTATTTTTTTTAGATCTTTCTTTTGGACTTCTAAATTACTTTTTCATAAATGTTTGCCTTCAATGATTTTTGATTAACCTAAAAAAAAACAATCAAGGATTGTAGGTTAGCAATTTGAGCTGAAATCGTATTTGGCGATATTAATTTTGAAGCTTTGGCGGGCTGCCCCTTATTCTTTAGTTTAACCCTTTTATAACGATGACTCGTATTGGTCTCGTGATATGTCGTTTTATCGACAATCTACTCAATCTCCATAATTCACATTGATTCTAAACTTTGAATTTTAAAAATATGTACCTAATATAAAACTTATTAATTTCAATACTTTACTTAAAGGGGATTTGATGTAATTTAGATAATTAAATAATAATTAAAATAAAAAATTTAAGTAGCAAGTAAAAAAATAATATATCAAAAAGGTCATTTAATAACACAAAATGTTGAAATACCATCCGTATTTATTTTTTATTTCGTACATTTTATCATATGACAATATAGAATATCTTTTTAAAGTTTTCTTCATTGAAAATTTATGACATTTTCAAGAGAAACCTTAATTTTAGTCTTGGTTATTTTGTTTAAAGAAAAACATTATTTTTAAAATATAACTACTGTTTGAAACTAAATTATTCCTTAGTTTGTTGTGTAGGTTAGCAATTTGAGCTGAAATCGTATTTGGCGACATTAATTTTGAAGCCTTGGCGGAGTGCTCCCTTATTCTTTAGTTTAACCCCATATCGATGACTCGTATTGGTCTCGTGATGTGTCGTTTTATCGCCAATCTACTCAATCTCCATAATTCATATTGATTCTAAACTTCGAATGTTAAAGATATGTAATATAAAGCTTATTATTTTCAATACTTCACTTAAAGGGGATTTGATGTAATTTAAATAATTAAATAATAATTAAAATAAAAAATTTAAGTAGCAAGTGGAAAAATTAATGTATATCAAAAAGGTCATTTAATAACACAAAATGTTAAAATACCATCCGTATTTATTTCGTAAATTTTATTATATGACAATATAGAATATCTTTTTAAAGTTTTCATTATTGAAAATTCATGAAATTTTCAAGAGAAACCTTAATTTTAGTCTTGGAGATTTTGTTTAAAGAAAAACATTATTTTTAAAATATAACTACTGTTTGAAACTAAATTATTCTTTAGTTTGTTGTGTAGGTTAGCAATTTGAGCTGAAATCGTATTTGGCGACATTAATTTTGAAGCTTTGGCGGACTGCCCCTTATTCTTTAGTTTAACCCCTAATAAGTATGACTCGTATCGGTCTCATGATGTGTCTTTTTATCAACAATCTACTCTATCTACATAATTCATATTGATTCTAAACTTCGAATTTCAAAGATATGTAATATAAAACTTATTATTTACAATACTTCACTTAAAGTGGATTTGATGTAATTTAAACGCAAGCACTTCATAGATTGTTTTAAAAATTGAACTTCATTTTATTTCAGGGTAACAAATTTACATTCATAAGTCAGAATACTTACAAATCTTCTAAGGAAGATGAAAAATTCCTCAATGAATCATTTCTCAATATTTCAATTCCGATTGAAGTCAAAGTTCTGTAATAGACAAAAAAACAAAAAGTTTAAGTAACAAGAGGAAACAATAATATATCAAAAAAGGTCATTTAATAACACAAAATGTTGAAATACCATCCGTATTTATTTTTTATGTCGTACATTTTATCATATTTCAATATAGAATATCTTTTTAATGTTTTCTTTATAGCAAATTCTTGGAAATATTTCAAGAGAAACCGTAATCTTAGTCTTGGTTATTTTTTTTAAAATAAAAACATTATTTTTGAAATATAACAACTGTTTGAAACTAAATTATTCTTTAATTTGTTGTTTAAGTTCAAAACAAATACAAAAAAGTAAAACAAATACTTTAACCATAACTGTAAGGAAAATTTATAAAAATCACTTTAGTAAAATTGGAAGTAGAAAAAGGCATGAAATCTGCATGTAAATTCATGACCATGTATTAATGCTATGACGTCTCCACAACAGAGACTTCCAAGCGTTAAGGATTAATTTCATTGGTATAGATATTAGATACATAATAAAAAAAGCATTGGAATTGAGATTATTTTTTTTAAATGAAAAGGATTTTACAAATCTCTGCAAAAAATTAAAAATATATAAAAACAATAACTTAATTTTAAATAATATTTTTTTTTAGTAAATTCAAAAAATTAAAAAAAAATCTGTACCAAATTGTAATAGATTAGGTTTATTTCATTTTATCTGCAAAAGTCCGTTGAAAAATGCTAGATTTAAACTTTTTATATATTATGTTTATTTTTTATCCAACCATTACTTAAAACTTTTTATAGGACAAAAACAATTACATCTGTTTTTATGCTTCTTTTTAAAGAAAAAAATGCTTCCCAACCTCTTGGTACATTTTTCGAACATTTTTATTAATAAATCTATAATATATGTATTTTTTATTATCTTGAATAGATATTTTATATTAAAATTAAACATTAAAGCTTCTAAACAAGTAACTTATTTTATCTTCAGTAGTAAGATTACGCACATATGCCGTATAAAAAAATTCATAACATAAAATATTCTTAATACGAAATGTTTCGTATTATTTACGAAACTAACGATAGTTATCACTAGTTAATTAACTAGTTAAACTAGTGATATTTATCGCTAGTTATCTATACTAACTAGCGATAATTATCGCTACCCGTGCGATAATTATCACACCCCCCACCACACAACACGCATTGTTCTCCACTTATATTTATAGCTATTCTACTTTTATAATTCTTCACTTATATTTATAGTTACTCCACTTATATTTATAGTCATCCTCTATTATTTAGAGCTACTGCAGTTATATTTATAGTTACCTATTTATATTTATAGCTACTCCACTTATATTTATAGTTCTCTACATATATTTAGCTACTCCACTTATATTTATAGTTCTCTACTTATATTTATAGTCATCCTCTATTATTTATAGCTACTGCAGTAATATTTATAGTTATCTATTTATATTTATAGCTACTCCACTTATATTTATAGTCCTCTACTTATATTTAGCTACTCCACTTATATTTAGCTACTCCACTTATATTTATAGTTCTCTACTTATATTTAGCTACTCCACTTATACTTATAGTTCTCCACTTATATTTATAGTCACCCTCTATTATTTATAGCTACTGCAGTTATATTTATAGTTATCTATTTATATTTAAAGCTACTCCACTTATATTTATAGTCCATTACTTATATTTAGCTACTCCACTTATATTTATAGTTCTCTACTTATATTTAGCTACTCCACTTATACTTATAGTTCTCCACTTATATTTATAGTCATCCTCTATTATTTATAGCTACTGCAATTATATTTATAGTTATCTATTTATATTTATAGCTACTCCACTTATATTTATAGTCACTCCATTTATATTTATAGTAGTTATTTAGCTTATGTCTTAATTGCGACAAGCATATAAGGACAACAAACAAGTATTTTTTAATACCAAATTTCAATTGTGTTTCATTTAATAAATAATTGCAGTAATGAATCACAAGATTACATATTTGAAAACGAGACAGTTACATTCTAGATTTAACTTTTCGGTAATTCAATAATTAATTATTTTAAAAATAAAAAAAAATTCAAGAACGTTATATATGAGAAAATCATAAATATTTCAGATCTGCGTTTGCTTTTTTGATTTTAATATGCATTATAAAAAAAAATAACACTATAAAAGTGGACTATTATGTCCCACTCATCTTGTTACACGTGTCAGCAGAAATTTTTTTTAATGAAAAAGCATTATTTTCATCTTTGCAGTGAAAAAGCAATGGTTTTTACTTTAATTTTTTATTTAATATCCTTATTTCACATGCAATAGTAAACAATTTTTACATTACCTGTTCCCATTCACAAACGAATCGGAAACACAATATAGAAATACGAAGCACTCGCATTCTTTTCCCACGCTTTATAAATGCAATTAAATTCGTATCAAGCTCTAAAAAAGAGAAACTAATAACACCTAGAATAAAATCAATCGCAAGTATCGGGCTTCTGTTTCGTCGAATTTCGGAATCGGAAGGAAATTTGTATGCTGCTAGTTTTTTTTTTTACGACTTGAAGAAAGTGAGTAAGCTAATCTAACTTCGGGAACTTGTTTTATTTACGCAGAAGACTTTATATTACTGCGTTTCCGTTCTGATAGAAATTTCGTTTAATCGAAACAGGAGACTACCGATCAATAAAGTACAATGGTAAGTTGTTTACACCGATCAAGTTTTAAATGTCTTCTAAATTAGTATTTCTTTTGAAAGATTTTTTATAAAACTCCCACTTTTTTAATGTAATATTGTACCAAAGAAAATCAATATTGTTGCAATACAGGCAAACCTCTAGCAAAACGTAGAATGTTTGTCAGAAACAAAAATTAAAGTATTATTTGATACCGAAACTTTTGGTTGTTCTAATTATGTGTATTATCTAATTATGCGTTAAATCAGGAATTATTGCATTAAAAAATAACTTAAATATTTTTGGTAACGAAGTTAGTAATAGTTTTTCATAATTAAATCATCGTAAATGGAATGTATATTAATAAATAATTTAAATTAACGACACACTGAAGATATGTATACTGTTAAAAATAGGTAATAAAAAATAAGTAACTTGTACTCATTTTTTAGTACATTCGATGCTTATCATAGCTCCGAATACATTAGTTTCATTTTTGAAAAAAAAACATGTACTCAAAAATGAATAAAAAGAGCAGCAGTTTGTCTATATAGGTTGTTTCATAAATCACTTTCAATAAATATCTACAATTACAACCGATACTTAAATGGAATTGAAACCATATGGTCAAGCACCGCTGTCCAGTGCCTTATTCGTTGTACTACCAGGGCGACGTGAAGAAGTTATAAAAAGAATAAATGTTAAAAAATGTGTGCCAAAAGAAAGGGAAGTAAGATAATTGTGTTGTAATAACTCAGTTTCCATTTAAGCAATCGACATCAAATAATATGGAAAACCATCTTCCGAACACCTATTTTAAGTTTGTCATGTCGATTTGTTAAGAAAGCTTGAACAGAAGCTGAAATTATCAGTATTAAATCACACTGCTTATTTTTTAGAAAATACAGTTGCTTAAATTTTAGTACGTTATTTACTCATTTACCAGGTAATTGTACTCAAAGAAAAACGAGTATGTTCATGTACTCATTTCAAAGTTCCTTTGTTTTACAGTGTATACACTAAATTCTTACAAGAAGTTAAGAAAGGATAGCCGACAAGAGGACGACATCCTGAAATAAATAAATGTGATAAATGATTAGGCTGGATAAATTACACTGCCTGACACATTATGGAAACATGAGTCTTGCTTTAATAAGGCTTCGAGTTGTTGGTTACCGGACGCTTCACATCGTTCATCGTGGTGTACGGGGAATTTAGAGAATACACTGATAACGGGGATACCTTTGGTAAAAAATATAGTGACAATTACAGGATATATATTTTTCGAAGTCTGTGCTAGTAACTTGTTTATTATATAATCTTATACAGTGGCTCCCAAAAGTGTTCGTACACTTTAAAAATTCGTAGAAAAAGCGTTATAGTCTGGAATTGAATTCGAATATAAAGTCCAATATTATTTCACATCATCTCCATGTTATTCTAAATAAAACCTAGTGTATTTTCTTTAAATGTTGAATTATTTTCTTTTTATAAAAATAAAAATGCAAGGACACATAGAAAAAAAACGCCACAAAAGTGATCGTACACCAAAACATTTTCGAATAAATTCATAAATAAAATTATCGTCTGTCGCTTTTTTTTTGTATTTTTGCATTGTGGTGACATTTAATATTCGTTTGGTATTAATTTTTGCTTGTTTACTTTGTAATATTTTATTTATTACTTAAAAATGAATCGTAGTCGTAAGGAAACAAAGAATAGCATTCGAATATTGATAATTTCTCATCAAAATGGTTGTAAGTCATCTCGGAGTATCTCTAAATCAATAAATTTATCCAATTCTACGTGCAGTATGTGATACAATGCTTTAAAGAAGAAAATTGAATCAAAAACAAGGTAAGAAAATGTCATCCGGCAAAGTTAACTGAACGTGATCAGAGATTTACAGTTAGAAAAATTATGAAAAATTCACGTTTGAGTGTTGTAAAAATATCTACAGTATTTAATGAAACATGTTCTACTTCAATTTCAATCGAAACTGTTCGACAAATGCTCAGATGAGCTGGATTACATGAGCGTTCCGCCGAAGAAAATTTCTTGTTATTGCGAAAAATAGAAAGCTTAGGCTTACCTTCGCAAATACCAATAACTTAATCGGAACAGAAAAGCATGGTTTGGACGAGTCCATGTGCAATGGTACAAATTAGCATCAGAACTAGGTAATTTGGTATTTGATTATAGCATAATGAATCAGCATGTTTATTTAAATATTTTAACACACAATTTCAAATTATAAGCTAAAAATTTGGGTATCGGAATCAACTTTGTTTCTTATCAAGATAACGATCTTTAGAACACGGCTCTTAATATTTGTTTCTGTTGCCTCTATAATTGTCCAAAAGTTCTGAAAAAACACCTCAGTTGCTGAATTTAAACCTAATAAAATACATATGTAAAGAACTAAACGTTAGGAGTACGAAGATTCAACATTAAAACGAAAAGCGAACTTAAAAAAGTAATAATCGAAGTATAGAAGAAATTGATACAAAAATTACAAAAAAAATAATGAAATTTATGCCCAGACGTTTAAAAACTGTTGTGGATGTTACAGGACATCCTACTAAGTACTAATTTACCGAAAAAATGCAATATTTATTAATGTGTAGTGATTTTTTTTAAAGTGTACGAAGACTTTTGTGAGATAATTTTGTTGTTACTTTTTAATTATTGATTTTTCAAAAAAAAAGTGTTACTATGTTTTTAAAATATTTTATATAGTTTTGTTAAGAACAACTTATATATCTTAATAAAAAAATCCCATTCTGAAATATTATTTTTTATAATAAATAGAGCAGTATTTCTTTGAAATTCGTAAGTGTACGAACACTTATGGGAGTCACTGTATATATAAAGCTGAAAATCCCAAAATCTGTCTGGATGTTTGTTGGTTTGTTTGTTTGTCAGTACAAAATAACCTCCATAACTACAAAACGTAGAGCTTTTAAATTCACAGAATAATTAGTTCAAAAATAAAAATATTAACGTGACTATTTTCAAGTCTCTACGATGTTCCATTCGAATGTTATGATATTTTTTAGCGTACATCAACAAAGTTTCACGAAGTGGCAACAGTAAAATCACTTAAAATCAACGGAGAAAAGCGAAAATATATTATAAAAAAATTATGAATAAATTAGAATGCCGGTCTTTAATATTCTGTAATTACAAAAAGTAGCTTTAAGAAATTTACAGAATACTTTATTTGAAAAATTAGGCATTTTTTTGGTGATAATTTTTAAGTTTCTACAATGTTCCATTCGTATATTATAACTATTGTAATGTATTCCATTGACTTAACATGGATGAAAATATCGTTTGCTTTTAAAATAAAAAATTTCGTTATTGACACTATAAAATGACGTCATAGGTCTGTTTGATTTAATAATTATTGAAAATAATAAATATAAAAATACATAATAAATATTTACTTCAAAATATTTTCCTAATTTAAAGCATTGGGAAGTCTTTTCAAATCCTTCTCTAATGAAATAATAACAATAATAATAAATTTTAATGGAAAAAGTTGGATATATATATAAATTTTACTCTCCTTCAGTAAAAACAAATTTAGAGATGCGATATTTTGTTTATTCGTCAGATAGTTAATAAAATATCAATTTTTGATAAAAATTATTATTTGGATTAAGATGATGATTCGTGTACTAATGATATACAATATTTTCTAAAACTGGATATTTAAGAATCGCATCTTAATATAAAATTCTATGGAGAGAAATTATTCCTAACATTTCCTGAAACTGCAAAGAAAAATCATCAAACCGATTCTCTTTCCACCAAATGTCGCTTTGATTTGTGACCCTCAATTTCCTTTGAATGTCAACTAAACATCCGAAATCTTTTTTTAAAACAAATTCTTGCCAAAGATGAAAAGCCACATCTGAAAGTTTCATATGTCTTTCCCGATTTCTTTTATTCAAGCCGCAAATTTCTCTTGATAAAGATATTTTTTCTCCGACATATAGTCACTCGGTTTATTTTGTTTCATAGTAATATAGTGATAAAAAGGTGGGATTACACCGCAAAATTCGCGTAACAGAAACCAATAAATTCAATTCCCAGAATTAATTTATTTGTGTTCGGGTTTTCTTTCATTGTAAATATTTTATTTATTTTTCAGTAAACAGTTTTTTGTGTTTTAGAAAGCGAATTGATGGGGTCTTTTTAAAAAGCAAGTATTTCTCGGAAAAATATATCCGTGGATTTTTTTTAAATGGAAATTCCTGGAAGGACAATAAAATTCTCTGAATTCTCAGCAATTTCTGAAAAAACAATACATTATTTTCGAATGTTTTATTTACAAACAAAGTAATAATTCCCATTGGCTTTCTCTTTATTAAAAAATCCCTTTATAAACAAAAGCAGAAAAGGATAAATAAAAATAAATATTTTATTGCATTAAGTGTTTTGTCACTTACTTCATAAACAGTATAAATGTTTTAAAGAAATCATTTTCTCTAAAATATTAGCACCCGTCATATTTTTGAATGTTTTATATTATCGAAATAGCAGAAAAACTATACTTTTGTGTTAAATCAATTTAAAATGAATTTATTATAAAATTGTTTTTAGTATTTTAGAATTTAAAATGAGTATTTATTCAATTTGCTTTATATTTAAAGAATAAATATATAATATTAAAAATAAGTTTTATCAATGCAGAATATTATTGGGAGTTTGAATAGTTTTCATTATTTTTAATGTATAAGTATATATTACCGAGTTTTTCTTCACGGAATACATTGTAAACAAATAATAAAATTCAACACAACATTAAAACGAAATTAATGTCGTTTTGAAAACACGATTACAAGTATTTGGTTTTGTTAAATGTTACTGAAGTAAAATTTACCATCCTAAATATTTTTTTTTAGTGGAATTGGTGAATTAAAAAAACACATTCATATTTTCTAATCAGAATGATATTTTTTCTTTCACAACTCCAGTGTAGATTTTACTTGTGCAAAGGTAAGGTTAATGTGAAGGTACTAACGTACTACTAACGTACTAAAGGTACTAACGTACTACTAACGTACTGACGTACTACTAACGTACTGACGTACTACTAACGTACTGACGTACTAAAGATACTAACGTACTAAAGTACACGTTACGTACGCATCCGAAAGTACACGATACGTACGCACACGTACACGTTACGTACGTAACGTTACGTACTAAAGTACGTAAGTACAACGTACTACTAACGTGCTAAAGGTACTAACGTACTAAAGGTACTAACGTACTAACGTACTAAAGGTACTAACGTACTAAAGGTACTAACGTACTAAAGGTACTAACGTACTAAAGGTACTAACGTACTAAAGGTACTAACGTACTACTAACGTACTACTAACGTACTAAAGATACTAACGTACTAAAGATACTAACGTACTAAAGATACTAACGTACTAAAGATACTAACGTACTATTAACGTACTAAAGGTACTAACGTACTACTAACGTACTAAAGATACTAACGTACTACTAACGTACTAAAGGTACTAACGTACTACTAACGTACTAAAGATACTAACGTACTACTAACGTACTAAAGGTACTAACGTACTACTAACGTACTAAAGGTACTAACGTACTAAAGGTACTAACGTACTACTAACGTACTAAAGGTACTAACGTACTAAAGGTACTAACGTACTAAAGGTACTAACGTACTAAAGATACTAACGTATTAATGGTACTAACGTACTAAAGGCACTAACGTACTAAAGATACTAACGTACTACTAACGTACTAAAGGTACTAACGTACTACTAACGTACTAAAGGTACTAACGTACTAAAGGTACTAACGTACTACTAACGTACTAAAGGTACTAACGTACTACTAACGTACTAAAGGTACTAACGTACTAAAGGTACTAACGTACTAAAGGTACTAACGTACTAAAGATACTAACGTACTAAAGGTAATAACGTACTACTAACGTACTAAAGGTAATAACGTACTACTAACGTACTAAAGGTACTAACGTACTAAAGGTACTAACGTACTAAAGGTACTAACGTACTAAAGGTACTAACGTACTAAAGGTACTAACGTACTACTAACGTACTGACGTACTACTAACGTACTGACGTACTAAAGATACTAACGTACTAAAGTACACGTTACGTACGCATCCGAAAGTACACGTTACGTACGCACACGTACACGTTACGTACGCATCCGAAAGTACACGTTACGTACGCACACGTACACGTTACGTACGTAACGTTACGTACTAAAGTACGTTAGTACAACGTACTACTAACGTGCTAAAGGTACTAACGTACTAAAGGTACTAACGTACTAAAGGTACTAACGTACTAAAGGTACTAACGTACTAAAGGTACTAACGTACTAAAGGTACTAACGTACTACTAACGTACTAATGATACTAACGTACTAAAGATACTAACGTACTATTAACGTACTAAAGGTACTAACGTACTACTAACGTACTAAAGATACTAACGTACTAAAGGTACTAACGTACTACTAACGTACTACTAACGTACTAAAGGTACTAACGTACTACTAACGTACTAAAGGTACTAACGTACTACTAACGTACTACTAACGTACTAAAGGTACTAACGTACTAAAGGTACTAACGTACTAAAGATACTAACGTACTAAAGGTACTAACGTACTAAAGGCACTAACGTACTAAAGATACTAACGTACTAAAGGTACTAACGTACTACTAACGTACTAAAGGTACTAACGTACTAAAGGTACTAACGTACTAAAGGTACTAACGTACTACTAACGTACTAAAGGTACTAATGTACTAAAGATACTAACGTACTACTAACGTACTAAAGGTACTAACGTACTAAAGGTACTAACGTACTAAAGATACTAACGTACTACTAACGTACTAAAGGTACTAACGTACTAAAGGTAATAACGTACTACTAACGTACTAAAGGTAATAACGTACTACTAACGTACTAAAGGTAATAACGTACTACTAACGTACTAAAGGTACTAACGTACTACTAACGTACTAAAGGTACTAACGTACTAAAGGTACTAACGTACTACTAACGTACTAAAGGTACTAACGTACTACTAAGGTTAACGTACTAAAGATACTAACGTACTATTAACGTACTAAAGGTACTAACGTACTACTAACGTACTAAAGATACTAACGTACTACTAACGTACTAAAGGTACTAACGTACTACTAACGTACTAAAGGTACTAACGTACTACTAACGTACTAAGGTTAATGTAAAGGTACTAGCTGATTGGCCCAACGTTGCTGGAGAACCCGTTAAGAGATATACATAACAACAAAGTTTGTGTGGACCCCGTTGCAACTCAAATCTATTGCTACACAATTAAAAATAGGTAATCATAAATAAGTTAAATGTACTCATTTTTGATTACATTCGATGCTTATCATGGATCCGAATACATAAGTTTCAATATTGAAAAAGACATGTACTTAAAAAAAGAATACAATGGGAAGAGATGAATAAAAAGAGCAGATGCTAGCCTACATAGGCTGTCTTCATAAATATCTTTCAATAAATATCGGCAATTAAAACCAAGAATTACCGGGATTCAAAAACTGCAACCTCTGTGCAGAGTCTAAGCTACCATAGAGACGTGAATAAGTTATAAACAAAAATTTGTTAAAAAGATCAAAAGAAATATATTAAAAGGTAAAAAGGCCAAAAGAATGGAAAGTAACATAATTGAGTTGTAATAACTTAGTTTCCATTTAAGCAATCGACATCAAATAATGTAGAAAAACATCTTCTGAACAACTATTTTAAGTTTGTCAATTCGCTTTGTTAAGATGACCTGAACAGAAGCTGAAATCCCACCGCTTAAAATAGGTACTTAAAAATAAGTAAAATGTACTTATTATTTTTTTATTACATTCGACATAGCTCTAAATACATTAGTTTTATTTTTGAGAAAGGCATGTACTCAAAAATAAGCAAAAAGAATAAAAAAATTAAAAAAAAGCAGTTGCTTGCCTACATAAATCACTTTCTATAAATTTCAACAATTACAACCAGCACTTACCGGGAATCGAAACAATTCTTACCGCAGTTCAAGTCCTTATCTGTTGTATTGTACTTCCATAGCAATATTAAGAAGTTACAAACAGAGGTAATGTTAAAAAGGTGTACCGAGAGAATGGGAATCAAGATAATTGAATTATAATACATCCCTTTCTTAAAGCAATCGACATCAAATAATGTGGTAAACCATCTTCTGAACAACTATTTCAAGTTTGTCAGGTCGCTTTGTTAAAATGGCTTAAACAGAAGATGAAATTAGCAATATTAAAATATTAAATAACACTGCTCATTTTTGCGAACGTACGATTTCTTAAATTTGAGTACGTCATCGCTCATTTACAACGCAATTGTACTCAAATAAAAACGAGTACATTCTTGTACTCATTTTTTAAATACCCTTTTTTTTACAGCGTACGAAGTCCAGCGTACTGTCAATCAAATTTTATTTTCACATTTTGAAGATGAAAAATCATTATATCGTCGCCTCAGAGCAACAGAAAGACATCTAATATAACGAAAATGAGTTTTCGGTCTTGCTAATATTACCAAATGTGCCTTTATTTAGTGGAACACTCTTACATTTTTATGTCTTCTTTGAAATCCCTGAACTACATCTTTAGATATTCAGCTTTGGAAAAACAGCATATTTTAAAATCAATTTTATTGCCAACTCTGTTTTTGCTCATATCCTACTGTTGCCCTGAGGCGACGATATATAAATTTTCATCCTTTTATACACAGAGGATATAGGTGTGCACATACACTTTCTTTTATTATTATAGATAAACTGCCGGCATGTATTATTAAATGTTATAAAGTATCTGTAAAAGAATTGTGTCAACAAACACTTTTTGAAGCGATAATTACTTTCACTACGCTATTAATTTTTTATTGATCCCTATTTCATTTTTAGAAGAAAAGAAGACTCCAACAATAGAATTTTAATTAAAATACTTTAACCGAAAATTAAAGTATGTGAGTAAAATTTATCTACATAAATTAAAAAATACCACCTTTGAGTTTTTATGATTGAAGTGAAAGACTATTTTCGGCATAAAAAATATCCTTCATATTTATAGCTCTCCCAAAGTAAATTTATGTACCAGAATTAAACGATCACATGACATTTATTGCTCTTAAAAGGTTATTAAATAATATAATACTGGAAGCCTATATTATTTATCATACATCAACGTTATGAAGATAATCGTTATGGTAGGCGTTTCTGTTATAAAAGTTCTTTCAATAAAAATATTAACTGATTAGAAGAGTAAATTTTCATAATCCCTAGCATTTTTCTTTATTTTTTTAACTTAGAGAACTCTATACTTTATATAAACAATGGTTATTTATCAAATATTTATAATTAACAAATTCCGAAAATCCAATATATTTTTGTTAAATATTGGTCTTTGACATGGTTAGTAAGAAAAGTATTCAGAAAAATACAATTTATTAGGAGAAATAGTTTTATTTATTCATTAATATCTTATTTTACCACTTTTTGCATCCTTAAATTTAAGTAAAATGTTTCCTTGTTATAATCCGTGAATACAGTTTATTACAAAAGCTCGTCCCAGTACTTAAAATTTCCTAAGTTTTTAAAACTTTTTTTCTTTACAAAATCTGACACTTTTAATAGTTAATCTTCTTTTAATGGACAGCTTAATTGGTAAATTAAAAAAAAAATTATTATATAAATCACCTTTAACAACGAATTGTCTATTTTGTGATTGTATGGATGCTGATCTCAAGCTTCATGATGCTTTATCGCGATATTCATATATATATATATATATATATATATATATATATATATATAAAGTCGGATTCAAAAAAGTTTTCCCATTTACAAAAATATTACTGGGTTTCAAAATTTAAAGAACATTTTTTAAAATTGTAATACTTAATAAGGGTCCAAAAATTCTAATTAGGCAATGTCGATTTTTAATTTTTATATTTCCAGTTTTGTAAAAGTATCTAAGTAAACAAAAATCAAGAAAAATGTATATTAGGAATTTTCAAATAACGGATTAATTAATTAGTTGACATTGCATATGGATCACTTAAAAGAGGTGAGAAAATCATCGGTCTTGCAGTTTTAAAAAGAAAATACAAATAATGGCGACTATTTCCTGTCCCTAATGACAGAACTGGGATTAGAAAAGGAATCCAATACTTAAAGGAAGTTTTCTTTGAAATATAAAAGTAAACACATTGCTTTAAAAATAAGCTAATATCTGGTTATACCATGAGTGCAAATAAAAATGAAGAATATTTTCAGAACCGATAGTATTTGTTTTAGCTTCGGTAAATGGCTTTTGCTTACCTGTTTTGAGTAGATAAGATATTCAGTTATAATGATTTTAAGTTTCTTGTGAGGTTATTACATTTTATTAAGTAGTTTAATGAATTGTCTCGCTTAAATTGAGAAAATGTATTTGTAGTAATTACGGCTTATATTTTACTTTCTAAGAGATTTTTTTTATTATTATTTCAAAGTGTATTTATTTGATATTATTTATAACAATTGAGTTACTTTTATTATTTTGTTATTCATCAAATACAAATTCCGATTACCCAATAAAAACTTCGTGTACGCAGTAAAAACTAACCTTATAAACTTCGTTTATACAATTAAATTTTTAAAAGTTTAGTTTACACAATAACTATTTTATATAAAAACTTAGTTTACGCAATAAAAGCTTAAAAACTTTGTTTACGCAATAAAAGCTTAAAAACTTTGTTTACGCAAAAAAAAATTTAAACTTCGTTTACACAATAACTACTTTAAAACTTAGTTTACGCACTAAATATTAAAAAATTTCGTGTACACAATAAAAATTTGAAAAAACTTTTTTTACGCAATAAAACTTTAGAAGGTTTGTTTATCATATTTCATATTGTTTTAAATTAATTATATTTGTTAATACTAATATACTTAATTTTATTTCAAAAACATAATTTTATTACATCTTGATGATTCTTATTTTCAAAAACGAAATTATAAATATACACTTTAAAAACTAAGAGGTATAATTATGAATAATCTCAAATGTATATTTAAAAATTAGTTTTATTTTCTTTTAAACATTTTTCATATGTTTTTGATTGAATTTTAAAACTAACAGACATTTAAAACTTGAAATTTAGTTTAAAATTAATATAACCCAAATTAAAAAAAAAAAACTTAAAATGAATCCTCTCAATTAAAAAATTCCCACACGTTTTAAAGTTACATAATTAGTATACAAGACTTGGGTAAAAATATCACACATGTGTCTTTAAAAATTTCTATTAAACAAAAAAATGTTTTACATCCAACAAAACAAATAAATTCTGTTTTCTACTTAGAAAATATCTCACACATTCCCTGTTTCTATAAGGAATTGATCGAGAGATATCAATGGCAAACATATTCCCACTTCTAGATTTCAAATATTGATTATTTTTTTATCTTGAGAGACTGAACCTACTAGGGTTAAAGTGATAATATTTCACAGATATAAGAGGCAATATTCGTGTAAAATGGAACTTTTAAGTGATCTTTCAAATAAAAAGTTTCCGTATTTGATTTTAGTGACAATATTTCCCCAAAAAACCCAAAAAAGAAGCCAAAGTTTTTAAGGTCTCTTTTCACACTTACACTTTAGTAGCATATGTATAATAAATATTTACTCTATATAAGATATGTTTGCGTTCAGGGTTAGTCAAGTCTACAAACATTTCAGAAGTGATTTTAGTTTTTCGCATTGCCGTTGTACAACATTGCAAATTGCATTTTTACTCAGAAACTTCAAGTAATGTTTATTTTGGAAATATAAAGAAATCGAAAGACCTCAATCTTCAGCTAAAATTTAACAAAACCTTTTTCGGAACAAATACCTTTTTAACTTTTTTAAAAAAAAACTACAGGTTTCTACTTGTTTAAATTTTTTTTATGAAAGTTTTAGATTACTTAAAGGGATATAGTACCCAGACAATTGTAAAAATTTTGATTTTTATTTGCTAAAATTAAAGTTAAGAATCTTCAACAACGGGAACAAAAATTTAAATCGTTTTTTCTCTTTGTTTGCTTTTCCTTGATCTTAAGATTTTCGAAACGCTATTAATAGAGAAATGTAAAATTTTTTTAGGCATTTCATAAAATATGTGTACATTATAAATCGATGTACGAATGAACTCTATGAGTACACTGTTAAAAATTTCAGATCAACGATGTACCATATCTTGGTGCAAAACAGAGGTCTGCAGCAAATGACACCACATTATGGTGGAATCTAGGTTGAACCAAATATCCTTTATCGGAAAAAACGGAGGTTTCAACGATGATTGGTTCAACCGCTTTAACTGAAAACGAAATTTCTTGTTATCCCTACATCAAAAAGCCGGGAGAATCTAATTTAAGAAAGACAACGACGAACGAGGGCCTCCGTGGCTCTGTGAATAAAGGCGTTCAGCTGTGAATCAATGGATTCCTAGTTCGAGCCCGGTCGGCGACATTTACAAAGAAAAGTAAAACGTTGAGAGCTATCAGACAGTTGCCATCTTCGCTACTAAAATTCTAAAATAAACTCTAATTTTTAGTTTTATGCAACGTTATGAGTTTTGGTGCAACGTTTCACCACTAAATGGTATAACGTCACACCGTAAAATGGAGAACCTAAGCACCAAATGTTGGTTGCAGATAAATGGGTACCACATTTGGGTGCAAGGTCGTGATAATTTTTAACTTTTGTGTATTGTGACGTTAATACAATCAATGATTCTTGTATGATACACATTTATTCAATAAATCGAACAAGTTGCCGAAGTTGACATATTTTAACAAGGATCATTGTTATAAATATTACAATAAGCAATGGTTTGAATGTGCGTGTCATACCTTATTTAAAACATTAAGTTACCTCGTTATTTTCCACTTAAATTAGTGATTAGAAAGTATCAAATGAAGAGATTAACAAGGAATAGTTTAAGTAAAATGTCATGTATCGGATTAGCTGATAATTCTTAACAAGTAACAACTAACCGGATTTAAACCTAATCCTTCGAAAGAGAGGTAGCTTATCTTCGTAAATAGCTGAATTCTAAAGAGCTTTAAGGCATTGAAACGAACATTGTAATAGTGGGAGTAACAGGTGACTAAAGAACGTCGAGTAATATGTGATTATATGGATTAAAACCCTTTGCAATCCAAGAACACTTTGCGATTTGTGTTCTTTCTATGGAACAGTTATTCATCTTTACGTTCTTTTCCACATATTTTTTTTACACTCATAAAGGGAAAAAAATCCTAATCTGTTCGGTATTTGCAAGAGAACAAGTTGAAAAAAAGATTGATGTTCTAAACACAAGATCATGCTGTTCTCGTTTATTTTAAAGAACAGGGAAACAAAATAACTGTTCGTTATGTTGGCGCCTGAGAGGCGACATCGGAGTGCAAAGGGTTAAAGGGTTACAGGAGACTTTTAATTTTTTTGTTTTCATTTTTGAGATATCACTATATTTTTTTCACTTACGCGTGCAAAGCATATTAACATAATCACATAGTCAAACATTTTTTTTTTTAATTTTTAAATATTTTTAAAAATTAAAAAATAGAAAAAAGCGACTTTTTTTATTTTTGATATA
The DNA here is from genome assembly GCA_963932185.1 of Troglohyphantes excavatus. Taxonomy (NCBI): domain Eukaryota; kingdom Metazoa; phylum Arthropoda; class Arachnida; order Araneae; family Linyphiidae; genus Troglohyphantes; species Troglohyphantes excavatus. Next base: position 13,082,492 of record OZ010667.1, read on the forward strand.
ATTCCAAAAAAAAAAATCTGAAAAAACTTTAATATCGCATTTTTATACACATAAGAATGCAATCAGAAAATTATGTTTTTTTAAAAAAATACTAAAACAAATATAATCTATATTTACCAATCCCTAAAGACATATTTGAGTAATATATTTGAAAATATATATATATATATATATATATATATATATATATATATATATATATATATATATATATATATATATATATATATATATGTATGTATATATATATATATATATATATATATATATATATATATATATATATATATATATATATATATATATATATATATATATATATATATATATATATATATATATATATATATACATATATATGTATATATATATATATATATATATATATATATATATATATATATATATATATATATATATATATATATATATATATATATATATATATATATATATATATATATATATATATATATATATATATATATATATATATATATATATATATATATATATATATATATATATATATATATATATATATATATATATATATATATATATATATATATATATATATATATATATATATATATATAAATATATATATATATATATATATATATATATATATATATATATATATATATATATATATATATATATATGTATGTATATATATATATATATATATATATATATACATATATATATATATATATATATATATATATATATATATATATATATATATGTATATATATATATATATATATATATATATATATATATATATATATATATATGTATATATATATATATATATATATTATCACAAATTTCGTTATCGCTTTTTTTTCATCTGGGTTGTCAATTATGTGTACAAATGTTTTGGGGTAATTTTTCAATTCAGTAAATTATTTATTTAATTAGAAATATTCACAAATAAGGTCCATGTGACATCAGACTTTCACAGGAAGTCACAGAAGTGATGTTTATAACTAATGTTTATATGCATTTTAGAACTAAACTTTTCTTACTTTATAAAAGTTTATTGATCATTTTTGTGTAATAGGATAAACAAGTAAAGGAAGAAAATCAATATTTTAATTACACTCTGTGTTTGAGTTGATGATTGATGATCCACAAAATTACTCCTTATGCGACGATTAAACGTTAAAAATATATTTAAAATAATAATATTGTAGAATAACGAAATATATACGTTAAAACTAATTAAAGAAAACTTTTCTATTTCAAAGTAATAAGCAAAACGTTAACTGAGTTTGAGATATCATTTATTATATTAGCTATAAAATAAAATTAAGTCTATACAGTTATTTTAACTGAGATTGAAATACTATTTATTACATTTGCTAAAAAATAAAATTGAGTCTATACAGTTATTTTAACTAAGATTGAACTAGTATTTAATATATTTGCTATAAAATAAAATCAAGTCTATACAGTTACTACATCACTAAAATGAAAGTTCCCAGATTGTTCAATGAATAAGTATATTAGGAACATAATTTTTTACTGTATTATACTTTGAATTATATGGATTAACTGTGAGCTAAGTAAGCCACGCAATTGCTAAATGTTTGTATAATATACACTGTTAAAAATAGGTATTCAAAAATAAGTAAAATGTGCTCATTTTGGAATACATTCGATACTTATCATGGATCCGAATACATAAGTTTCAATTTTGAAAAAGGCATGTACTCTAAAATGAGTACAATGGATTAAAATGAATAAAAAGGGCAGATGATAACCTACATAGGCTGCTTTAATAAATCATTTTCAATAAATATCGACAATTACAACTATGACTTACCGGGAGTCGAACTCAGACCTTCAGGCACTGCCGTCTAGGGCTTTATTCGTTAAGCTACCAGAGCGACGTGAAGAAGTTATAAACAGAAGAAATGCTAAAAATGTGAATGAATGGGAAGTAAGATAATTAAGTTGAAATAACTCAGTTTCCATTTAAGCAATGGACATCAAATAATGGGGAAAACAATCTTCTAAACAAATATTGGGCCTCCATGGCCGAGCGGTTAAGGCATTCAGCCGAGGATTGGTGGTTCGAATCCGCGCGATGGACTTGTCAAAAGAAAAGTAAAAAAGTAGTGATCTTGTGATCGGAGGGTTGGCAGCTTCGCTACAAAAATACTAGAAAAGTCGTCCAGAACATCCACAAAAATTAACGGCGTATATACGTGACTGGTGTACGATAAATCTGATCGGGGTCCAAAGTCCCGACGTCTATTGAAGGCGTTGGGTGCCAGTTCAGGTGTTTCCACGTCATCTGACCATGGTTCTAAAATAACGAGGTGCAGGTATGAATGAATGTGTGTGTGAATATGTATGTGGTCCCGGGTCTTTCCTTCGAGATAGACCCCGAACCGTCGCCAATAGCCCACTGTGCAGCTCTAGTGCGACGTTAATTAACCAAACCAAACCAAACTAAACAAATATTTTAAATTTAACAGGTCGCTTTGTTAAGATGGCTTGAACCGAAGCTGAGATTAGCAATATTAAATCCCACAGCTCATTTTTGAGAAAGTAGGATTACTTAAATTTGAGTACGTCATTGCTCATTTACGGTGCAATTGTACCGAAAGAAAACCGAGTACACATTTTTAAATACCTTTTTTTACAATGTACAATTTCTGTTCACCTAAGAATATTAATAAAAACGATTGGTTTACAAATTAGAAAAACTAAGTTGCAGAACCTTATTCTGATTTTAATGCAATGGAAAATAAATCATACTTTTACAACTTGAAGTCATCGATGCAGATGGATCCATCCTCAAGTCATCGATCCGGGATGTCATCATCTGAGTGTTGGATAGCCCCGGGTGCTAAGAAATTTATCCTAGGTTTGTGGTCTACCTTACAGCAGCAGAAATCCTCTCATCGTATCACATAACCTGAATAATATTGACTTTCCACTTGTGATCTATGACACTTCAAATAAGTGCTTGTAGCAAGTATTGTGAGATACTTGTTCAATAAAGTAATCGATTATTTCAGTTGGAATTCACACTATGAGTAATATATACTCGTTTATATAAATACTGGAATATATTTTGTGAGTTATAACTATAGCTACGAAATGAGGATTATCTTTACAACTTTGCAAAGCAATAAAACTTAAAAGATATAAGATAGCTAATTTATGTTGCTTGTTCATGTATCAGCAACATATGAAATTTGTATGTATACAAATTTCGATTTTTTTTTTACAATACCACTCTAATTTTTTTATTTAAACAAGAGGGGAGAGTATTATTTATCAATATGAGTAATATATACACGTTTATATAATTAACTGGGATTAAGTTTTGTGTAATAGTTAGTTATAACTATAGCTACGAAATGAGGATTATCTCTACAACTTTGACAAGCAATAAAACTTAAAAGATATAAAGTAGCTAAGTTATGTTGCTTGTTCATGTATCAGCAACATATGAAATTTTTATGTATACAAATTACGAAAGTTTTTTTTTTACAATACCACTCTAATTTTTTTATTTAAACAAGAGGGGAGAGTATTATTTATCAATATGAGTAATATATACACGTTTATATAATTAACTGGGATTAAGTTTTGTGTAATAGTTAGTTATAACTATAGCTACGAAATGAGGATTATCTCTACAACTTTGACAAGCAATAAAACTTAAAAGATATAAAGTAGCTAAGTTATGTTGCTTGTTCATGTATCAGCAACATATGAAATTTTTATGTATACAAATTACGAAAGTTTTTTTTTTACAATACCACTCTAATTTTTTTATTTAAACAAGAGGGGAGAGTATTATTTATCAATATGAATAATATATACACGTTTATATAATTAACATGAATTAAGTTTTGTGGAATAGTTAGTTATAACTATAGCTACGAAATGAGGATTATCTCTACAACTTTGACAAGCAATAAAACTTAAAAGATATAAGATAGCGTCATTACAGTGCGATGAAACGGATGTGCAATGAATTGCCGCCATTATACTTAAGACTAAAATTGCAATATCAGTATTAAGTGAAGCAATCTTTTTAGTATTGATATTTTTTGCTAAAAGAAAAAAAACGATTTTTTTTAAGATTCAGGTGGAATTAATTCATATTCAGATTGAATTTCATAGATTTTCAGATTGAATTTAATTGATTGTTGAGATTGAATTTCATAGATTTTCAGATTGAATTTAATTGATTGTTCAGATTGAATTTCATTAATATTTAGATTGAATGTCATTTATCTTCAGATTTAATTTCGTTGATTGTCATTTCTTTAATTTCCTTATATTTCCGTTGTAGAAATGACTCGTAAAACTATATCTTGGTGACAAAAATTTCAAAAATAGTAAATATAAAAAACAATTTATTGTAAAAAAAACTTTTATTATATTAATTGTACCTTAAAGTTAAAATTAAACTATTGTTTTAAATTCACTAAAATAAAAGCGTGTGTCCCTCAACATTGTTAAATTCTGAACGTTTATTTGAGCGCTCCACGCATTTATTATAGTTTATTTAGGACATTATTTGATTTTTTACTTTATACTACAATTAATTTACAGTTGATTTAATTTAAAATTGCAAATGTATAGATAATTTATTTTTTTATTTTTAAGAAACATCAAATGCATTAATATTAAAATATTTTTATTTTTTAATCGCTATAAAAAATCATTCTCTAAAATCAAGATTAAAGAAGCAATCATTTTTAATGCACATTTCAACAATATTTCCTTAACATAATTTTTTTAAAGTAAATACCACAAGAAAAAAAATCTAACCTTTTCCTAATATAATCATACCCCCCTTATATTAAAACCATCTTAAAACTTTTCTTATAAACAAATAAAACCCTATTTTATTTAAAATCCCGAATAATTTGTTTACGCATGCAGAAAAAATAAATCCAACATCGCATGAGCTTCCTATGCTTCAACAAGGCATCGGGCTAACAAAGTTTGCGAGAAAAGTAAAACTTGAAGCGAAAAGAACTTCTAAATTCCGCGGTATAATTTCATTTTCTTCGAGCTCACCTGATGCAAAAGCTGTTAAACAACCACAGAAATCCCTTACCAAGGGCTGTTTCCCCGAATCGATCCAAAGAAACCTTTCCTTAATTGCCCCAGCCGTCTTAATTCAGTTTAAGCACCTTTCCATCCTAATCGAAAAAAAGAAGGTTCTGCTTGTGCTAAAGAACCAGAACCTACAGAGCGGAATAAACATGATAAAAAGGAAGCCCCAAACATGTTTTGGGGCTCCTTTTTTCCGTCTGTGATCTTGTTTTGGCCGACTACTTAACATTTATTTGTGTTTACTCTCTTTGACTTCGTTGATTGAATCAACGTCGCTATAGAACTGCAAAATGGGTTATTCTATACAGTTCTTTATCCAGAACGAACCATATTCGGGTAGTAGTCGGAGGATTGCTAGTTCGAATCCGATGAAGAATTGACAAGGTTAAGCTGAAGCGATCTCGTGATCGGAGGGTTGTCAGATTATTTTCTAAATTACAAAAATCGTCTAAGAATATCCATAATTTCAACCGACGTGTATACGGGATTAGTGCACGTTAATTCTGATCGAATACGGCTGATACAAGCGACTTTATAAAAATGTTAAAATGCAGTGAGCTTCTATCGGAGGGTTGCCAGATTCGCTGCGAAGTAAGAGTACGTCGTTCGAGCTTACCTCTAATTTCTACGGCGTGTATAAGTGACTCGTGCACGTTAAATCTGATAGTAGTTCAATATCCTAACGCCTATTAAGGTTGCGTCGGGTTCTAGCTTAGGTGTTGTCTTTATCATCTGACCATGGTTTAAAAAATATGAGCCAGTGTTCGCTTCATATCTTGCTGTTACATGTACAAGTGACATTACCTAGCTATCTTATTTCCTTTTGATTTTTTTTATATTGCACGTCAAAATTGTAAAGATAATCCCCATATACCTAATCATCCTCAGGAGAAAGTTTAGTGCGTTAGTAGTTTTGGAATGGTGTGTTGAATGATTCGATAATGATTTTGGAAAGAAAAAAAACTGCGTACTAATAAAGCTTCATGTGTAGCTAGCTGTTAGATGTAGAAGCAACATAACTTAGCTATCTTATTTCCTTTAGATTTTTTATATTGCACGTCAAAGTTGTAAAGATAATCCCCATATAATCATCCTCAGGAGAATGTTTAGTGCGTTAGTAATTTTGGAATGGTGTCTTGAATGATTCGGTAATGATTTTGGAAAGAAAAAAAACTGCGTACTAATAAAGCTTCATGTGTAGCTAGCTGTTAGATGTAGAAGCAACATAACTTAGCTATCTTATTTGCTTTAGATTTTTTATATTGCACGTCAAAGTTGTAAAGATAATTCTCATATAATCATTCTCAGGAGAAAGTTTAGTGCGTTAATAGTTTTGGAATGGTGTGTTGAATGATTCGGTAATGATTTTGGAAAAAACATGCGTACAAATAAAACTTCATGTGTAGATGTTACGTTAAAAAGCAACATAACATAGCTATCTTATTTTTTAAGGTTTTATTGGATGTCAAAGTCTTATATATAATTTTTAAACACTCTGCAGTATCAACATGTTCCCCAAACCTAAAACTTCAAACCAACTTTCTATCTTAAGGAAAAGTAGAAACCTTCAATGTCTTTTTCAAACAATTCAAAATCCAGTATTTAAATACGGTTCCATACCCTTTCCAGTATCAATATAACATTTCTACACTTTATTGCACCCCGCATATATCCCCTGGCTAAAAACTCGGGGAAAGGTTCTTTTCCTTAGTAAGTCTGTCACCTGAGTGGGCATAGGATCGCTGTCGAGTCTTTTCCGTCTATTTCGGCATTTTCAATACTTGCATGGGAAACTTCCAGTTGTCGAAGAAAATCTCTTCTTGGTGCATGAAACTTGACATGCAAATAAGTAGCCCTTTTATTTATTCGTGCTTGCTATGGGGCAAAAGGCATAAAAGTAACTGGACTTGTTTGCTAAGTTCTTTAAAAAATATTTTTGGACAAAAGCGGGGGCAGAAATATATTTTTAACTTTCTGCCTGAAACTCTTAAAAGAATTGGAAGACTTTAAAAATCTGGTTCAGGTTCCGATTTTGTTTCTTAGTGAATAATGTTCTAGTATTTAGTTAATTTTATTATCATGATTTTAAATTATTGACTAAAATGTTTATAATTTTTTAAGTGGCTTTGAAATTTATTATCGACTATGGAGCTCCTCCCTCTGCTCTTACAACGCTCCTCCAACCCCGGGAGGATGGTTACAATATCCTCTTTGGTTTGCTTTGCAAACCAATTCTCGCTTCGTTCGCTATAAGAAAGGACACAGTAGAATGTGTACTAGTAACTAATTCGTTAGTAGTATTCGCTAATGAATTCAAACGGCTTTAACCCACTCAATCTCTCGCCATTTTAGCAAGTGTAAAGTTGTTTTCACTATTAGGAAGTCTTAATAATTTTTCCTAATCGTTCACTTTGATGTTTTTGCTGAAATTTTAATTCATTTTAAAGAGATAGTTTGTAAGAGAGACCCGAGCCCCAAATTCTAATTTGTTTAGCAATGAATTCAGAAATACCATTTTTTTTTATATTATTAGAACACCTTTTTTTTCTGAACAATAATCAAAAAACGAAAATATATTTTAAAAAATTATTATTTTTGCGTTTTCTAAGCTTAAATAGACTTTAAAAAAAAAAAATAATTAAAAAATAATTTAATAGAATAATTAACGTCAAAGTATATACTACAGACGTATGAATAGACTTTTGCATATTTGTGTTTCAATTGTGTTCAAAAACTTATTTGACGGTCACAACCCACAAAATATTCAAAATTTTTTTAAGTTTAAATTTTTTTAAAAAAAATTTATAACTTAATTTAAAAAAGTTATTTATACGTTTATAAAACAAATATTAGAGCTTCAAAAAATATTAACAGTTTAGTTTTAAGTTAATTATTTACAAAACCTTAGCATTTTCGACGTGACCAAAATTAAAAAAATATATTTGAGTAAATGACGATTGTTGCAACGAAAAGTATGTAGAAATATGATAAATGGTAAATAAACATATAAAAAACATTTTCAGTTTCGTTTACCGTTTTGAAATTTTGTACACACCTTCTTAAGTACGTTTAGCATCGGTTTACAAAGAAAACAAAATTAGCAATTTTTTTGGAATTTGGGGCTTGGGACCCTTAACTTATGTATAAAAAAAATTAACATTTAAAAATACTGTAAATGGCAGTATTTTTATGTGTTTAAACTGGACGCATTGATGGAAAACCTGGAGATCTTTGGACGGGTTATCACGTTCATGAAAACGTTAGATTAACAAGGTGCTAATGTAAAATAACGGACATATTTCCAAATACTTTAAATTTTTTTAACTAGTTTTTTAAAGACATTGATTGATAAAATAACAGTTTAACTGGTTATAATTAAGTAAAAAATATATTTCGTTTATGATTCTTTTGCAGAAATAAAATAATCTTTCTGAAAAAAAGGAAAACTGACTTTAAGAAAAATGCGCTAAAAAGTACATTTTTTTAACGAACGCATTGAAAAAAATGAATAATTTAATGTCAGTTTTATACTTATTACAACTGTTTGAAATCGGTGCCAAAATTTGGGTATGATTTTTGTAACTTCAACTTCAAAAAGTTGTAAATTGACATTAAATAATTCAAATTTTTCAATGCGTTCGTAAAATTAAAAATTATTTTTTACTTTTTAGCGCATTTTTCTTAAAGTCGGTTTTCCTTTTTTTTTAGAAAGATTATTTTATTTTTCCCTTTTTTAGTTTATAATTTAGCAGGGGCCTTCATCCCCTATTCGCTAAGAAATTCAAGTAGCAACTTCTGCTCAACAATGCGTATTGTAAAACAATACCTATCGATGCCAATAAATGCTGGTTAAACGAAATGTTGTTGTACAACTTCTGTTAAACAATGAAAATAGTATGAAATCGTTTAAAAAACTCCGGTTAATCGACATTTCTGGATATATAACATCCGGATAACCGATTATTTTTTTTGCTGATTTTGCTTAAGTGGATTTTTCTCTATCCAACAAAAAAAGAATTTTCGAAATCAGACAATATTTTATTTCAAACGGTCCGGTTAATTGAGAATTCCGGATAGTTAAATGCCGGATAACCGGATATTTTTTTTTTCAAATTCTTCCCAAGTGAAATATTTCCTATCCAACAACATAGAATTGGTTCAAATATCTGAATTAGAAAAGAAATCCTGCGCGAACATACATAAAAAAAATTCAATGTCTAATTGTGCACCTGAAAGCCGAAATTTAAAAATTTTAGTGAATTGCTTTTTTAATTAATATTTAAACTTTCCATCTAATAGAAATCGTAGGGCCTTAGTGAGGAGAACTGCGCATGCGTTATCTAAGGAACAGGAAAGGAACGAACTCGAGAGGAAACTGGCGAAGCTTCTGCAGCTTAATCGGTTGATTGTTGCAACTCGGAACAAATGGTTGAGGGTTCAAAACCCGACCGGAGAAACTATATTTTTATCTGTATGCATTACATTGTTAATAATAACATTGTTATGAAAATGCATTGTTATAAAATTGCATTACATTGCTATAAAATTACATTGCTATAAAATTACTTTGTTATAAAATTACTTTGTTGTATAATTACTTTGTTATTTAATTACATTGTTATATAATTACATTGTTATAAAATTACATTTTTAAATAATTACATTGTTATAAAATTGCATTGTTATAAAATGCATTGTTATAAAATTGCATTGTTATAAAAATACTTTGTTATATAATTACATTGTTATATAATTACATTGTTATAAAATTACATTTTTAAATAATTACATTGTTATAAAATTGCATTGTTATAAAATGCATTGTTATAAAATTGCATTGTTATAAAAATACTTTGTTATATAATTGCATTGTTATATAATTACATTTTTATAAAATTACATTTTTATATAATTACATTGTTATAAAATTGCATTGTTATAAAAATACTTTGTTATATAATTGCATTGTTATATAATTACATTTTTATAAAATTACATTTTTATATAATTACATTGTTATAAAATTGCATTGTTATACGATTTCATTGTTCTAAAACTAAGTTGTTATATAATTACATTGCTATAAAATTACATTGTTATAAAATTACATTGTTATAAAATTACATTGTTATAAAATCATAAGATATTGACAACAATGAAATACTTTAAAATAAATTAATACATATTTATTGTTTTAAAAAACTGAAAGTTGGCGATCAAAAATTGCTTTGGCGAAATAACGCTTTCTGTCAATTATGTTTAAACGGAAAAAATAAAGTAAAAATTAACATTCGAAGATGTTTCCGGAGATTTCTGAACAACAGACCAGTTATTTGGCATTCCGAGGAAATAAAAAATAAGGATTAAATGGGGGAAATAAATAAATTAGCTAAAAAAAATTAGCGCGAATGAAACCTAGGAGAACAGCCAGTAAAGAATAAAATAAAATCCCTAAAGTATATTAAGTAGTTCGATAACCTTTTAAAAATCCATAAAACTAATATAATAACATTTCATTTATCTCTAATAACTTCAAATATCGTGTGTTTAACACTTAACAACTCCTTTTTTAAGAGTTGTTAAGTGTTAAACACTGACATACCTTTACGAGAAATCCATTAGCAGCCATTGATTAGAAAAGTGAGTAAGATCATTAAACAATTTCCCCGCATATTGATGATTAGCCTAAAGAAAAATTGTCCTCACACTTAAACACTTGTCATTGCCGAGTGTTTGAGTTGCTTAATGAGTCACTGGGGTTTTAATTGCAGGTAATTAAATACCAGAACTTAAAAAGGCAATTAATGTGTTTGTTCAATATATGAGATGATAGATGAAATATTAAACTAACTACCGATCGAATTACAATTTGTGTTAACTTGAAAATGATTGCATTGGTACGAATACTGTTAAAAATATGTACTCAAAAATAAGTAATATGTACTCTTTTTTTAGTACATTCGGTTATATCATAACTCCGAATATATAAGTTTCATTTTTGAAAAAGACATGTACTCAAAAAGGAGTACAATGAGTAAAAATGAATAAAAAGAGCAGTTGTTTACCTACGCAGGTAACAACCAAGACTAATCAGGAATACCATGTCCTATGGCATCGCAGTCCAGTGCATTATCCGTTGTACTGACAGGGCGACATGAAGAAGTTATAAACAATAGAAATTTTAAAGAAGGTGTGCCAAAAGAAATGGAAGTAAGATAATTAGGTTGTAAGAACTCAGTTTCCATTTATAAGCAATCGACGTCAAATAATGTGGTAAACCATCTTCGGAACACCTATTTTAAGTTTGTCGGGTCGCTTTGTTAAAATGGCTTGAACAGAAGCTGAGATTAGCAATATTAAATCACACTGCTCATTTTTGAGAAAGTACGGTTACTTAAATTTGATTACGTCATCGCTCATTCGCGATGCAATTGTAATCAAAGAAAAATAAATATGTTCAGGTACTCATTTTTAAGTACTTTTTTTACAGTGTATATGAAAAATTAAATTAACTTTCGATTGAAGTATAATTTGTGTTAACTTAAAAATGCCATAAAACGAACGATGAACTGTCACTGTTTATAAATATGTTATTTAAAGAATAAAAAATAATATATATTATAGTACTAGTAAAAACTTTACTGATAAACTGAAATTTAAGAAAAGTCCTTGAAATCATAAATTATAATAATTATTTACAATTTTAAATTCTTGAATTGTATTATCCCTATTTTGGTATCTTTTGAGAAATGATGTTGTTATGGAAATTTACTATGCATGTAGTTTTTTTTTTTCTTTTTTCTTTTACTCTATTGATTAATGATTTATTATATAAGTATTAATTAAAAAATATAAGTTCGACCCCATTTATATATTCTATTTCTTGAATTATAACTATATGTTTGCTATCGACGAGGCACTGAAATACCTTATTGACCACAACCATAATGAAAATGTCTTTATTTTCTCGGACAGCAGAAGTGCGATTCAACATCTATGCAAGTGGAGGGGATTTGGCAATCGTACCAGCACAGATATTACAGATGAGCTTAAAAAATTGTCGGTATAAAATGAAATCCATATTCAGTGGATTCCTTCACATGTAGACCTGTACTTCATTGATGTTGCAGGTGGCTTGACCAAGGCTGGCACTATGTCCCCAGGGTTTCCTTCAGGAGCACTTACTTTTCAAGAACTTTCCTCCAAGAGAAAAATCATGATTAACAAGGCTTGGCGTATTGCTCCCCTTCACGATTGGTACAGAGGTACTCAACCGGGGGCTGCATTGGAGTTTAAGGGGAGAAAGAAACGAACAGACCGTCCTAACAAGATTTAATAGTGGACATATTAGGTCACTCTCCTATGACAGGGTATGTAAGACATTCGGTATGTAAGACACCATTATAAACATCGAATATACATTTTACTTATTTTTGTATACCTATTTTTAACACTGTATGCCACCCACGTGGCCCATTATGCTGAAAGTTGTATTTAATTCGAAAGCAGTGTGTATTAAAAATATTCCTTCTGAGTATTTAGCCCAAGAAAATAAAAACAATATTAAAAATAGATGCTCCAAAATAAGTAAAATATACTCCTGTTTCGTACATTCGATGCTTATCATAGCTCCGAATACATAAGTTTCATTTTTGAAAAGACATGCACTCAAAAATGAGTACAATGAGTAAAAATGAATAAAGACCTACATAGGCTGCATGTATAAATAACTATCAACAATTACAATCAAGACATACCGGCAATCGAACCCAGGTCCACAGAGATCGCAATCCAATGCCTTATACATTGCACTACCAGGGCCACGAGAAGAAGTTATAAACAGAAAAAATATTTAAAGAAAAGTGTGCAAAAAGAATGGGAAGCAAGATAATTGAGTGTAATAACTCAGTTTCCATCTAAGCAATCGACATCAAATAATGGGGAAAGCCATCTTCTGAACAACTATTTTAAGTTAAGTGTTTATATTAATTGTTTATATTATTGTTAGTTAAGTGTCAATATTTAAAGAAAAGTGTGCAAAAAGAATGGGAAGCAAGATAATTGAGTGTAATAACTCAGTTTCCATCTAAGCAATCGACATCAAATAATGGGGAAAGCCATCTTCTGAACAACTATTTTAAGTTTGTCAGGTCGCTTTGTTAAGATGGCTTGAACAGAAGCTGAGATTAGCAATATTAAATCACGCTTCTCATTTATGAAAAAGTACGGTTACTTAAATGTGAGTACGCTATCGCACATTTACGATGCAATTGTACTCAAAAGAAAAACGAGTATGTTAAGGGATTCATTTTTAAGTACCTTTTTATTTAAAGTGTAGTTTCAATTTAGTGATACTGTAACGCAACACCCGTAAAGGTCAGGGGCCGCTGAAAGAAATGTTTAAGAAGCAAACCACAATATCTAAACGACATTCAAATTTAATTAAGCAAAGACTAAATATGTATAAATAACTTTTTCTTCGAAGGATCTAAATTTAGGACAACAATACACGTTCATTAAAGATCTTATAAAAATATCGCTTATCTAGTGTATTAGGTTATCGATTTTTCTCTTTACTTAGTTTAAAAGGTCGTTAAAGTTCCAAAATGTATCAGTAAACGGAAGCATAGTAGCAATTTATTTTGAATGTAACACAAATTAACAAAACTTCCTTATTTTTTTAATCCTCATTAGTGTTTCAATAGGGAACAGTAACAGTTAAATACAGAATTTTAAAATAATTACCGATTCAAATCCCGCCCGATAACTTAACGATTCGCATTCCGATACACATTGATTATGTTCTGTCAAAGTCTTTCAAACAGAACGTACTAGTTTTTCTGAAGTTGTAAATTATCAGGTACTTAATTGAACGTATGCTAACTTACAAAAATAGATGTAGTTGAAAGATAATTTTTATATTGTATATAAATTATTGAAGTCTTTTTCTTTTATTGAAGTATTTTTTAGTCACTCAGTTGATTATTGCCGAACGAATTATCACTCGACCAGCCTAATGTAATATAATGACTATTAAAAACAATATAATTCACTGATAATTTTTTTTTAAATGTAAATTTGTTGATTTCTTTTTTTCCCTCAAAGCTATCCGGATCCGGATAACTGACGATATGCTTTGTTTGATCCGGATAGATGGATAGCCGGATAATTAGAGTTCTACTGGATAAAGTATCGCGAATATTTAATGGTAACTAATTAATCCAATATAAACTTTCCAATTATTTATGATTTAAATATTGCAACATGGGAATAGTATAATTGATAAATGAAATAGTGATACATTCAAAACTTATTTTCTCTTTTTTTTCACAATTTTATTTTTATAACAAATAATCTGTGCAATAAGGCGCCAAATTATCACCAAAAGTAGTCGATCAACATTTACCCAGTAGATTCATGTTTATTCGTTATTTAAATAACGTAATTTTTATTGTCGAATATTATTATTGGCTTCATTAGGTTTCTTAACTGAGAAAAGTTGTAAAAAATCATTTAGTTTTTTTTTAATAAAATCCTTTATAACCTGTCATGCGTAAAACAAATTTTGTGTAAAAAATCTATTGTTTCCCAGTTTGAATAAATGGTGATAGATTTTACTTTCAGTTGTTACGCACCATCCGTATTATTTCATTGACCGTGATCTCCCGCTGTGTGGATTTATTAATAATTTCCTATTTATAGTTAGTGTATTTATTAGCATATATTTATAACTAGTAGAAATACCAGTTCTTCGCACGGGGTTTAATAAAATTAAATTCTATAAGAATTAATAAAACAATTATTCTCTAAACCAAAGTGTAACAATCCATATATTAATTTAGATGTTTAACTCTGAAGTATTTTAATATTAAAATGTAACCATTCTTGGTATAATATAACTTAAAAATAAGTAAAAATAGTATGTTCTTTCAATTTGATATTTATATTCTGTTCGAATGTCCAATGGTTCAGAAAAAAAGAGAGATTATTAAATGGGAACTGAAACTCTAAAACATCAATTGGTCTCCTAATTGTCACCAACTTGGTAAACAAAGTGTATTTTCTATGTATCTATCCCGATACATGTCCAGATTTGATGGATTTTTATTGCGTTTTTTAACGTTCTATTTGTAATTTAAAATTCTTAACGCAATGTTCTTTATGACGAGTATTTATCTTACTTTGTAATATAGTTTAAAAAAACATTTATTGTTTTTTTTTTTATTATTTATTTTTAAGTAATTGATGTTCTATGTATTATATGTTAAAATCGGAAAAAATTAAACAGTCCAGTTAATCGATTTTTCGGATAAATAAAAGGCGGATAACTAACAAAAAAGAACGTCTAAATATCTGAATTAGAATTGAAATCTTACACAAACATACATAAAAATAAAATTCATAACAGTCGAATTGATAACCTCTCTTCTTTTGTACGCGTCTGAAATTGGTTGCCATGTTTTAAGTCAGTTAATAAAACAGAAAAACTTTGTTTACAGGAAACACCAAATGCTCCTCTGCCCGTCCTCTCCTACAAGCATTTTAAACACATTTTTTTTCAAAGTAAACCTCTTTGTTGCAATATAATACCAACTTTTGCAAACAAAGTTTCGTATTCCTTTATGAAATTAAAGACGATAGACGATAGAAATGAAACAGTATATCAAAACGATACTTACGAGGAACGAACTTTTATAAACAAGTTTTGGGAATAATCCAGAGGTCGTCATTACTTTCACGTTCCTCATCCGAAGCCATCGATTCCTCGTTCGAGTTCATTCGAAACTATTTTCATTCGTATGTAAATAGAGCAAGAAAATGGATCCACTGCCATCAGACATTCGAATGATCCGAAAATAGAACAGAACCAAAAGTCGTCTGCATCCGTACCGAATTTCTGTTGTAATATAAAAGTATCGGTTGATATCAGCAGAAAGTATGAGATTCTCTACATAGAAAGCATATTAAACTTTTTTATGTGTAATATTATACCTAAACGGGATGGATGTAGAACAAATATAAAGATATGAATTTCATGATGTTCTAATATATATAAAATTCTATGAAATGTTCAATAAATTCTAAGAAAATGAAATAGAGTATTGGCAAAGATATAACTGAAACTTAAGAATTTTCTTACAAAACGAGTAGAGTCTCCGAAGGCTCGGTCGGTAGAGTACCGATCTCGTAATCGGGAGATTGTGAGTTCGATGCCAGTCTTGAGGTGACCAGAGATTTCTCAAAGGGTTGGGAGTTTCGTCCATCCGCCAAAACATTCTTTGTGTGGAGGATGTTGGTGTACATTAAGTCAGTCGTGTTCTAAATGTCCTTACGTTGCCCATAGCGTGGAAGTTTGGAGAGTGGGGTCCTATTTTAAGTATTGTTCTCGTTATCTGGCCATGATTCGATATTACAAAGCAGTGTAACTTTTCGTGATATACCCCTAAACTACGTCATTAGCTCATTACATGCTTTTATTTTTATAGTTTTAGAGCGATGTTTTTTCAATCAGCCAACAAAACAACGTAAATATATTGTGTCGTATGCACGAATTCGATAACGTAACTCCAGAAAGCTTGTAATATGACATGTTTTTTTTTGTCACACTAATCACGTTTCGACCAAACTTTAGTAATTGTATACTTCGAAACGTAAAATCAGGTATAATTACTGAATTGACGAGCAGAACAATTTCTTGTTTTTAAGTTGTTAAAACAGTAATTTATTGCGAATGTTAATATTTGATTGCTTTTTGAAGCCCTAAAAATTATTACAAGCATATACACAATTATTAAATTTGTATTATATTTACAATATTTATCAAGACCCATGTAATAAATAAATAAGGGATCGAAATTTATGGAATATATTTTGTAAACGTCCGCTATATTAATTATTATATTTTTCATAATATATACTTAAATTAATGTACGAAATTAAATAAAAAAGTATAAAAAATACATAGTTATAAAGAAAGAAAATCTAATGTTTCGTCCGTTAATAACATTATAAGACTAATGCATTCAACAATGGTCGTTTTTCATTGTGTTGCATACTTTAAAGTTTAACCAAAGTTATACCATGTCACTTGTAAACATTATCTTTAAATACTATAAAAAGTGGAATACATTTAGTTTGGCTTCGAAAAAAGACCCTTATCACCATTTTAAATGTCATATATGTGCAACATAAAACTTATCAAAATCACTCATCAGATTTTGAAACTTCTTTTTTATTACTGCGAAAGTTTCATTTGTACCAAATACTTCCGAGAGCAGATATCTTCACCCATTTCATTTTTACATGTTTCAATGTTTCATTTTATCTTGAAACATAGGACTCGTATTGAGATTCAAAACGAAGTGAAAAATCTTTAAAAAGAAACCGAAAATATAGAAAATAAGGAAATTAGAAGAATAATCGCAATTGTTTGAAACACTCAAAGACTCATGTGTTAGTACACTCCTCTAATCCTGTACACGTGCAACATTCAGTTAGATACTGCATATCATCAACGATTCCATATTATCAATTCTATTTCTATACTCTTCCATACCAAGAATAGAAATATTTGGTATGGAAGAATATAGAAATAGAATTGATAATATGGAATCGTTGATGATATGCAGTATCTAACTGAATGTTGCACGTGTACAGGATTAGAGGAGTGTACATGCAAAAGCAGACTTGTCAGGAAAAACGGATAAATAAAATTTTATATAAAAAATCGATGCATATCTCATTTTTAACCGACTGCCCAGCGCGCCCACCAAAACTCCAAAATTAAACCGCCAGAAACTTTAAATTAAAACCGCCTACGCGCGCCAAGTCGAGAGGTTATCAATTCGTCTATTATGTATGTTCGTGCGGGATTTCGGTTCTACTTCAGATATTTGGACAATTTTTTTTGGGGGGGATATGGGTTTTTTCACTCGCGCATTTTCCTTAAAGCTGGTATTCCTTTTTTCTAAAAAGATTATTTTATTATATAAAAAATCGATGAATTAAATAATCCTGCAAAAAGCTCATAAACTACATTAAAAGTATCTTTTTAGTTGTCATTTTCAATAAATTGTATTTTAAAATATAATTACAGAAAGGTAAGTTTTTTTTTTAAATAAAAAATCTACATGAAATAAATAAAAAATATAATTCCTTCACTTAAATAAATTAAATTTGAAAATTAATATTTTTGTTATATATTTTATAATAACATCAAGATAATTGAGATCATTCTTAACATAAAACAGGCCTTGGGCACAAATAGAAAAAGAAATCTTCGGAAAAACGTTGTAATTTAAGAATATCTTAATGTTGAAATACCAATGCCTGAATAAGAAACTCTATCTCCAGGGCAAAATCTCAAAAACAAAAAATATATATAAAAATAAGTTTCCATATTTCACAATTCGCCAACGGCATATTTTTCAATGTGCTCGAATATCACAGTTGGGTAATGAAGGAATTCAATTAAACCGATCCAATTTAAAACAATCCAATCGGAAAAGTCCCCAGGTTACGACGGACTGAATTTGAAATAACATTAACGCTTGATAAAACGTAGTTTACTCACAAGGAATTATGTGGAGAAAGCGATTACACAATCAAATTCCCTCAGGATAAAAAAGTAAATTTTATTCTGAAGTTGAGATTTTTTTTTTAGTTTTCAGAAGAAAAAAATTGAAGGTATAGTAGACTTTCAAAATAGCAAAAATCCATCAAAATTATTATTATTATATTTTTTACTATAAATAACACTGTTGTTTATATTTGTAAACACAACTATACAAATGACCCATCTGCTGTGTATATAACCGATATTTTTTTCAATTAATACATCTTTCACAAAAATGTATTTTTAACCGACTGAACAGCGCGCTAACCAAAACTCTAAAATAAAACCGCAAGAAATTTTAAATTAAAACCGCCAAATCGCGCGCCTAGTTGAGAGATTATAGATTTGACTGTTATGTATTTTTTTATGTATGTGCACGCAGGATTTCGGTTCTAATTCAGATATTTGCATAATTTTTTTTTGTTGGATAGGGGATGTTTCACTTGGGAGCAATTTGGAGTAATAGCTGGTTATCCGGCATTTAACTATCCGGAATTCTCAATTAACTCGTTTAAAAAAATATAATTTCCGATTTCGGAATTTTTTTTGTTGTTGAATAGAGAAAATTCCACTTGGCAAAATCTGCAAAAATATAATCGGTTATCCGGCTGTTATATATCGAGAAATTAATCGGATTTTTTTAAAATAATTTATTCGATTAAAAAATATTTTCATTGTTTAACAGAAGATTTACAACAATGGCATTTCGTTTACCAGCATTTATTAGCATTGATAGGGATTGTTTTACAATATACATTGTTTAGCACAAATTTCTACTTGAATTTCTTGATGAATATGGGGGAAGCCCCCTGCTAAATTTAAAACTAAAAAGGGAAAAATAAAATAATCTTTCTAAAAAAAAGGAAAACCGACTTTAAGAAAAATGTAAAAAATAATTTTTAATTTTACAAACGCATTGAAAAAATTTAATTATTTAATGTCAAATTTATACTTATTACAACTCTTTGAAGTTGGTGCCAATTTACAAAAAGTATACCCAAATTTTGGCACCGATTTCAAACAGTTGTAATAAGTATAAAATTGACATTAAATAATTCAATTTTTTCAATGCGTTTGTAAAACTAAAAATTATTTTTTACATTTTAGCGCATTTTTCTTAAAGTCGTTTTTTTTTTTTTTTTTTAGAAAGATTAATTTATTCTCATCTAGTTTAATTTGAATGCTTCTAATATTTCGAAATTTTCCATGGGCTTTAGTTTTTTTTGGTTAGAATCTTGGAACTTTTTTAAATGTTCTACATACTTACAGAACAAAATTTTTGCATTTTTCTTATATGAAAGTTGAATAATAAATTTTATATTATAAATATTGTTTTTAATTATCTGTATTTTTCCGAATTTTTTAATGAAAATCTAAGTAAGTTAAATTTTTTAATGAAAATCTAAGTAAGTTAAATTTTTTAATGAAAATCTAAGTAAGTTAAATTTTTTAATGAAAATCTGAATTAGTTCAATATTTTTTTTAAAAAAATTGATTGTTGTACACATAGCAAAAATTTAGTTAGGTATGTAATTCTGTGTAAAAATGTTTACAATATAAAATATTTGCAAAACAATTGCGCATGGAACGTTTTAATTTTTTAAAATTTATTATTTGTTTTTTTTAATTAAATAAATAAAGTTTATTATTTTTGCCGGAGGAATATTATAAATACATGGCAAAAATTGTGAATGTTAGCTGAAAAACTAAAAGGTTTTTGATAGTCCATTAAACCTTTAAGGATTTTATTCTAGCAAACTCAAATTTCTTAGTATAGTTGACCGAACAGCAACGTGGTGACGTGTGACTCATTGAGAAGCAAATCGGTCGCACATGATGATGAAAAATTAGGGTGACTTTAAATAATATAATAATTCAAATTGACGAGCTGAATCAAACCGCGGACTTCTTGTTCCAGAGCCTAACGCTCTATCTCCCATTTAACAAAAATACTCGATTGAATTATGATAATATAAGTACAAAAACCAAACATAAGCTGGTGACCCAGAAAAGGGCCGAAAAGGAATCTGAGTAAATGACATTCCTTCAAAATTTGAGGAATCTTGTTTCGTCAAAAGTCACGTGATTCAATGAAGAAACGATATATATATATTACGATATTCATATTTATTACATACATAATTGAGCAATAAGGTTTATATATCATGGATAAAGATTTATTTTATATAAAAATAAAATAAGATTCTTAAGTTTAATTCATGTATATTGTAAAGAATACCATCCCATACAACATTAATGTCAAGGGCGCCATCGTACATTTTGTGGGGATTGTTTCTTAACATCAGCTGCAAGATGATATTCTAAGTGACAGCACTCTATCTCCCCCCCATGAATATTTAAAAGCAGCCGATCACCCGCAGAAGGTGTGAGTAGAGAGAGGATCGAAAAGAAAGTAGCCTCGTTTTATCTGACGTGCAATTTATGGGGCGATGTTTCGCCTCATTTGAATTTCAGATCCCCACTGTTCTCCCTGGCTGCGAGTTTCTTGAATTTAAATCGCCCTGCTGGCGAAGTTTAGTGGGTAACCGCCAAATCGATGGATCGACGTGTCTGATCAGTAGGAATGCAGGGTTGGCTGTTCGTGGGACTTGAGGCGTTCAATGTGGCTTAGAGAAATAGTTTGTGATCTCAAAGTGCCAAGTTAAAACTGCAATGAGTGTCAAAATATCTTCTATTTTCCCTTTCTTTAAGTAGCATATATATATATATATATATATATATATATATATATATATATATATATATATATATATATATATATATATATATATATATATATATATATATATATATATATATATATATATATATATATATATATATATATATAAAGTAATGATTACAGAACAAATGCCAAAATATCATTACCAAAATTATCATCATTTATACCAAATTTATCATTAAAAAAAATATTTTTTTAAGGAGTTCAAAAGATGTATCAATGATTTTCGTCTCTTCTTATCTAGTGCATGAATATCACTATGAGACCCGAGAAAAATAAAATATATATATTCTTTCAATTACTAGTTTTCTTTACAAAACTACTATTAAAATTTTTTTAAAAAAACAATACATTTTAAAATTAAAATTTTGTTGAGGAGCAGATTCATTTGAATGGACATTGAAATCATAAGCACGGTAGAAATAAGTAATAAATTTAGAAAAGTTTAATTACCATTAAATACACATTAATAAAAGTTCTGTAAAAAACTTAATAAATTAGCAAAGTTTAAATAGTAATAAATTCGCATTCTTAAAGCATATGAAAATCGGTTGAGACAGCATGAGCTTTCATTTCTTACTTGACACTCAGTCATTTCGCAATATTGTAACCAAACCGTTGCAGAATTTCAAAAGCCAAAAAGGGATTTCCGATTCATCCTTTATGATGTCTCTTCAATTCTTGTTTGCCACAATAAAATCATTTACAATAGGAAGGAAAACCAAGACATCCATTTTAATGGATGGCAGGTTTCAGGAGGATAAGTCAAACATTCCGTGTTAAACTTGAAAAGGATCATTATTTCAGGTCACTTTGAATCGTAAATAATCATTTAAGGAATATGGATTTTTTACAGTTCAACAATGAAAAAGTACTTGGATATAAAATCTACATATTATCCCGGATACACAGCTTTATTTTAATTGAAGCACGCAACGAACACTTCAAACGATTTGAATGAAAAAGTATTTTTATATGAAACATAATTGTCAAAGAATTATGTATTCTACGATTTTATTGTATTAAAAGGTTTATATTCCATTTTTTCCATTTATTCCATTACATTATTAGTAAATTTGATTAAAAATTTTGACAGGAATGAGTGTTTTTTGAAAAAAATAATATTAGTTTAATATAGCAGAAAATAAAGGATCTCTCAGGTTCGAATTCATACAAATTGATTCCAATATCTTTAAAGAAATTCGTGATATCGATATAAAAGTTGATCTCAAAATATGTCTATAAATCAATAATACGAGTTCAATCCTTTCTTGTACAAAACGAGTTGATTAGAATTCAAAATGATTTTTGCAATACAATATTCGTCAATTACCACATTATATTTTGTTCGACATCCATACAAGGTTTCAATTGTAGGTTGCCAGACACTGTTACTGAATTATTTCTCTTTGAATATTGCCATATACTAGAACGAGATGCTCGAAGGAAATTTAAAATAAATAATCTTACTATTTTTGATTTCAATTAATGCGTTATTAAAATAAAAATGGAACCTCTTTTTCACATAAAATCTAACACTGCAAACAATCCTATTCAACTTCAAGTAACACGAAGAAGGAGCGATAATTTTCCAGAA
The DNA here is from genome assembly GCA_963932185.1 of Troglohyphantes excavatus. Taxonomy (NCBI): domain Eukaryota; kingdom Metazoa; phylum Arthropoda; class Arachnida; order Araneae; family Linyphiidae; genus Troglohyphantes; species Troglohyphantes excavatus. The sequence continues at coordinate 13,105,553 of OZ010667.1, forward strand.
AAACTAACTACTTACCTATTGATGTCAATCGGAATATCTTTCAACAAGACCTGGCAAATTAGATACTCAGCTTTGTTTTTTACTAATTTTGTGATTTTTCAGAGTATTGTAAAACTTATTAGATGCATTTGTGATCACAGCGAAATGAAATATTCTATCTTTGGAGTAATAATTTCCGAAATTCTTAACACCATACAGTGGTGGAGCCTGTACTTGAATAAAAATAGCATCTTAGATATTGGTGTATTTCTGAGCAATACATCAACTCGCAAACAGCATTGTTTTGCTAAATGCTGTGTTTTAGTATTTATTTGTCTTACATTAATATTTCCCTTTTCTGAATATATCACAAACTTAATGTTAATGACTCCATCACCATGTAATTTCTGGATCGGTTTCGGTCCCAGTTACAAAACGACAATTACCTTTCTTTTAAACATTCTGAAACATTACGAAGCAGGAGTAATCGTACAAATCACATCAATTATATACTTCTACTTTTGCTATCGAAGTCTGAGATCGCAGTTACCTTTAACTAAAGGAAACATTGCAAAAAATCCTCTGCAAGCATGGAAGCAATGTCAGAAGTTTGTGGCCACTATCCAAAAATTGGAAAATGCAATGTGTGTTCCGGTATTTATAGCAATTTTGAAAATAACGTTGACTGTGTTTACTTTTATTTCAATGATGACGGAAAAAAAGGTATTGGACATAACTGCATATTTCTTTCGAACGTTCACATTTTGTGGATGGAGTTTGGCCATTTTGTTTTCTGCCGACGCACTTCAAAGAAGTTGTCATAAAAATATCAGTTTAGTGTTCGAACATAGACACTTTCTTCAAGAAAAAGGCGTTCATTTGGATTGCTTCACCTTCGCAGAAACGGTGCGAAAAAGTACTTTAACAGGTTGTAAGATGTTTACCATTAATCGTAAATTATTCCTAACACATTTTGCCGCCTTAGTGACGTATGGAGTTATAGTCTATCAGATGAAATGAAAATATGGAATAAAACATATCAATAGTTGAAAAATTTACAGTTTAAATTATAGGAAATATATTGTTAAAATATTATGATAACTTGTATATTATGAAAATAAAAAAATATTATGATTAGTCGATAACATATTTTTTTGTACTTCATTAGGAAGTGTTAATACATATTTTGACAAACATAATAATATTTGATTAAATAAGGGTTAAACTTGATATAAAGCCCATAAAAAATTTACAAAACTTTATTATTAAACTTGTTTAGTATTTTTATCAATTTAATTATTTGAATAAATTTCATTGTCACCTATTACACTCATTTAAATAAAGCAAAATTACGCATATCTTTATCAACTTTTTTTGCTTTATTTATCTTAGGTCTATGCATATCTTTATCAACACTTTTGGCTTTATATATCTTAGTTACACGCATATCTTTATCAACACTTTTCGCTTTATTTATCTTAGGTTCACGCATATCTTTATCAACACTTTTGGCTTTATTTATCTTAGGTCTACGCATATCTTTATCAACACTTTTGGCTTTATTTATCTTAGGTTTACGCATATCTTTATCAACAGTTTTAGTTTTATTTATCTTATGTTTATACGAACATGCAAAGCTATTTTCATCAGTTAAAAATAAGTGTATATGTTTCCGTGAAAGTGCGAAAGTCTTGCATCTGCAGACTCACTAGTGGCTCTGCAGATACACTGATTTGTTCAGCGTAAGTGCGAAATCATCAACAAAATAAGAGTTGTCCGCACCTTTACTTGTTTTCCCCTTTCACGGTGAAATATCAATAATCCAAATCTTCAGATAGTAGCAATAATATTATTATGCTCTTTTTGTCAATTTGTTGAAAATCTTTTAAAATGCATAAACTTATATTCCACCCTTTTTCTCATAAATAACATTAACTTTCCTCAAGTTCTGTTATAGTCCAGTCATTTTAGGTCCAAAAACTGGCAAAACACCAAACTAATTGAAAAATAAATAAAGTAAGATTGTTTAGACTTTAGATTAATATCTCTAACAACACATCAAATGTTTCTATTCTAATTCAGATATTTGGAATTTTTCTTTTGTTGGATATGGCATGTTTCACTTGGGCAACTTTTCGAAAAAATATCCTGTTATCCGGCATTTCACAGTCGGAAATACACAACTAACCGGATCGTTTGACGAAAATATTGTCCCATTTCGAATTTTTTTTTTTAATATAGAAAAATCCACTTTTGCATTTTTTTTAAATCGGTTATCCAACTTTTATAGAAATATTGATTAACTGGACTTCCATTAAAAATTTCTTATATTTCAGAATATTTTCATTACTGAATAAAGATTGTACAACAATGACACTTCATTCACACAGCGTTTATTAGCATCGATACGGATTGTTTTAAAATATACATTGTTCAGGCAATATAGTTTTGTTTAACCGGCATTTATTAAATCGTATCCAACATGTGGAAAAATGGGAGCAACAACTTGAATTTATTGATGAATGATAGCAGGGGGCGAAGTGTCCTGCTGGAATAAAAACTAAAAAGAGAAAAATAAAATAATCTTTTTTTTAAAAAGGGAAACCGATTGTAAGCAAAATGCGCTAGAAAGTAATAAAAAGTTTTTAATTTTATTAGAAAGTTGAAAAAATTGAATTATTTAATATCAATTTTATACTTATTAAAACTTTTTGAAGTTGATGCCAATTTAAAAACTACATACCTTACTTTTGGCGCTGATTTAAAAAAGTTGTAGAACGTATAAAATTGATATTAAATAATTAAATTTTTGGAACTTTTTCATAAAATTAAAAAATACTTTTTGCTTTTCAGCACATTTTTCTTAAAGTCGGTATCCTTTTTTTTAAAAAAATAAACATTAATTTTAATCTAAAAAAAATTTATTATCGTGATTTATTTTCACGGATTTCATTTCTTCAAGGTTAATTTTTTTTTTCGAGATTTCAAGCTGAGATACCTAGAAATAAAGAAATAACTCTTAATGAAGCCTTTACAGTTAAAGACCATAAAGTTAAGAAAAGTGTTAATTGATTTCTGTGCATCATTAAATCTCCTAAATAAACCCGGTCTTCTTTGTTTATGAATAAATACAGTATAGGGAGAAAAAAAGGTTGTTAAATCTTGCACGAAACTTGCTTAATTGAACACTCGATGTTCAGCAAATGTTAAGAGTGAGAATTTTTTTTCATTCATTCTCACATTTTAATCTCTCAGATGTGTGAACTAGATAAACAAGACTTTTTTCCATTCGAATTAAATCTTTTTGTACGACGATTAAATGTTTTTCGTCTGTACGTGATTTAATATGGAGTGTTTAAAAAGTTTTTTTGTTTGATGATAAAAAAGAGTCCAGAATATTTTTGTATTGTTAATTGATTAAATGGACATTTGTTGTTTGCCAAGTCCAAATAATCCGTTCTTTTAATTTCATAAGTAAATAGAGTCCTTAAAAGAACTAAATGTTTTTCGGTAAGGTACAATTGCATGCAGTTGAATGCATAAGTTTCATTTTTGAATAAGACATGTACTCAAAAATGAGTTAAATAAATAAAAAAGAGGAGTTGCTGCCTAGATAAGCTGTCCTCATAAATCACTTTCAATAAATATGAACAATTGTAACCAAGCCTTAAAGGGAATCGAACTCAGATCATTAGGAACTGCAGTCCAGCGTATTACCCGTTGTACTAGCAGGGCGACGTGAATAAGTTATAAGAAGAATAAATGTTAAGAAGGTGGGCCAAAAGTATGGGAAGGAAGATAATTGAGTTGTAATAACTCAGTTCACGTTTAAGCAGTCGACATCCAATAATACGGATAACTATCTTAAGAACAACCATTTTAAGTTTGTCAGGTCGCTTTGTTGAGATGGCTTGAACAGAATCTGAGATTAGCAATATTATAATCTTCTGAGCAACTATTTTAAGTTTATCAAGTCTTATTAAGATTGCTTAAACCGAAGCAATATTAACACACTACTATTTTTTTAGAAAGTACTATTACTTAAATTTGAGTACGTCATATCTCATTTGCAAAATAATTGTACTCAAAGAAAAACGTCGAATTAAACTCGTTTTTAAGTACCTTTTTTTACAGTGTGTATAAATATACACAGACTGTAAATAAAGGTACTTAAAAATGAATACCTACATTTACTCGTGTTTAATTATGCAGTTCAGGGGTAATCATTGTAAGTACCTTTTTTTATACAGTGTACATACATACATACATATATATATATATACATATATATACTTTTTTCTAAGGTTTTGCATTAATATAACACAAAGCAATTTTGTAAGATTATTATAGTTAATATCTGCTGAGATTAAAGGAATAACTATTTTTATATTTTTAGTTAAACCGGTCAAAATTATTTGATTCTCACTAGGTTGCCTGGAATCTTGGGTATTAAAACTTACGAATATTGCTGCAGTTTAAATTAATTGAATAAAATAAACAACCGCAATTAAAATATGTAGAAGTCTTGCTGCAATTAAAACAGATTCGCATTAACTTTCGTAATTGACACTTTAGGCAAAGTTTCTTTAAATATGACATAATTCGAGAAATAAAAAAAAGTCCTTAATTACTCACACTTCTCACGTACTTAAGAATATTTATGGAACGAAAATTTCGAAGCTTAAAGTGGATTTTTCATTTTAATCCCTGTGTATATTTTGGGGTAAATCAAGTTGTTTCGCGACCGCAGGGTAGAGGGATTTAAAATACTTCTATCAATAATTTAAGGCTCGTTAAGTTAGTTGACTGGTGAGAAACAGAGATTGAAATAATAAATCATGTTTATTTTCAACACAGATTAATTTGTATTTCCGTGAGTTTTAATTAAAACTAACAATGGAAACGTTTTTATCGTTCTAAAGCAAGGATAGTAAAGACCATATATATAAGGTGCGCTCGTTCTCGCGCTGTCTGACGAAAGGCGGGGAAAGCACAATTTTTGACGTCATAGTGACGCCTACCTCGCGCTTTCTGTAGGCGTGTCTAATGCTCTCGTTTGTGAGGTGCTGCCATCTATTCGTTTTTTCTGAACTATTTAAAAATAATAATATCTATTTTAATTTAGAATTTGCTGAATTTTAAGAGTTTAAATTATATTTTAAAGATTGCATTTAGTATGGAAAAATTGCAAAAGATTTGCATAATAAATTAAGCGTATTAAAATAATATTAGCTGCCACGAGAGCATGTCCATGAATTTTGAAAGAGTAAAATGGGGTTAGGAAACATCAGGTTAATGCATTTGTATTGGACATATTAAATGAGTTACAATTTCAATCAAGTAAAATACGGGGACATAACAAAATAAGGACGGATTAGTAGTGAAGCTACCTGAACACAATTATTTACAGGTATTTACATTATTTTGCTAATTAAAAATTAAATCACCAGCTGTTACCCAAGCGGGGATCGAACCTAAATAGCAATGCTTGAAACACACAGCCAATGAGAATGATCAAAAACCGATAGTAAGGCGGGGCAAAAATGACGTCAAAAATGTGCTTTCCTTGCCCACTTTCAAAAAGCGAAAAACGAGCGCACCTTCTATATATAATCTTCACTATCCTTGGTTCTAAAGACTGTTTGTCAGATAAAGTGTTTTGGTTTAAAAAAAAAATAACGATGTAAACATCAGAGAAGAGGGAAATGGTCGATTTTTTTCATATTAAAGGGAAAACTGACATTTTTTAACGTTTAATGGATTTGAAAGTCTCTAAAAATTTTATTTTGCCTTATAATGATGTGTAGCATAGGAAATTTGAAACGTTTGCAGTATTTAGGTTGTTTTTTGCAGAGAAATTATTCTGTTATGGCAACTGAAATTTTATTTTAAAGGGAACTAAACCAAAATAGAATTAGTCACGTTTTTGAACATTTTTCTATGATTGTATTCAGTATTTTATTTAAATTAACTTTGATTATACTTTTAACGTATATATTCAGTTAAAAATACCATACATTTGTAAAAATTCCCCCAAGTTAGAATATAATAAAAAGTATTAAAAAGTGTACATTCAAAAGTGATCAATTTTACCTGTTAAATTATTTAAATAAGTTACAATTAAAAAAATCAAGATAAAGTTTAAAAATATGAAAGTGACATTTTAATGATACTGTCTAATTAAACTTAATAACTACCGATTTAAATTTGATGCAATTTACAAATAATTTTAAATATAAATTAACATAACATATTACAAACATAAATAATGATATATACTTTCAGAGTATAAAATAGAAAGACATTTCCAAAGAAGTACAGGGTGTAGGAATGCAGATTTATAACTTTGAGAGATGATGATGATGATGATAAGAGAGATGATGATAAAGTAGCTAAGGGTACTACAAAAATCTAATTTTTCGTAATTTGAGATATAACGCTTCGCAAGCATAATAAATTAAAAAGACCTGAGTATTAGAATTAATAAGACCTGTGTTTCATATGTTTTTGCCTTAGCTTATTTATAATTTAAGAATATAAATTATAATTTAATTGTAATTTTTAAAAATATGTTATTCCATTTCTAGAAAAAGGAAAAGTGTCTTCTTTGCGGACATTTTCAAATAAGCGAATCGTATGAAGCTATTGATATTGCAACAGCACCTCGACGATAGTAGTCGAGATTTAGACTTTAAATACACAGAACGTGTGCGGGCACATCTCATTTGAATTCGATATTTGCTATCCAACGTGACTTTTCGCAGTTTTCGAGCTGCTATTGAAGAATACTTTACACCGAACATACAAGAAATCTGTGGATTTCACAAGGTATGGTTTTAAAATTCAAACATGCTGTATCGGGGTCGCAGCCCACGGAGTAAAGAAAAAGGTGGAGATGATTTGGCGAGATTACATGAGAAGTAAGTTAGCAACCCCAAACTAGGCACAAACAAACCCAGTTTGCAGTAGTTTTTCTACGGGGGATACATTATTTTTAAATTAAGAAAACGCATGCTAAAACTTTAAAAAAATGACTGTTTGTGCAGTTGTGGGATGCAGTACAAGTTCCAAATCGATAAAGGATACTATTATTTCTATTCCATAGGTAAATTAAATTATAAAATAAATTATCGCCAAGTACTGGTTGCTTTGGAATACGCCAAATACTTCGCCAGTTCCTACTTTTTACGCAGTGGGGCGCTGGAAACGTGTTGTGCGTGCTACAGTGGGTATATAGGCAGTAAGGTACAGAAATGCCGTAACCAATTACACAACATACATTTATTCATGCATTACAGATCTTAAATTCTTAGCTTAAGTTACAGCTAGTGTCGATCTCCCTATGGAGACGGACACGTTTCGCCCTGGTCAAATGGGGTGGACGATGATTGGCATTTCTCTGTCTTGCAGCCTTCACGCCATATATTAAGTTTCATAGATACCTACTATAACAGAGTGAGCACTCTCACCAACGCCACCACTCCGACTCGTATCGACAAGCGTACTGCCGAACTACCGCTACAGGAACGCCGCGCGTTAGACTAAATTTAAATCCGATTGGGTCATTCATGGCGCTATCTGCGCATGCGACACACGTGGGTTCGAGTAATGGCTCTCTGCTAGATTTTTTCTGCACAACGATGTAAAAGTGTACCGCTGTGTATATGTTTGCCAAATCCAAATCAGGAGACTTGATTTAAAGAATCATATTTTTATTAATTAGGAATTCAGTCTTAGAATTACTTAAATTCAAACTAAATAGAAATCAACGAACATCCACAATCAACAGACGATAAGACGAACACGAGTACAAAGCCCAATCCCACACCCCGACAGCAACAGCGGTTTAAATAACCGTCGCACATAGGGGTATTTGACCCAAAAAGTTGGCCAAAATTATTTTATTGCATTTTCTATTTTAAAATTACATATTAAAATAAAAAAAATTGAAATAAGTTGAAAATTCAAACGAGTTACCTCTACAGCTGCAAAACAAGACATATCCAAACTAACCAAGAATGCTTAATTTTTAGTAGTACTTATATTGCGTTACCTTCAAACTTTCTAAATTTAAATAGTTTGTTTTATATATATTTTATCCACCCTTTAGATACTCACTAATAATTATTAGTTTTAGATGAAAATAATTATAATAAAAAATATAATTTTTTTTTTAAAGTGGAGTTGTCTATTTTTGCAACTATATGTCAGGCATATTTACAAAAAAATAATAAACAACCTATATATTTCTAATTATGTATACAAAGTTATATTTTTTGCAAGAAATTTAAAAAAACATTGGGTTTCTTATAAATTTTTTATTTGATTTTTTATGTATTGTATTTCTTCATTTGTGATATCTGCTCTTTCATGTATAAATCTTATCGTGATGGGCCTGAATATCGCAGTGACGATAGTGTAGGATTTTTCCATAGCAATGCATTTTTGTTTTTTAAACCTGTTAATTAAAGAGGCTTTAAAGCAGATTGGAAGATATTCGCATCGGAATCGCAACTATTCTCAAATCTTTGTTTGTATTGTGATTGCTCGGAACCATCACATCCCTATTTGTAAAAAAGTTCTAGCGATTTTATTTCATCAATATAAACGTATTTAAAGCCTCTCACAAATATGTGATTAATCGCTCACTCGTATGAAGCTTGAAGTTGTATTTCGGTACCAGTAGAAATTATTTGATACGTGTTTGGAGCAGGATATCATTATTTCTTAACCTAAAGAAATAGGTTTTTGTCACTGGTTCTTACTACTTCATATCGTTTACGTGATAACCCAGCTTCCACGAAAATTGTCAAAGCACGAATTGGTGTTAGCTGTGACTTTTTTTGTTCAGCAGTGTGGCTAACAAATGCTTTTCTGTATTTGGCTGCTCTTAAGGGAGACTTTGTGATATCCTTTACTACTTTTGAACCCTCGATATGTCCAGTTTCACGTAGTTTCATTTGAGTGGCATATATTAATTCTTCGGATTTGGCTTTTTCTCTTAGCTCCTTGGTTTTGCGTATTTTACTGCGATCACTTAACCCATCAAATGATTTCGAAGGTCGACAAGCGATTTTTTTTGTGGGAAATTCGATTGAATGTTCCAACCATTTTTGGTGTTTCTTTAGAATTTTTTTTTCTGACATATTAACTGCAAGCCATTTACTTTTAAATCTGGATTTCAAGGCCGAGATTTTATGTTTAAATTGCTCTTTTTCTTCATTAGAAAAGGAGGGCTTTGATATTATATAACTTTCCATGTAGTTGAACTTTTTTTATGATACCTTTTTCAGGGCAGTTTCTCATAATATCAAAAAGACATTTTCTAGTTAAAAATGTAATTCCCGATGGTCCTAAAATAAAAAAAAAAAGTTATGGTAGACCTATCAGTATGTCTTCGTGCTACTTTTTTTACTTTAATCATAGTTGTTCTTTTATTAAAAATATTTTTCGAATAAAAGCAATATTTTGTACAATGTCATACTTTTTTGCCAGTAAGCCATTAAAAACTGATACTATTTGCATTCCCATTATTAAAGGTATTTTTTCTTATAGCCAAAAAATTAAAGACAGTATTTTTTTTATTTTTTTATTTTGCATAACGATGTATTAATATTATTCAATTATGTTACATCCTTATTATTTTTAAACTTGCTTTAATTAATATTTTCACATACAATTAAATAAAAGGAATATTTTCTACAAGATATCAAAATTCGAACCTGCAGATGTTGGATCCATAAACAAAAAGCTATTTGATCTTAGTTTTCCTTGAAGATACAGAGCAGAATGTACTATTTTTCTCGGAGTTACAGAGCAGAATGTACTATTTTTCTCGGAGATACAGAGCAGAATGAAGTCAATCCTAGTACTGCGAATTTACTCGTTCCTCTTGGGCGGATGAAACTTGGGCAGCAAATATAAACACTTGGAGTGTCGGGTTTAAGGTTACATTCTTCTTTTGGTGTTCGATTGAAGAGAATTTCCAAGTATCAATACATGAAGGAAGGGGTCGGAAAAAGTTCTCCAACTAGAGCTTTTAATTTGTTACCGCCGCAGCCGCACAACCGATAATTTAAAGAAGAGAGATTCTAGGGTTGGGGTTTTCAGACTATGACACTTGCGCAATTGTATACTTACAGTTTCCCTACACTGTACTGTTGTAAAACACGTCTTGTGAAGTATTTAGATAAGCATTCAATGTATGTTCGCTTTGTCACACAGTGAATATCCAGGTGCACTCGAAAAAGACGTTCTAATAATTTTGGTGAACGCTGCAGAAAAAGCCTCATAAAATCTAAAGGGGGAAAAAGGTGGTGGAAATTTTTGTACTCCCGTGTAGAAGAATAGTTACTTTATCACTCTGTACTATTCTATATAGTGAAGAGAAGTGAAGAAAGTTAACAAATGTTTTCGTGTTTATAAAATATTCAAAAATTTACATTCAAATTGCACTATAAAAAAATTCTAGTGTAAAAGTACACAAAAAAGTTATCAAACATAATATTATATACATTTTTTATCGCAGTCAACTAAAAATATTAGCAGAATTTAAATAAAATAGTTCTGAAAAAAGTTAGTTTTTATTGGTACAAATATGCACCGTTTACAAGTTTTCTAAGTTTAACGACAGTGTTGCCACAGAAAATACAGTTAAAATAAAAAAACAGTGCTGCAGAATTGTACTTTAGATTTAGTACTTAGATTTAATTTAAAATTCTTAATTTAAAAAAATGGACTTTTGGCCAGCTTTTGAGGTCAAATACCCCACTGTGCGTCGGGAGGGAAAAAGCCGTTGCCAAACATTCCATATTAAAGCAATTATCAAACGCTCTTCCCAACCGAACGGCACTTCGTGGTGGAGGGTTTTTTGGGGCAATCTAACGACCGACCAACAATATTATCAAAGGCTCAACAAAAAGTAAGGCTTGTAGTATGGTTTCAAAGATATAAGCGATATTAGTGTTACATGTTTTCGTTATGTGCAGTTTTAGTAAGGAACTTCTAACAGATCGAACTGAAAAAGTTTCAGGTAAAAAAAAATGTTTGCCGCGTTGGTCTTTGTCGGAAGAGTTCCAATCTCATAATTGGAGGGTTGAGGGTTTGATTCCTCGTCTCGAGCCTCGTTTTCCGCAAAACGTCGAGGAGGCTGATGTCCATTAAATTTGTCGTAGTTCAAATATTCTCACGTTGTGTGGAAGTAAGAAATTTGAAGTGTCAGCAGAGATGTTATCCATCTGAATTTTATTTTAAGGTTAAGAGGTTGTGTTCCTGGGTCTTTCATTAGGGATAGATCCAGAACCGTCGCCAATAGCCTATTGTATACCTCTAGTGTTATGGTGTTTTAATCAACCAATTAAAATTAACTATACGGAATTATTTTCAATTAACTGGACAGTCAGAAAAAAATATTTCCCGTTTTCAAAAACTATTTATTTGTCTGATAAAAAAATCCACTTTGATAAAACAATCAAAAAATAATTAGTACTCGCCTTTTATTTATCCTAAAATATCGATTAACAGAATTTTTTAACGTTTTCTCCTATTTCAAAATAATTTCATTGTTTGATAGTGGTTGCACAACAATTACCCAGCATTTATTAACCGTATATTATCAAAATGTACTATCCGTGGCGTAAAAACAGTGAGTAACAATTTGACTTTCTTGGTGAATAATACCAATAGGCGAAGACCATTGCTATATTAGAAAATAAAAAGGGAAAAATAAAGCAATTTTTCTTTATTTTTTTTAAATAGAAAACCGACTTTAAGTAAAATTCGCTAAAAAGTATAAAAATAATTTTCGATTTTACGAACATGTTGAAAAAATTGTATTATTTAATATCAATTTTATACTAATTACAACTTTTTGAAATTGGAAGCAAATTACAAAAACCATAACTAAGTTTCGGTGCCGATTTCAAAACGTTATAATAAGTATAAAATGAATATGAAATAATTATAATTATTTCAACTAGTTCGTAAAATTAAAAACTATTTTTTTACTTTTAAGAGCATATTTCTTAAACTCGGTTTTCTCTTTTTAAAAAAAGATTATTTTATCGTATAAGGGAAATACACTTAATTTCATATTAATTAGTCATGAAAAGGAATCCATTTTAATTAGCCAAAATAATGAAGTCTCAGAATTAATTGCAATTTATAAAAGATAGAAATCCCATTATTTGATTCGAGAAGCACAATTCCAAAAATAATAATCGATTAACATTTCTCATTATATAAATTTTAATTTCATAGAAATGCTGACCATCACAATATAATGAAGCTTTTTAAGAGTCATTCACTATTTCACCACAGTTAATAATCTAATAATAATAAAGTCATGAAACTCAACACAATTTGGCAAATTACATTTTCCCATTTAGTTATGGCTTCATTGTGAATACTTGCGTCTTATCGAAAAGTGGACTTCGTTATTCGCCAAGAAAGTGTCCAATTTCATTTTACCACAGACAATCCCAACAAAAGAACATGTCCGTCTTCCCATGATGAATCCCCTAAAACGAAATACCGCCAATTCTCGCCAAATTCATTAGTCGCAGCCCCTAATCAGTTGAAGATTGAGGAGACATGATTTAGCTTCTGATTGATTGATTGCCTCATCTCGAAGTCAGATCTATAATCGCTGATAATAGGGAAATAGTTTAGCGTCATCCATAAAACATATATTATTGGGATTGGATCGTTATCCTGCTTTTCCATACAACCCTTGTCATTTGTTTGTTAGTATAATACATTCTGATAATTTGCTATTATAAAAATAGTCGTTAATGTTATATAATTTATTTTTTTACAAAAATTATTTTTTAACGATTTATCTAAACTAATAAAATTTCAGTAGGGTCTGATTCCTGATATCTTGGAAACTAATAATCCGAAGTTAAGGATACGATAAAATTATAGTTTTACACGCAAAAGGTTTTATCTTAGAGGTTTTTAATTACTTTAATTAAAATTCTAGTTATTACTATATCAATATATTTCCAGTGTTTAATTCCAATTGACGCGTTCTAGTTCAATTTTATTCACACTTAAAATAATTGTGATATGATGGTTCCCACTTTATTTAATGTTGGATTTAAAGGAACGGATTTATTAGAACTTATTTATCTAATTTTTAATATTTCTACACGTCTTTTTTTTTGGTTAGAAAAAATATTGCAAGAACCAAGTTTAGATAAATTGTTTTGAATTATGGATATGGGGGCGATGCGATGATTTCCCCGTCTCGCAGAAGATGTCTTATGGAAGTTCGGAGTTTTTCCACACAAAAATATTGTAACCGACATGGTAAAACAAATTGCAAACCAAACATGAAAAAAAATAATAAAAACAAGGTAAGCACTGAATTGAAAAAATGGCCTTTATTCACTTTTCCAATAATAACTTAATCCTCAAAATCCACATTCTCCAAAATAACTCAATCCTCCAAATCTAAATTCTCCAATATAACTTAATCCTCCAAATTCTAAATTCGCCAATATAACTTAATCATCCAAATCTAAATTCTCCAAAATAACTTAATTCTCCAATTCTAAATTCGCCAAAATAACTTAATTCTCCAATTCTAAATTCGCCAAAATAACTTAATCATCCAAATCCAAATTCTACAAAATAACTTAATTCTCCAATTCTAAATTCTCCAAACTAACTTAATCCTCCAAATCCAAATTCTCCAATATAACTTAATCCTCCAAATTCAAATTCTCCAAAATAACTTAATCCTCCAAATCTAAATTCTCCAATATAACTTAATCATCCAAATCTAAATTCTCCAAAATAACTTAATTCTCCAATTCTAAATTCGCCAAAATAACTTAATCATCCAAATCCAAATTCTACAAAATAACTTAATTCTCCAATTCTAAATTCTCCAAACTAACTTAATCCTCCAAATCCAAATTCTACAAAATAACTTAATCCTCCAAATCCAAATTCTCCAAAATTACTTAATCCTCCAAATCCAAATTCTCCAAAATAACTTAATCCTCCAAATCCAAATTCTCCAAAATTACTTAATCCTCCAAATCCAAATTCTCCAATATAACTTAATCCTCCAAATTCAAATTCTCCAAAATAACTTAATCCTCCAAATCCAAATTCTCCAAAATAACTTAATCCTCCAAATCCAAATTCTCCAATATAACTTAATCCTCCAATTCTAAATTCTCCAATATAACTTAATCCTCCAAATTCAAATTCTCCAAAATAACTCAATCCTCCAAATCTAAATTCTCCAATAATAACTTAATCCTCCAAATTCAAATTCTCCAAAATAACTTAATCCTCCAAATCTAAATTCTCCAATATAACTTAATCCTCCAAATTCAAATTCTCCAAAATAACTTAATCCTCCAAATCTAAATTCTCCAATATAACTTAATCCTCCAAATCTAAATTCTCCAATATAACTTAATCCTCCAAATCCAAATTCTCCAAAACAACTTAATGCTCCAAATCCACATTCTCCAAAATAACTTAATCCTCCAAATCTAAATTCTCCAAAATAACTTAATTCTCCAATTCTAAATTCGCCAAAATAACTTAATCATCCAAATCCAAATTCTACAAAATAACTTAATTCTCCAATTCTAAATTCTCCAAACTAACTTAATCCTCCAAATCCAAATTCTCCAAAATAACTCAATCCTCCAAATCTAAATTCTCCAATATAACTTAATCCTCCAAATTCAAATTCTCCAAAATAACTTAATCCTCCAAATCTAAATTCTCCAATATAACTTAATCATCCAAATCTAAATTCTCCAAAATAACTTAATTCTCCAATTCTAAATTCGCCAAAATAACTTAATCATCCAAATCCAAATTCTACAAAATAACTTAATTCTCCAATTCTAAATTCTCCAAAATAACTTAATCCTCCAAATCCAAATTCTCCAAAAAAACTTAATCCTCCAAATCCAAATTCTCCAAAACAACTTAATGCTCCAAATCCAAATTCTCCAAAATAACTTAATCATCCAAATCCAAATTCTCCAATATAACTTAATCATCCAAATCTAAATTCTCCAAAATAACTTAATTCTCCAATTCTAAATTCGCCAAAATAACTTAATCATCCAAATCCAAATTCTACAAAATAACTTAATTCTCCAATTCTAAATTCTCCAAACTAACTTAATCCTCCAAATCCAAATTCTCCAAAATAACTTAATCCTCCAAATCCAAATTCTCCAATATAACTTAATCCTCCAAATTCAAATTCTCCAAAATAACTCAATCCTCCAAATCTAAATTCTCCAATAATAACTTAATCCTCCAAATTCAAATTCTCCAAAATAACTTAATCCTCCAAATCTAAATTCTCCAAAATAACTTAATTCTCCAATTCTAAATTCGCCAAAATAACTTAATCATCCAAATCCAAATTCTACAAAATAACTTAATTCTCCAATTCTAAATTCTCCAAACTAACTTAATCCTCCAAATCCAAATTCTCCAAAATAACTTAATCCTCCAAATCCAAATTCTCCAATATAACTTAATCCTCCAATTCTAAATTCTCCAATATAACTTAATTCTCCAAATTCAAATTCTCCAAAATAACTCAATCCTCCAAATCTAAATTCTCCAATAATAACTTAATCCTCCAAATTCAAATTCTCCAAAATAACTTAATCCTCCAAATCTAAATTCTCCAAAATAACTTAATTCTCCAATTCTAAATTCGCCAAAATAACTTAATCATCCAAATCCAAATTCTACAAAATAACTTAATTCTCCAATTCTAAATTCTCCAAAATAACTTAATCCTCCAAATCCAAATTCTCCAAAATTACTTAATCCTCCAAATCCAAATTCTCCAAAACAACTTAATGCTCCAAATCCAAATTCTCCAAAATAACTTAATCATCCAAATCCAAATTCTCCAATATAACTTAATCATCCAAATCTAAATTCTCCAAAATAACTTAATTCTCCAATTCTAAATTCGCCAAAATAACTTAATCATCCAAATCCAAATTCTACAAAATAACTTAATTCTCCAATTCTAAATTCTCCAAACTAACTTAATCCTCCAAATCCAAATTCTCCAAAATAACTTAATCCTCCAAATCCAAATTCTCCAATATAACTTAATCCTCCAATTCTAAATTCTCCAATATAACTTAATCTTCCAAATTCAAATTCTCCAAAATAACTCAATCCTCCAAATCTAAATTCTCCAAAATAACTTAATCATCCAAATCCAAATTCTACAAAATAACTTAATTCTCCAATTCTAAATTCTCCAAACTAACTTAATCCTCCAAATCCAAATTCTCCAAAATAACTTAATCCTCCAAATCCAAATTCTCCAAAATTACTTAATCCTCCAAATCCAAATTCTCCAAAACAACTTAATGCTCCAAATCCACATTCTCCAAAATAACTTAATCCTCCAAATCTAAATTCTCCAAAATAACTTAATTCTCCAATTCTAAATTCTCCAATATAACTTAATTCTCCAAATTCAAATTCTCCAAAATAACTTAATCCTCCAAATCTAAATTCTCCAATATAACTTAATCCTCCAAATTCAAATTCTCCAATATAACTTAATCATCCAAATCTAAATTCTCCAAAATAACTTAATTCTCCAATTTTAAATTCGCCAAAATAACTTAATCATCCAAATCCAAATTCTACAAAATAACTTAATTCTCCAATTCTAAATTCTCCAAACTAACTTAATCCTCCAAATCCAAATTCTCCAAAATAACTTAATCCTCCAAATCCAAATTCTCCAAAATTACTTAATCCTCCAAATCCAAATTCTCCAAAACAACTTAATGCTCCAAATCCACATTCTCCAAAATAACTTAATCCTCCAAATCTAAATTCTCCAATATAACTTAATCCTCAAAATCCACATTCTCCAAAATAACTTAATCCTCCAAATCTAAATTCTCCAATATAACTTAATCATCCAAATCCAAATTCTCCAATATAACTTAATCCTCCAATATAACTTAATCCTCCAAATTCAAATTCTCCAAAATAACTCAATCCTCCAAATCTAAATTCTCCAATAATAACTTAATCCTCCAAATTCAAATTCTCCAAAATAACTTAATCCTCCAAATCTAAATTCTCCAAAATTACTTAATTCTCCAATTCTAAATTCTCCAATATAACTTAATCCTCAAAATCCACATTCTCCAAAATAACTTAATCCTCCAAATCTAAATTCTCCAATATAACTTAATCATCCAAATCCAAATTCTCCAATATAACTTAATCCTCCAATTCTAAATTCTCCAATATAACTTAATCCTCCAAATTCAAATTCTCCAAAATAACTCAATCCTCCAAATCTAAATTCTCCAATAATAACTTAATCCTCCAAATTCAAATTCTCCAAAATAACTTAATCCTCCAAATCTAAATTCTCCAAAATAACTTAATTCTCCAATTCTAAATTCTCCAATATAACTTAATCCTCCAAATTCAAATTCTCCAAAATAACTTAATCCTCCAAATCTAAATTCTCCAAAATAACTTAATTCTCCAATTCTAAATTCTCCAATATAACTTAATCCTCCAAATTCAAATTCTCCAATATAACTTAATCCTCCAAATTCAAATTCTCCAAAATAACTTAATCCTCCAAATCTAAATTCTCCAATATAACTTAATCATCCAAATCTAAATTCTCCAAAATAACTTAATTCTCCAATTCTAAATTCTCCAAAATAACTTAATCCTCCAAATCCAAATTCTCCAATATAACTTAATCCTCCAAATTCAAATTCTCCAAAATAACTCAATCCTCCAAATCTAAATTCTCCAATAATAACTTAATCCTCCAAATTCAAATTCTCCAAAATAACTTAATCCTCCAAATCTAAATTCTCCAAAATAACTTAATTCTCCAATTCTAAATTCGCCAAAATAACTTAATCATCCAAATCCAAATTCTACAAAATAACTTAATTCTCCAATTCTAAATTCTCCAAACTAACTTAATCCTCCAAATCCAAATTCTCCAAAATAACTTAATCCTCCAAATCCAAATTCTCCAATATAACTTAATCCTCCAATTCTAAATTCTCCAATATAACTTAATCCTCCAAATTCAAATTCTCCAAAATAACTGAATCCTCCAATAATAACTTAATCCTCCAAATTCAAATTCTCCAAAATAACTTAATCCTCCAAATCTAAATTCTCCAAAATAACTTAATTCTCCAATTCTAAATTCGCCAAAATAACTTAATCATCCAAATCCAAATTCTACAAAATAACTAAATTCTCCAATTCTAAATTCTCCAAAATAACTTAATCCTCCAAATCCAAATTCTTCAAAATTACTTAATCCTCCAAATCCAAATTCTCCAAAACAACTTAATGCTCCAAATCCAAATTCTCCAAAATAACTTAATCATCCAAATCCAAATTCTCCAATATAACTTAATCATCCAAATCTAAATTCTCCAAAATAACTTAATTCTCCAATTCTAAATTCGCCAAAATAACTTAATCATCCAAATCCAAATTCTACAAAATAACTTAATTCTCCAATTCTAAATTCTCCAAACTAACTTAATCCTCCAAATCCAAATTCTCCAAAATAACTTAATCCTCCAAATCCAAATTCTCCAATATAACTTAATTCTCCAATTCTAAATTCTCCAAACTAACTTAATCCTCCAAATCCAAATTCTACAAAATAACTTAATCCTCCAAATCCAAATTCTCCAAAATTACTTAATCCTCCAAATCCAAATTCTCCAAAATAACTTAATCCTCCAAATCCAAATTCTCCAAAATTACTTAATCCTCCAAATCCAAATTCTCCAATATAACTTAATCCTCCAAATTCAAATTCTCCAAAATAACTTAATCCTCCAAATCCAAATTCTCCAAAATAACTTAATCCTCCAAATCCAAATTCTCCAATATAACTTAATCCTCCAATTCTAAATTCTCCAATATAACTTAATCCTCCAAATTCAAATTCTCCAAAATAACTCAATCCTCCAAATCTAAATTCTCCAATAATAACTTAATCCTCCAAATTCAAATTCTCCAAAATAACTTAATCCTCCAAATCTAAATTCTCCAATATAACTTAATCCTCCAAATTCAAATTCTCCAAAATAACTTAATCCTCCAAATCTAAATTCTCCAATATAACTTAATCCTCCAAATCTAAATTCTCCAATATAACTTAATCCTCCAAATCCAAATTCTCCAAAACAACTTAATGCTCCAAATCCACATTCTCCAAAATAACTTAATCCTCCAAATCTAAATTCTCCAAAATAACTTAATTCTCCAATTCTAAATTCGCCAAAATAACTTAATCATCCAAATCCAAATTCTACAAAATAACTTAATTCTCCAATTCTAAATTCTCCAAACTAACTTAATCCTCCAAATCCAAATTCTCCAAAATAACTCAATCCTCCAAATCTAAATTCTCCAATATAACTTAATCCTCCAAATTCAAATTCTCCAAAATAACTTAATCCTCCAAATCTAAATTCTCCAATATAACTTAATCATCCAAATCTAAATTCTCCAAAATAACTTAATTCTCCAATTCTAAATTCGCCAAAATAACTTAATCATCCAAATCCAAATTCTACAAAATAACTTAATTCTCCAATTCTAAATTCTCCAAAATAACTTAATCCTCCAAATCCAAATTCTCCAAAAAAACTTAATCCTCCAAATCCAAATTCTCCAAAACAACTTAATGCTCCAAATCCAAATTCTCCAAAATAACTTAATCATCCAAATCCAAATTCTCCAATATAACTTAATCATCCAAATCTAAATTCTCCAAAATAACTTAATTCTCCAATTCTAAATTCGCCAAAATAACTTAATCATCCAAATCCAAATTCTACAAAATAACTTAATTCTCCAATTCTAAATTCTCCAAACTAACTTAATCCTCCAAATCCAAATTCTCCAAAATAACTTAATCCTCCAAATCCAAATTCTCCAATATAACTTAATCCTCCAAATTCAAATTCTCCAAAATAACTCAATCCTCCAAATCTAAATTCTCCAATAATAACTTAATCCTCCAAATTCAAATTCTCCAAAATAACTTAATCCTCCAAATCTAAATTCTCCAAAATAACTTAATTCTCCAATTCTAAATTCGCCAAAATAACTTAATCATCCAAATCCAAATTCTACAAAATAACTTAATTCTCCAATTCTAAATTCTCCAAACTAACTTAATCCTCCAAATCCAAATTCTCCAAAATAACTTAATCCTCCAAATCCAAATTCTCCAATATAACTTAATCCTCCAATTCTAAATTCTCCAATATAACTTAATTCTCCAAATTCAAATTCTCCAAAATAACTCAATCCTCCAAATCTAAATTCTCCAATAATAACTTAATCCTCCAAATTCAAATTCTCCAAAATAACTTAATCCTCCAAATCTAAATTCTCCAAAATAACTTAATTCTCCAATTCTAAATTCGCCAAAATAACTTAATCATCCAAATCCAAATTCTACAAAATAACTTAATTCTCCAATTCTAAATTCTCCAAAATAACTTAATCCTCCAAATCCAAATTCTCCAAAATTACTTAATCCTCCAAATCCAAATTCTCCAAAACAACTTAATGCTCCAAATCCAAATTCTCCAAAATAACTTAATCATCCAAATCCAAATTCTCCAATATAACTTAATCATCCAAATCTAAATTCTCCAAAATAACTTAATTCTCCAATTCTAAATTCGCCAAAATAACTTAATCATCCAAATCCAAATTCTACAAAATAACTTAATTCTCCAATTCTAAATTCTCCAAACTAACTTAATCCTCCAAATCCAAATTCTCCAAAATAACTTAATCCTCCAAATCCAAATTCTCCAATATAACTTAATCCTCCAATTCTAAATTCTCCAATATAACTTAATCTTCCAAATTCAAATTCTCCAAAATAACTCAATCCTCCAAATCTAAATTCTCCAAAATAACTTAATCATCCAAATCCAAATTCTACAAAATAACTTAATTCTCCAATTCTAAATTCTCCAAACTAACTTAATCCTCCAAATCCAAATTCTCCAAAATAACTTAATCCTCCAAATCCAAATTCTCCAAAATTACTTAATCCTCCAAATCCAAATTCTCCAAAACAACTTAATGCTCCAAATCCACATTCTCCAAAATAACTTAATCCTCCAAATCTAAATTCTCCAAAATAACTTAATTCTCCAATTCTAAATTCTCCAATATAACTTAATTCTCCAAATTCAAATTCTCCAAAATAACTTAATCCTCCAAATCTAAATTCTCCAATATAACTTAATCCTCCAAATTCAAATTCTCCAATATAACTTAATCATCCAAATCTAAATTCTCCAAAATAACTTAATTCTCCAATTTTAAATTCGCCAAAATAACTTAATCATCCAAATCCAAATTCTACAAAATAACTTAATTCTCCAATTCTAAATTCTCCAAACTAACTTAATCCTCCAAATCCAAATTCTCCAAAATAACTTAATCCTCCAAATCCAAATTCTCCAAAATTACTTAATCCTCCAAATCCAAATTCTCCAAAACAACTTAATGCTCCAAATCCACATTCTCCAAAATAACTTAATCCTCCAAATCTAAATTCTCCAATATAACTTAATCCTCAAAATCCACATTCTCCAAAATAACTTAATCCTCCAAATCTAAATTCTCCAATATAACTTAATCATCCAAATCCAAATTCTCCAATATAACTTAATCCTCCAATATAACTTAATCCTCCAAATTCAAATTCTCCAAAATAACTCAATCCTCCAAATCTAAATTCTCCAATAATAACTTAATCCTCCAAATTCAAATTCTCCAAAATAACTTAATCCTCCAAATCTAAATTCTCCAAAATTACTTAATTCTCCAATTCTAAATTCTCCAATATAACTTAATCCTCAAAATCCACATTCTCCAAAATAACTTAATCCTCCAAATCTAAATTCTCCAATATAACTTAATCATCCAAATCCAAATTCTCCAATATAACTTAATCCTCCAATTCTAAATTCTCCAATATAACTTAATCCTCCAAATTCAAATTCTCCAAAATAACTCAATCCTCCAAATCTAAATTCTCCAATAATAACTTAATCCTCCAAATTCAAATTCTCCAAAATAACTTAATCCTCCAAATCTAAATTCTCCAAAATAACTTAATTCTCCAATTCTAAATTCTCCAATATAACTTAATCCTCCAAATTCAAATTCTCCAAAATAACTTAATCCTCCAAATCTAAATTCTCCAAAATAACTTAATTCTCCAATTCTAAATTCTCCAATATAACTTAATCCTCCAAATTCAAATTCTCCAATATAACTTAATCCTCCAAATTCAAATTCTCCAAAATAACTTAATCCTCCAAATCTAAATTCTCCAATATAACTTAATCATCCAAATCTAAATTCTCCAAAATAACTTAATTCTCCAATTCTAAATTCTCCAAAATAACTTAATCCTCCAAATCCAAATTCTCCAATATAACTTAATCCTCCAAATTCAAATTCTCCAAAATAACTCAATCCTCCAAATCTAAATTCTCCAATAATAACTTAATCCTCCAAATTCAAATTCTCCAAAATAACTTAATCCTCCAAATCTAAATTCTCCAAAATAACTTAATTCTCCAATTCTAAATTCGCCAAAATAACTTAATCATCCAAATCCAAATTCTACAAAATAACTTAATTCTCCAATTCTAAATTCTCCAAACTAACTTAATCCTCCAAATCCAAATTCTCCAAAATAACTTAATCCTCCAAATCCAAATTCTCCAATATAACTTAATCCTCCAATTCTAAATTCTCCAATATAACTTAATCCTCCAAATTCAAATTCTCCAAAATAACTGAATCCTCCAATAATAACTTAATCCTCCAAATTCAAATTCTCCAAAATAACTTAATCCTCCAAATCTAAATTCTCCAAAATAACTTAATTCTCCAATTCTAAATTCGCCAAAATAACTTAATCATCCAAATCCAAATTCTACAAAATAACTAAATTCTCCAATTCTAAATTCTCCAAAATAACTTAATCCTCCAAATCCAAATTCTTCAAAATTACTTAATCCTCCAAATCCAAATTCTCCAAAACAACTTAATGCTCCAAATCCAAATTCTCCAAAATAACTTAATCATCCAAATCCAAATTCTCCAATATAACTTAATCATCCAAATCTAAATTCTCCAAAATAACTTAATTCTCCAATTCTAAATTCGCCAAAATAACTTAATCATCCAAATCCAAATTCTACAAAATAACTTAATTCTCCAATTCTAAATTCTCCAAACTAACTTAATCCTCCAAATCCAAATTCTCCAAAATAACTTAATCCTCCAAATCCAAATTCTCCAATATAACTTAATCCTCCAATTCTAAATTCTCCAATATAACTTAATCCTCCAAATTCAAATTCTCCAAAATAACTCAATCCTCCAAATCTAAATTCTCCAATAATAACTTAATCCTCCAAATTTAAATTCTCCAAAATAACTTAATCCTCCAAATCTAAATTCTCCAAAATAACTTAATTCTCCAATTCTAAATTCTCCAATATAACTTAATCCTCCAAATTCAAATTCTCCAAAATAACTTAATCCTCCAAATCTAAATTCTCCAAAATAACTTAATTCTCCAATTCTAAATTCTCCAATATAACTTAATTCTCCAAATTCAAATTCTCCAAAATAACTTAATCCTCCAAATCTAAATTCTCCAATATAACTTAATCCTCCAAATTCAAATTCTCCAATATAACTTAATCATCCAAATCTAAATTCTCCAAAATAACTTAATTCTCCAATTTTAAATTCGCCAAAATAACTTAATCATCCAAATCCAAATTCTACAAAATAACTTAATTCTCCAATTCTAAATTCTCCAAACTAACTTAATCCTCCAAATCCAAATTCTCCAAAATAACTTAATCCTCCAAATCCAAATTCTCCAAAATTACTTAATCCTCCAAATCCAAATTCTCCAAAACAACTTAATGCTCCAAATCCACATTCTCCAAAATAACTTAATCCTCCAAATCTAAATTCTCCAATATAACTTAATCCTCAAAATCCACATTCTCCAAAATAACTTAATCCTCCAAATCTAAATTCTCCAATATAACTTAATCATCCAAATCCAAATTCTCCAATATAACTTAATCCTCCAATATAACTTAATCCTCCAAATTCAAATTCTCCAAAATAACTCAATCCTCCAAATCTAAATTCTCCAATAATAACTTAATCCTCCAAATTCAAATTCTCCAAAATAACTTAATCCTCCAAATCTAAATTCTCCAAAATAACTTAATTCTCCAATTCTAAATTCTCCAATATAACTTAATCCTCCAAATTCAAATTCTCCAAAATAACTTAATCCTCCAAATCTAAATTCTCCAAAATAACTTAATTCTCCAATTCTAAATTCTCCAATATAACTTAATCCTCCAAATTCAAATTCTCCAAAATAACTTAATCCTCCAAATCTAAATTCTCCAATATAACTTAATCCTCCAAATTCAAATTCTCCAATATAACTTAATCATCCAAATCTAAATTCTCCAAAATAACTTAATTCTCAAATTCTAAATTCGCCAAAATAACTTAATCATCCAAATCCAAATTCTACAAAATAACTTAATTCTCCAATTCTAAATTCTCCAAACTAACTTAATCCTCCAAATCCAAATTCTCCAAAATAACTTAATCCTCCAAATCCAAATTCTCCAAAATTTCTTAATCCTCCAAATCCAAATTCTCCAAAACAACTTAATGCTCCAAATCCACATTCTCCAAAATAACTTAATCCTCCAAATCTAAATTCTCCAATATAACTTAATCCTCAAAATCCACATTCTCCAAAATAACTTAATCCTCCAAATCTAAATTCTCCAATATAACTCAATCATCCAAATCTAAATTCTCCAAAATAACTTAATTCTCCAATTCTAAATTCGCCAAAATAACTTAATCATCCAAATCCAAATTCTACAAAATAACTTAATTCTCCAATTCTAAATTCTCCAAACTAACTTAATCCTCCAAATCCAAATTCTCCAAAATAACTTAATCCTCCAAATCCAAATTCTCCAAAACAACTTAATGCTCCAAATCCACATTCTCCAAAATAACTTAATCCTCCAAATCTAAATTCTCCAAAATAACTTAATCATCCAAATCTAAATTCTCCAAAATAACTTAATTCTCCAATTCTAAATTCTCCAAACTAACTTAATCCTCCAAATCCAAATTCTCCAAAACAACTTAATGCTCCAAATCCAAATTCTCCAAAACAACTTAATGCTCCAAATCCACATTCTCCAAAATAACTTAATCCTCCAAATCTAAATTCTCCAAAATAACTTAATCATCCAAATCCAAATTCTCCAAAATAACTAAATCCTCCAAATCCAAATTCTCCAAAATAACTAAATCCTCCAAATCCAAATTCTCCAAAATAACTTAATCCTCCAATCCTCCAAATCCAAGCGGCCAGCAAGTAACCAAAATTGTAAAATTGTTTTCTCTACCAGAGCGTTTAAATTAAATTTTTAAATATTTATTGAAATTTTTATTAATTTTCTTGATATTTTTTTAAGTGATAACTTTAAATTTATACCCAAATCAAATATATTCGAAAAATATTGAAAAATAAAGTATTCATATAAATTTAAATCTGGTCTGCATTGATGGTAAAATAATCCTTCGTGACACTTTTCTTTATAAAATCACAATGTTTAAAATGAATTAATATGTCTTTTGCAAAGTTAGCCTATATTTTATTTATACTTTCAGAACAAAAATTAAGTTTTTGGTAAATGAATGTATAAAGATAAATTCTCAACAAAGAAAATGCTATCGAACTATTCGAAATTATCAGGTAAACTGCTGGAAATCGAATACTTAAAACCGAAAAGTAAAGTTTTTATTCTTAGAATTTCAAACATGACTGTTCAAGTGCAATCACAACTTCTACTTCAAGGGTTAAAAGGGAACTGAACAACACAGTCTTAGTTTCTTCCCAAGTACTTAACTGCATTAGATTTAAATGAAAAAACTTCTTCATTAAATATATCATTAAAAGGAAAACTGGAAGAATTTCGCTTCACGCTAAGACCCTCTAGGCCTTCTTCTAAAGCAACTCACAGAAACCAAGTAAGTTTTGGTTTAAAATGCAAAGACTGAACTAATAGAATCACAGAATATTTTGTTTTGTATTTCAAATTATCGGTATTTAAATATAAAACACAAATGACATGGTAATTCAACGGAGAGGATTTGCTTCCTAATTGATCCTTAACAATGACTGAAAAATTCTTAAATAATAAAATGATTTTTCAATACTGAAATAGGAATGAATGAAATTGATTGCTTAATTTAAAATTTATATCCTTCTATGGTAATTTAAAGGCTGTAATTTATATAAATACAAGGGCAAGTATGGAAAAATAGTTTGTGAGAGCTTATTTGTTCCCTCTTTGCAATATATTTCATATATTCATTAAGGTTTATTTTGTCTTTTATAAAATATATAAATACTACTTAATTAGTTTTGTATCGTATATAATGAGAATCAGATATTCTGTTATATTTGTTTGAGAAACTTTTACAAATAAAATTAATAATTGCAATGAATAAACGATATTAAAGAAAACAATCGGGTATGGCTGTGCAGGAGACTACCTGAAGGATTGGTTGGCTGAACAAACGTCGCACTAGCGTTGCACAGTGGGCTATTGGTGAAAGTTGTGGGTGGTCTATCTCGAAGGAAAGACCCGGGAACAATGTGTCGTATTTGTTAACTATGGTCAGATGACGAAGACAACAGTTGAGATTGCACACGATGCGACCTCAATAGTGAACAGAACATTGTACCTCGTTCAGATTTAATGTAAACCAGTCCCATACACGAAATATACAATTAAATAATTGATGTTTCTCTTGAAAAATTTGCGAAAAGTGATAGATCTGATTTAGAAACTCGACGACTCATATGTAGTTATCAAATCAACTCGTTTTTAATGTTTTCCTTAAACTCTGGATAACGTGGCCTCTTAGAAACGTGGTAGTATCATTGGGGGTACGCGAATACGATATTAGTAATGGAGGAAAACATATAAAATTAAAAATAAATGTAATAAGTAAAATCTAAAATTAAAGCCTACACTGTAAAAAAAAGGTGCTTAAAATGAGTGCATGAACGTACTCATTTTTTTTAGTACAATTGCATCGTAAATGAGTGATGGCGTACTTAAATTTAAGTATTCGTACTTTCACAAAAATGAGCAGTGTGAATTAATATTGCTAATCTCAGATTCTGCTCAAGCCACCTCAACAAAGCGACCTCACAAACTTAAAATGGTTGTTCTCAAGATAGTTTTACACATTATGTGATGTCAATTGCTTAAATAGAAACTGAGTTATTATAACTCAGTTATCTTACTTTCCATTTTTTGTCCCGCCTTTTTAACATTACTTCTGTTTCTAACTTCTTCACGTCACCTTGATAGCTTAACGGATAAGACTGTGAACAGCGGTGCTGCAGACCTGGGTCCGATTCCCGGTAAGTCTAAGTTCCAATTGTCGATATTTATTGAAAGTGATTTATGAAGGCAGCCTATGCAAGCACGCTACTGCTTTTTTTAATTCATTTTTACTTATTTTTGGGTACATGTCTTTTTCAAAAATAAAACTTATGTATTCAGAACTATGATAAGCATCGAATGTAATCAAAAATGAGTACATTTTACTTATTTTTGAATACCTATTTTTAACAGTATATTTTCTCTTGCCTTATACTTCATATATGTAATATTGCAGAAATGAAAACTGTCTATTATTTTCGAGATATTAAAGCCATTTCACATAATGCAATTCTCGCACATATCATCTTCGTAAATTTCACTTCATTAAATTTCCCTTCATAACGCCAGTCAGTAATTAAACTACGTTGGTTTAGCACTTTGCTTTAAAATAGACTATCGTCATTATTAATTCTACGCAGCGTATATTTTACATTATACATTCGTGTAATTAATGTGGATATCGGACAAATATCTCATTAAGCACGCTTTCATTAAGTTTATACGGTTAACTCAAGCTCATTGTAATCTCAGACCGTAACTACATGTCCTATTTTATGAGAAGATTACGATATAGTTAATATATTCCACCATGTAATATCCTGGAATTACATAATGATATATGGGATTTGTAGTATTCTATATATATATATATATATATATAGTATCTTATGAGTAGCTATTTTAAAAGTCAATTTTGGCTTTTAGTTAATTTTTTACTGCTATCTTATCCATAATAGACTTCGTGGCTTTGTGTGTGGATTGCAATAAAAAATACTTTGTAATTATCGGAATGATAACAGTGCCCAAAGTTAATATTCATAAACTTAAATTTCTATTAATATTACAATAACCATTAAATTTTTTTTAGGGAAGTTTGATAAAAGCGGACGTATACCCGTTGAGGGGGAAAGTGCATCTGAAGTTTTTTTTGGTGAGTTCGAATTTCAGGTAGAGGTTCCAGAAGGCGCTGTCATTTGTAGTCTTTAAAATGAGTTACGGGTACAGTAAAATGTGTTACGTAATTCCTTATCATTGCATGGAGAATTCAAAAGAAAATTTAAAATGTTCACTGGGTTTAAATCAAAGTTTCACATTAATAGGCGTACGTCAATAAAAAAAAATGTCGACACTTACTTTTATTTGTATTTTAGACATTTTAATTTTTGGTTATTTATATATGGTTGGTTTTTATTATATTTTAATATATATATATATATATATATAAATTAATTATTCAGATACTAAAGACTGACACACTATACCTAACGTTTTAAAAGCTAAGGTAGAATGATCCATCTCAACCTTCTCTTCCGAACAGTATTCATGCGCGTCACCGCTAAGTACACATTTCCCTTCCAATAGGAGTCCTCACTCCAGTGTATATAATTTTAGCTCAGTGGGCATAACTAAAAACGTCATTGAATATCTGCAAAAAAAAATTCTAAATAGTTTATTTACTTAAAATATCTATGATGAATGAAAAAATTATGGAAACATTTTCGGTGTGATAACTTGTAACTTAAGAATTGTTTTATACTTCTAAAACCTCGTTTTTAATTCAACTAAATCCAGTATTTTTTAAATCCGTTTGACCCATATTGATAAAAATACTTGTTCACTGTCTTCATTATTTTCAAAGTAAAACTACCCATATTGACCTTTAAAATTTGATTTTTAAGTATTAAATTAGTTTTCGCTGCATAATATTTATGTGTTTCGTATTCTTAAACTATTCCTTCTATCACATTCCCAGCACGAAAATACATACTTTAAAAGAGCGCCCTTCACACATCTGAACCAACAATTTGATTAGAGAGACATTTGATCGACAGATCAAACCGAATGGAAGCTTCGGTGAAGTATATATTGTGTGTTGACTTGGTAAATAAACCTTCCGATTTAAATAAATTCTACAGTATATAATATTTGTCTTTAGGGCTTGGATTTATAGTATTTACTATTCTATCTCCCATTTTATGGTTATTAAAGCCTCTATTAATCTTTTAAAGTTGTTCTAAAATAGTTCTAGAAGTATTTTAAATCCATTTTTAAAAAAATTATGCGCACTTTTAATATGCATATTAATGTCCTTATTTTCTCCTAACCACCTGCAAAAGTTTTTTGTTTGTTACTATTTAATTCTATATATTTTTGGTTTTAGTTTCTAATTATTTTTTATAATACTAGGGGCTCCGCCCCCTGCTCCGCTAACAATACGCCAACCCCCGGAGGATTGCTACGCAATCCTCTTTAGTTTGCTTCGCAAACAATACCGGCTTCATACACCGTAGACAATGACAATGTGTCCTAACAACAATACTTTTTTTAGTTATATAAATTATTACTGGAAGTGCCGTCACACAAATTTATTTTTGGGATGTTGAGACAAGAAATTTCCCAACTTAACGATTCGAAATTCCAAACTTGAACGATTCAAAATTCCCAACTTAAGGACGTCGGGTACCAGCTGAAGTGTTCTCCTCGTTATCTGACCATTGTTAAAAATATGAGACATCGTTCCCGGGTCTTTTCTTCGAGATAGGCTTCTAACCAAAGCGTCCTTGATGTAGTAAGTAAATACGTACCAATAACCAATCAAGGGCGCTTTGCTTGAACCAGCGCCAGTAGTTCAATGTGCAGCTCTAGTGCGACGTTTATTAACCAGACCACACTTAACGATTCGAAATTCACAACGCAACAGTGCTAAAAAAATTCCCAGTTCCAAATTATAGACATTTGTCAGCTTTTTTATAGGTAATATTAAACAGTTCTCTCGAAAGTATTTATTTGTTGCACGCATGTTCCAATGCAGTGTTCTGTTTTGAGGTCTAATTTAAGTTTCATCTTAATACAAGCTGGGCAAAATCTAGTTTTCCGTCGCTTTCATTTGCTAATAATATTAATTCTCCTGAGACATAAATTTTCCCAACTCAGGGATTTTTAAAACTCGAAATCCCCAACTTTTAAGGTTTCAAGTTTACAGGGAGGGGGGGTGGGGCATGCTCTCCCCCCCCCCCCCCCCCCCCCCCCCGTTGCCGCCGTTGTGGTGGGCCTGATAACTGGAAAAGCTCAACTGTAGAACTGCTTCAACGCAATTGTTTCTACTCATTAAAAAAGCGAAACATGTGTTAACAAACAACAGCATAAACGCGCCAAGCATAAATGAGCCTAATTCGTAACTTTTATTTATATAAAGTAAGATAATTGAGAATTGGCGGTAATAATAATTCCCCGTTAAAATATATATTAAGCTATGGGATTTGGATTTACATACATGTTGGCATTTTGCCAACGTTGGCATTTTGTTCCGAAATATCTTTTAATGATAATTATAGTACTTCACATAAATAGTTACATCTAATTTATTTTTTAAGATAGAATTTCAGTATTGATACCATTCAAGAAAGGTAGATTTTACGAATATAATTATATTTTTTTAACGGGAAAAAAGTATATTTTTGAACTACTTAGAGCAGTTTTAATTTATCTTTTGTAAAGATACGCGTAAAATTGACGATTATTTCAGACATTTCGTCAATTATTTAAAAATTTATAACTATAAAACTAAATCGAAATTTCACAAACGCTCTGAAACATTTGTAGCCAATAGTTTAATCTGTATCCCTAATTTTTTATTTATTTTTTTGTTGAAAATTGGAAGACAAGTATCTAAAAATGTGTGAATTGTGTTCGAATTTTTTTTAAATTATGACTTTAACATAAAATAACGTCTAATATACTAATCGTATTAAAAAACAAATATATTCACCTTATTTCCCAAACATTTTTTAATAAACTGTCATAATTTCATAATTTTAGGACATTTACCTTTTGAGATGCAAGCGGAACAATGAGACAAAAAGTCGCAAATTAAAATTTTCTCGAAATATCCGACATTTTTATCCTTTTTCGCTACTTTTTATACCTATCTTAATTGACTATATCTAATTTAATTGTAAAGATAGGAATATAATCTTTATAACATCAGAAAGAGGAAGTTTTAGCGAACATTAATATATTTTTTGAATAAGAGAATATGTAATTTTAAATGACTTATAGCAATTTAGAAATCACGTTTCAAAAATGAGGGTGAAAAAACTTCAAAAAGTGGAGCATGTTTAAATGTTTAAAAAACTTATAAATCCAAAACTAATTCGAATTTTAAAAAATGCTTACTTGGATTTCCAGTTCAAACCTATTTGTACACTCCCTAAAAAAATTGGATCTCTCCTCTTAATAGTGTTTCAGAAACTCGACGGACAAAATTACTTATAAGCGAAATTTTATCAACGACGACTTTAATATTAAATAACTTATAAACTAATAACAGTATTGAAACAAAAATATATTCATCTTATTTAACAAACATTTCTTAACAAATTCACTTAATTTCATAATTTTAGGACTTTTACATTTTGAGATACGATCTGAATAACATTGAAAGAACTGAAAATTCCCCCTAGGGCTTACTTTTTCCCCCTAGGGCTTACTTTTTTTTTAAATAGAGAGAAATTAATCCCAACACATACAACATTCTTTGTGATAACACTAAAATGTCTGCCTACTTCACGTTTTGAAGTTAGTCTAACGTGATGTCCATGAGTTATAATGTGTATTGGTATGTGTATTTAAAATTGAATTATGTAATGTGTATTGAAAGTGTTTCTTATTTTTAATGTATTTGTATGTTTAATATATTTTTCGTATTCGTGTAGTTAATGTGTGTAAAATTGAAATTGTGTATATTAATTACACCGAATACTTTTTTATTAATTAGTTGTTTTTTGGGAAAATGTATCCTTAAAACAAAAAAAAATGGCTTTGGAGATAAATTAAATCTGGTAAACATTTACGTGTTTTGATATAAAGCGTTTGAAATTTTTGTTTTAAATATTGAAATAATGTTAGATATTATGAAACACAACTTTGAACAAAAACCTTGAAACTGAAAGTTCAATAGTTTTTTTAAACCAACAATTGGTTAACGTATTTTATTAATTCTATTAATTAAATGTTTTTTGCGTAAAATGTTTCCTTATGACAAAACATGGGTGTGGAGATAAATTGAATCTGGTAAACATTTACTTGCTTTGACACAACGCTTTTTTTTAAATGTTGTTTTAAATATTAAAATGATTGCAGATATTGTAAAACACAACTTTGGACGAAAACCTTGTAACCAGAGGTGAATAGTTTTTTTAATACAACAATTGGTTAACTTATTTTATTCATTTTTATTAATTTTATTTATTAAATGTTTTGGGGGAAATGTTTCCTTATGACAAAAATGGGTTTGGAGATAAATTAAATATGTTTAGCATTTACATGTTTTGACATAACGCGTTTGAAATTTTTGTTTTAAACATTGAAATGATTGTAGATATTATTAAACACAACTTTGAACGAAAATCTCGAAACCTAAAAGTCAATAGTTTTTTTTTAATACAACACTTTGTTAAGGTATTTTCCCCTCATTTATCTCATAATTAGTTGAAAAAAGTCAGTAGTTTCATACCTAATCAATCTTAAACCGTCTTCCTAAAACTGACTTCAATTTTTAAAAAAAAATTATCTAGTAACAATATATCTTAAAAGTCCCATTAATTTATATATAACTTAAAATTTGTAACATGTATTCAATATTTGAATGCGAATTCATTGTTCTTTGGTATTGTAATAATTTCTTGTGAGCGAAAAGTGATTGATTTAAAAAATGGCGTTATAACATAATACTATGCCTTTGTTGATATTCGATTTGATTTTTTTAATTTATATTTTTTACAATGCAATAAGGGATTTTATGATATATGAATACCCCTAGAGTAGTCGCGTATTGGCAACTATCGGACATGCAACAAAACTGTTATTTTTTTTAAGCCCAGGGCTGAATCAATTCCCCACCCCCCTTCCCCTCCCGCAAAGAGAACACGCCCTTCCGAAAGAAACTCCTCAAAAGGCGTGAATATGCAAGTCAGTCAAGGAAGAGACATTACAACGTTCCATAGACTGAAGGGGTATTATAAAAGTTCAAAACTGCAACAACATTGGGGTATTGCACAAGTTCAAAACTGCAACAGCGGGGTATTATACAAGTTCAAAACTGCAACAGCATCGGGGTATTATACAAGTTCAAAACTGCAACAACAGCGGGGTATTATACAAGTTCAAAACTGCAACAGCATGGGGGTATTATACAAGTTCAAAACTGCAACAACAGCGGGGTATTATACAAGTTCAAAACTGCAACAACAGCGGGGGATTATACAAGTTCAAAACTGAAACAACATCAGGGTATTATACAAGTTCAAAACTGCAACAACATCAGGGTATTATACAAGTTCTAAACTGCAACAACATCGGGGTATTATACAAGTTCAAAACTGCAACAACATCGGGGTATTATGCAAGTTCAAAACTACAAAAGCTACAATTTCTAAATTATAAAGTTACCAAGTTTAAAATTACGTAAGTTACGAATTTAAAATTATATTGTTTGAAATTACATAATACAAGTT
Source organism: Troglohyphantes excavatus (assembly GCA_963932185.1). Taxonomy (NCBI): domain Eukaryota; kingdom Metazoa; phylum Arthropoda; class Arachnida; order Araneae; family Linyphiidae; genus Troglohyphantes; species Troglohyphantes excavatus. The sequence continues at coordinate 13,139,664 of OZ010667.1, forward strand.
TACAATTATGTAAGTTAAATTTTTTTAATTATATAAAGAGCTCAAATGTTCCTTGCCACACTGACAGGAAAATATTATAAAATTAACACACGTGCAAAACAAAATATGACAGCAGGACAATACGAAAAAACAAATACAAAAAACTACATCGGGATATAAATCAACTCAACGGACAGCTTGACTGATAATCTTAAGCGAATTATGACAGTTTTACAGCAGGTACTGGATTAAAGGGAATTACATTTTTTTTTTTGTGAAATCTTTATACAATTTGTTATACGGTTTAAAGAATTTTTATTGTTAAGGTCATTTTTAACCGACTTTGTTTTGTTGGATAGGGGACTTTTCACCTGAGCACCTTTTGAAAAATATCCAGTTATTTGGCGGTTAACAATCCGGAATTCTCAATTAACCGGACCGTTTGAAAAAAATATTGTCCGATTTCAAAAATTCTACTTTTGAAAAACTACAGAAAAAAAAATCAGTTATCCGGCTGTTATATATCCATAAATATTGATTAACGCGAATTATTTTAATCAATTTATCCGATTTAAAAATATTTTCATTGTTGAATAAAGATTGTACAACAATGACATTTCATACATCCAACATAGAACGAGTTGAAAAAATTGAATTATTCAATATCAATTTTACACTTATAACAACTTTTTGAAGTTGGTGCCAATTTACCATACCTAAATTTTGGCGCCGATTTCAAAAAGTTTTAATAAGTATAAAATTGATAATAAATAATTAAATGTTTTCAACTTGTTTGTAAAATTTGAAATATGTTTTACCTTTTAGTGCATTTTCCTTAAAGTCGGTTTTCGTTCTTAAAAAAAAGATTATTTTATAAACAGTGGCGTGTAAGCAACAAAACTGTTTGGCAAATTTTTTATATTGATTGCGGTAATACGAATTTGGCGATTTTTCACCTTCACTTTAGCAATTGCGAAATGTGAGACCTGACAGCCCTGAGTGGGATGCAATTAAATAATCAGAATCAGCTAGCGTATGATTTTTTTTTAGTTGCTCAGTTAAATAAAAGTTGCAGTGCGATTGTTGCTAATGCGCGGCAAACCCTACATCAAAAAATACTTTAATCCTAAAATTTCGACATCAAATATACATTCAATTATTTTAAAGTATTTAATTATGCTATATTACATAATGTTATTTCCATTTCTAAATTTTAAGTTCACGTAAAAAAATTTATTCTGTGTAAAATAACATCCAAAGGCACCGCTGTTCTTAACATGAATATAACATGCGTCGCGACTTTGCATTTTTCTCAGAAAAGACGCTTTCATAAAATAAAATATGAAAGTCGGTACGCTTGTGGAATAACATTCAAGAAATGTATATTTTCGAAACAAATCGAATATTGAAATTGAAAAATCGGATTGAATTAAAAAAAAAACATCTATAGCATCAGTTTTCGTTTTATACAGAATAATTTAAAACACAATTCCTGTTGAAAAGTATATAACAACACTGTTAAAAAAAGGTGGTACTCAAAAATCAATAAAATGCACTTATTTTTTAGTACATTCGATGCTTATGATGGTTCCGAATACATAAGTTTCAATTTCGAAAAAGACATGTATTCAAAAATGAGTACAATGAGTAAACATTAATAAAAAGGGCCGTTGCTTGCCTACATAGGCTGCCTTCATAAATCACTTTCAATAAATATCGAGAATTACAATCAAGACTTACCGGAAATCGAGCACATATCCTCATGCACCGCAGTCCAGGCACTTATCCGTTAAACTACCAGGGCAACGTGAAGTAGTTACAAACATAATTAAAAAAAAAAGTTGCCAAAAGAATGGAAGTGATGACTTGTGATGACTTTTCCATTTAAGAAATCGACACCAAATAATGTGGAAAATCATCTTCTGAACAAATATTTTAAGTTTGTCAAATAACTTTTTTAAGGTGGCTGAACAGAAGATGAAATTAGCAATATTAAATCCCACTGCTCATTTTTGAGAAAGTACAGTTGCTTAAATTTGAGTACGTCACCCCGCAGTTACGATGCAATTGAACTCAAAGAAAAACGAGTATATTCAAGTACTTATTTTTAAGTACCTTTTTTTACAGTGTAAATGGACGGTTTGGCTGCCAAGAAGTAAAGTCATGAAAATCCGGTATGTATATATATATATATAAAATCATGAAAAAACAAGTTTTCCATTACTAACCAGCCAGGGGTGTATTATTTGGCCTAGTTGTGTGGGTTCTAATTTAATAGGTTGCCCAATAACAAGTTGTATGTTATTCCACTTAACATTATAGCCAAGGCTAGTTGCAAACTATTACCGCACTCGGCAACCAAATTTAAACCGCACTTGATAATTATGATTTGTGCATTGTTATATATTCAAAACAATACCGAAAAATGCATCTATTAAAAATAAGTGTCTAGGTGTCAGTTTTTATCGTGAAAAACGGCAAAATATTGTGTTTTAAAGTCTCGTATAATTTACTATATATTTGCCTGCGCAAAAGAGTATTTTATATTATAGGTAAATATTTGATTTACTTTGTTTTATGTACATTTTGGAAAACCAATAGTATGATGATATTATCACTTTGAAAGACTCTTAAATAATTTAAATAAGATACTAATACATTTGAAGTAGAAATCTCAATTTTAATTCTGGAAGCAATAAATATATTTATATTCATTAAATAGACATTAGTTCGAAAAAAAGCTCTTAGCCAAGTTTGAAATCAACTCATTTTGTACTTTTTAGAAACGGATTTTAAAAAAAATTATACTGTATTATCGCAAGAAAAAACGTATTCAAAAGATGCTTTAGACAAATATTTTTATGTTTAAAAAGCTTTAAAAATATTTAACTTCCGTTTTTGTGTTTTTAAGTTTTCCATAACTTTTACAAGAGGCACCAATTAAAAAGTCAAATGCTTTAGCAGTAGTATGGAAATAAAGAGTAGGTTTAGGGAATTACAAGAGAATTATTCTTTATTTGAATTGAAGATTATAATAAAACTAGCAAAACTACCCGTTCTTCGCACGGGAATAATTAAAATAACAACAAATGACAGAAATACAGGGATAATCGAATAAAATCACAAATGAATAACCTTTATTTATTTTTGGGTACCTAATTCTAACAGTGCAGATAGATCCGTTTTCTTAAATTTTACAGGAGACACCAAAAAGATTGACAGCCATCTGCTTTTGGATCTAAACTTAGGACTACAAATGCCTTTTTACACAGGATTCAGCTTCGAGCATGGACTGAAGTAGAGCGAATACGACGTCATAATCGTGAAACCAACATCTCAGACCGAATGGCCTCAGACACGTGACTTCTTTTCAAAATTATGAATGAAAAAATACTCGCGATTGGCTGATGAATTGGGAAATGTGTAACAGTGAACATTTATGAATGGAATGACGTAATTAACCACGTGTCTGAAGCCATACATGTTGTCCTCACTTTGATGTCAGCGAGATTATAACATTATGTTTTCTCTACTATGAAGGATCCATGCTCGAAGGGATTCAGAGACTTTTGGACACTACCGCTGTGCAATGTGATGTAATGCATTATGGAACCTGTAAAAAAAAGTTCAAAAAACGATTTGCGTAAAATATGGATTTATATCAGGTTTTGAAACTAGACAGTTGATGTGTCCTCTTCATGTTTGGATAAATATGCCGAGACATGCATTTCATCGGCAATGTGACTAGGGTTCGATTTTCAAATGAAAACTTTATATTGATTCTACAAAATCACAAATGTATATGTCAAATATTTTGTCATAAAACACCATTCTTCATATCATACTAACCAAACTTGAAAACGTTCCAAGAAATAAAAATCCATAACTTTCGCTATGCTGAATAGATACTGCAGAATACTTCATATATTGGTTCGTAGTGAGGCATTTCCAAGTCATTTGTTACCACTCAAAATATTGAGAGTCTTCTTTACTCTCCAAACACCGTATATAAATCATAAAATGTTTTTTCATGATTTGAATACATATTTTATTCATTTTTTTCGCGAAATAAAATTATTTCATATAATAGAAGAAATATCAACCTTCCCCGTTCGTGGGAATTGATATTAAATTACATATAAAAGCTTATCCCTGAAATCTTGTTACAATATTTGTATAGAATGTCTGTGAATTATTGGTTAGGCCACGCCCTTCCAAACCAATTTTACCGAATCAACAAACGAGTTTGGATGAGTTGACCAATCGGTTTATCTAAACCATGTAAACAATAAGACGTCACAAGGTAAATTATCCGGAACCGAACTATGATTCGTCTACATGAATACACTATTGTAAATAGTAAAAAATTGTGAATATAGTCAAAATAATGAGAATAGTGACGTAAAAATTGTAACCTCAGTTCTACCCACTGAGCTATAATATAACTATAAAGCACTGGAGCTAGGACTAAGCGTGGCCGACCACTTTACTCCTTTTTGAGCGAAGGTAGAAAAAATGGTCCTTTCTCATATGTTTGCATAGATTTAAAAACGCATTTCAGGCTGAATTCATTAAATGTTACACATTTAATGTTTTTCCATACATATTTAAAGAAAAAGAAGACAAAAGGCACAGAAAAAACATATTTTAAACATTTCTGTGACGTCACGTGATACGTCATAGCCAAGGACGACTGTTTTCTCAACCTTTCTTCCGAATAGTATGCATTCGCACGGTACGGCAAAGTACATTGTCGCTCGATGGGAGCCCCAGCTCCAGTTCTAATAGTTATATTATATTCTAGCTCAGTGGTTTTACCTGAATTTATTCACTTTATTAGGTTTATTAGGTTCGTAAACAATTATGCATATACTCAAATAAAAGTAAGAACGCATGTATAAAGTTATAAATTTTAAATAAACATAAATAGTTATTTATGAACTCGAAAAATAAATAGATATAAAGATTACAGATTATAAAGATTACAGACTATAAAGATTACAGACTATAAAGATTACAGACTATGAAGATTACAGACTATAACTGTCCAAAATTTAAAATTGGTTAAATTTAAACAAGGTCTCTGAATCTTATGATAAGCAGCTCAATTTTAAAACTAACAATCCGGATTCTAAAGCAATTGAAGACGTTCTGATAACCATTTGTATGCTGTTTGTAAATAAGTGAACGTCGAAAAGATTAAATGAGTTAAAATATTTAAATAATAAATAAAAAATTTCATTTGAAATTTAAAATTTTGCTTAACAAAAATATTTAGTTTTTTTATATATATATAATCTTATTTATTGTTCATAAATAAGTTTAAGAAGTCAGAGTTTTAATTCTGATATTTTATGTCTTTGTAAAATCTATTTATTAAATTTATAAGTATGTAATTAAAATATATGATATATTCGTTTGCAATGTTACTTTTAATTTAATTCTTTTGTTTTTAATTCGGCATTTGAAATTTTTCAAAGCCGTTCTCTTTCAAACCGCGGAAATATTTAAAAGAAAATGTTAGAGTTTCAAATCTTAAATATTCATGACATAATCTTCTTACGCGACTATTAAATGTAGCAAAAAATGCCCATTAATTCAAAATATTCGCGATGGATTACAAAGAATGTTTACGATTGAAGTAAGCCTTTCAAACTGAATGAGAATAATACTTTGTTTACCAAATAAGAGGATTATTGTGGAATCTCATAAACATCACTGACTTTAAGGGTATTGTTTGAAAAGTATATTCTGATTTAGTTGTTTCTGAATGCCAAATACAAAGAGTTTGTGGCCCTTTGTTATGAGTGTGTATTCTCTCTAGCTAACTATTCGCTAACATGGAACTATCAAAAGTATAATTATATGTTTTTAACTTCCACAAATATTTCAAGCCCCATTTTAAAAAAAAAAACCTGTCCTCCTCACATTCATAGATACGTGTCGTAAAGTTGGGTTAGTACATTTAATTTTTGCGTTGTGTTAAATTTTCAGTTTCATTATGAATAATGTTGGTGTGGAAGAAAGACCTAAAATACACACAAATTTTAAGCGGTGCTTTATTAACAAATTAAGTTCATTATGGCAGTATAAACTTAGAGTTGGGGGGTACGTGTAATATTAGGCTTAACTGAGTCTTACGTGAATTGTCGAGGAGAGTTACCGTCTGCGGTGATTCATTGGTCTCCAGTGGCTCGTAGGAAGCCGGCTTTCAGGGGCGTTGTCATTCGTTGTTCATGGAATCATGGCTCTTCCGTTGTAGCTCATGGCGTCGCCCAGTTTGGTGATGGGGAATCGGGAGTTGATGGAGTAAAATTCACAAGTCGTACATGGTCTAAGGCAAAGTCGTAAGTGGGGGGGGGGGGAATCTTGAATTTCCCAAGGTGGTCTCTTGGGATGAGGGCTGAAATTCTGCATGCTCACCAATTGGGATTAGCTCCGCCTTTCTGGACAACCCCTCTTAACCAATCTTGTTGTGGTCACAAAATAGCTCACCGACCTAACTATCCCAACAATTGTAACACAGTATATATATATATATATATATATATATATATATATATATATATATATATATATATATATATATATATATATATATATATATATACATATACTTTTGGACCTTAATGGTTGGTTAGGGTGAAATATTTTTGCTTATATCAAAAGATCTATAACAAATTAATATTAAAAGAAAATAAGGAATAATAAAGAATTAAATTAAGACTGTAACTTAGTCTCAGCGGTATAAAAGGACCACATAATGATTATTGCGGATGTAGAGTAGTTTTTTTTAAAAGATTGTGAAATTGCTAGAATTTCGAATTAATTTACATATTTTCCTAATATTTCTTACGTTGTTAAAATTAATTTTAAAAATGTAAATTTAGATTAAACTGAGATGTAAATGTATTTCATGTTTTTACAGGAAATTTAATTTAATTTATTACAATGATACATCTGAAAAAAAAATGACGACTTTCCTTGCGTGAAATGAAACCTTAATTGAATTTATTTAATTTCAATAAAAGGAACATTTTAGAGTATTATAAAATAGTACGGATATTGTAGCAAAATATATGGATTTCATTTGTCAGATTTAAGCTGCTGCTTTTGCGATTTCAATCCTAAAATAAGAAAATATATCTGTTATTTTAAGTAATTTCTGTAATAAAGGAATATTTTTATGACGCATTTTAGAACATAGTTTTCTTAGATATAATAGGGATTTCATCTTAAAAATGTTTCGTTTCTTCTCTCTGCAGGTTGCAATTGTGTCTCCTAATCGGATGGCACTTCTGAAGGCGACGAACTCTGACGACGAATTTTTAAATCGAATACCCGCTACCACATCACATTTCTCAAAACGTGATTTTAAAGTATATCCATCGAAGGATGACATCTCTGTAAATGCAATAGATCACACTGAAGACATTGAGGCTGATGATTATGCTCCACATGGCTGCTTCAGACATAACATCTCTGAAGAAACCATGAATCAAACTGAAGACACTGCTGCTGATGACGATGCTTCTCAAAGCTTCGTCAGAGATGATATTAATAAAGGAGCCATGAATCTCATAGAAAACATTACTGCTGATGACGATGCGCCACATGGCTTCTTCAGACATGACATCTCTGAAGAAGCCATGAATCAAACTGAAGACACTGCTGCTGATGAGGATGCTTTCCAAAGCTTCGTCGCGATTATATTAATAATGGAGCCATGAATCTCATAGAAAACATTACTGGTGATGACGATGCGCCACATGGCTTCTTCAGACATGACATTTCTGAAGAAGCCATGAATCAAACTGAAGACGCTGCTGCTGATGACGATGCTTCCCAAAGCTTCGTCAGAGATGATATTAATAAAGAAGCCATGGATCTCACAGAAAACACTGCAGCTGATGACGATGCGCCACATGGCTTCTTCAGAAATGACATCTCTGAAGAAACCATGGATTACCCTGAACAGAGGTGCTCATGGCTATGCTGCCCATGTCCTCGTCAGCGATGAAGCCATGAATCTTAATGAAGACAATACTGCTAATGACGATGCTCTCCTAACAGAGGATGACGATGGTCTTTCTTCCATCTCAATATACTTGGAATTTGTATCAATATATTTAAATTTTTGCATCTCAATCGGATGAAAATGAAAATCTCGAAATCAAGAAAAATTCAGTTTATTATTTTAAATTGTTGCAGTTTTATATAATGCTTTTGAAGATGTCTTTAACATCGGTCCTTGACAGAACACCACTAAGCTTGGGTAGGACCCCGCACAAACATAAAAAACTTCTCTTTTTTTTTAATTTTTCGATTGTTTAGCTATGTAATTGATAAAATTGTTAATTGTGCTTAAATCTAGTGACTTTAGATAATTATTCTATTAACGTCATGCAGTCAACACTAAATAACTTATAGCAGGACAAACCTTTCAAGAAACTTAAAATAGTCTGTTTTTATATATTAAATATTGCGTTCCGCACATTGTTTGACCAATAATTGAAATAACGTTACATTAAATATACAGTTGCTCTGTAAAAACAGGGAGTAGAATATAGTAACGTTATACGTTAAGAACAAAATAAGCAGGAAGCAAACCTTTAAAGTACACTTCTATATTCCTAGAAACTCCCCCCCCCCCTCCCACATCTGAATGTAATAATCTAAATTATTTTGATTTGATTCTTTAAAATCTCATAATCCTAGTTTTAGAGATCCAGCTGTTAGCTCTGCACTTGGTCACGATGCAAAAGGGCGACCATGACAGTAGAGATTGTGCCTATAGGATTTTTTTTTTAATCTAACAAAGTAAAAATTCTCTATTTAATATGATGAAACTGGTCAGCGGTAAAAAAAAAATAAACGTGTTCTTAGAAATATAATGAAAAACTTGTAACATTATACAATGAAAGGGTGTCTGAGCCCTTTAGTTTCAAAACCGAAAAAATAGTATTTTTTTTGATTTTCAGATTATGACACTTATTTTTATTTTTCCTTCAGATTTATCAGTAGGCGAAGTTGCAACTATTCACACCATTTAAATAATAACGCGGATCATGTTCCTCTACACAATAGTACGTCATAAGAGGATTCCACGTAAAGGTATAGGTGCTGAAACGTATACTGCAGCTAAGGACGACACTCCACTCCACGCAGTACAAAGATCAGAGGGGGAATGAAATAAAAATCCACCTATTCGAAACGTCTCACTTTGTTCGACACTATGGTATGTCACTTATCCCCATAGGATAATTCCAAATGTTGTGACAGGTATCGTTTTGTAGTATACGACTCCGTACGGAGATACAAATCTTATAAGACATATCCACGTTAAACACTTTTCGAAATTCGATCGTTTATTTTTATAGAAATAAATAGATTATCACATTAGTTTGTATCGCCAAAATATCTACACTCCCCGCATATACGTGTTTAAATATCTATATACGTTTTCTTTAACGTAATGAAATAAACGCTTTACATATCTATCGAAAATCTGATGCCTGGATAAAAGTCAATATGTGTCAGCTTCGTAATTAATTCGCAATTTTTAGAATTTCAAATATCAATAATTTAAAGAAATACCGGCCGTTTCATTAGAACACTTTTGCATTTTGTTAATAAGAGGATTTCATCGCCAAGACGACGACAATTCTTGGCATCCGTAAAAGTACCCTCTCAAAAATGACGTTACTTACGGAATGTGGTCACGTGCTAAAAAATTTATAGCACACTTTCCAAGGATAGTGGAGACTATTTATAAAAGGTGTGCTGGTACTCGCTCTTGCTGATGGAGGGCGGGGAAAAGGATTCTTTTGACGTCATAGTGACGCCTTCCACCGTCTGTGGGCGTGTCTAATGGTCTCGACAGTCGTTTTAAGAGTAATTGTCGCTATTGTCAAGGAGTACTTAATTTAACAAGAATTCTTGTTTTTAACTAATCATGAATTTAGTTAAAAGAAAACAGTTAAAATTTGCTTCAAAAAACAATTTGAATCGATTTCCAAAGTCGTTTCGTTATTAAAATATTCAGAAACCATTTGAACCAATGGTTCTTGACGTGCTGCCATCTATTTGTTTTTTTGTGAACTATTTAAAAGTGATAATCGTTAATTTTATTTAGAATTCGCTAAATTTTAAGAGTTTAAATTATATTTTAAGGATTGTATTTAGTATGTAAAAGTGCAAAAAAGTTGCTTAATAAATTAAGCGTATTAAAATAATATTAGTTGCCACGAGAGCATGTCCATGAATTTTGAAAAAGTAAAATGAGGTTAGGAACAATCAGGTCAATGCATTTGTATTGGACATATTAAATGAGTTACAATTTCAATCAAGTAAAATACGGGGACATAACTAAACAAGGACAGATTAGCAGTGAAGCTACCTGAACACAATTATTTACAGATATTTTCATTATTTTGCTAATTAAAAATTAAATCACCAGTCGTTACCCACGGGGATTGAACCTAAGTAGCAATGCTTGAAACATACAGCCAATGAGAATGATCAAAAAGCGGAGCTAAAATGACGTCAAAAGAATTCTTTCCTTGCCCCTTTCAAAAAGCGAAACACGAGCACACCTTATATATATATGGTCTTCACTATCTTTGCACACTTTCAATTTTATGTCTTTTCAAATATACAAAGAATACCATGACAACGGAGAATTGTAAATTTCTAAAAATTAAAGCTGTTGCCAATCAATACATTTTACCCGTAATATTCTATTAACTATTTTTTTGCATTCTTTTTTGGGAGGTCAACGTTCTGAAAATATGATTCACCAATTGTCCGAAAACTTCTCTTTCTTTTGAGAGCAAACTTGTTAGGATTCTTTGAGTGTAAGATCCGTAAAAGCGATTTTTACTACAGTGATAATATATGATGATACATGTGATTTTTTAAGTCTATATTCATAAAAGGTCTGATTGGCTGATGAGTAAATATCGCCAAATGTATAAAAATGTTGCCAAACGAATGAACATATAGTCAAATTAATGGCAACATTATTGGCAAAATTATAATATTAATATCAAAATGACGAAAATATGTTACGTTATTTAAATTAGCTTAATATGATTGATAATGAGAAAATTTTATTCACATTTTCCGAATACTTTTTGAGGTTCCACCAACACTCGACACGTTTTAAGAACATCATTCCAGGTTGATTATTACAATAAAAATAGAAAGTATCTCCATATATAAAAAAAATGGAGTATGAGGGTTTGTTGGTTTTTTTTATACAAATTTACAGTTTTATTCCGTACTTGAAGAAATGTCGCACACTTGACCTTCAAAACAAGAGGAAGGTCACTCTCCACATGAGATTTCGAAAGCCCCCTTTTAATCTCACACCTTAATGCGAAAATTTATTCTTATTAAAACCACCAGATGGGGCCACGGTGAAGAAATCACCCAACACTTTACGAGCAAAGCCGCGTACACTTCGGCTAGTATAGTATAAACTGAAAACGAAACATCCCTAACAATGTAAATAAACTCATGGATTGTGTTATTTCGAATAAACAGCATGTGTTTATTTCTATGCGACTTTATGTAACTCCTTCTGTTTGAATTTGTATCATCAAATCTTCTCCATTACAAGTAAGCCCTCTAAAAATGTAAGTTCAAATTGAGACTTGGCGTACTTATGCAATTTGATCTCTAGTCATGTTTAGTAATTAAATAACTTGAATTGATTACAATGTGTTCCATTTCATACTAAAACTTAAGTATCAGCAAATCGAATCCACATTTTCAAACAAACCCACAATATCAACAACACTCTGAATACAGAAATGCAAATTACACAGGGAGAATTGGAAACTAATAGTACGATTCTTGATTTTTAATATTGTATATATAAAATACTTGAAAATGCATCTCAGATTTTCTTTTCGATATACATACCAGATTTTATACCCAATGAACCCATCAGAGTTGTTTTCATGGAGGAATTTTCAACTATCTATGCCAAAAAAATTCAGAAACTAGTTATAGATCAAAATAAATTTCAATTTTATCCTTTCTCGTTTTATTTCTCATCAGATTCGCTTGTTGATTTCCTGGCAATCCTCATCTGTTATCAGAAACATACAACTTCAGGCTACATTTCAAATTCTGATCTTGCATGCACGCTCTTTACTTTTTCTGAATATAAATTCGAGTCCTGCCTTATTTTCCTAACCGAAAACAGCAATAAACAAAAGAATGAACCGAAAATATCCATCAGAAAGAAATCGAATGTATTGGAGCGTCCAAATTTCTTTTTGATGGAAATATTTTGTTCATTCATATATGTTACAGCTTTTAATATTTTTAATATAATAAACTGTATATGTTACCGCGAAAGTACGAAAGTCGTATACATGCAGATTCACAAGAGAATCTGCAGATATATCAATTTTCTCCGTGAAAGTGAGGATCATATAAACAGGGTTCGAAATTGGGAGATTAAAAGTTAGTTGTAATTAGCCAAAATGTCCTACTTAGGCGTAATTTTTAAATAGTAATCCGAATTTATTAAACCGAACTGACAACGTTTTCTATGTGTTTGTAATCGTTAAATCTTCTTTTGCATATAATTAGAATAATGTTTCCATTCGTACTCTAAAATTAACCGCCTTACTGACAAAATTACTGAAAAATATAAGAGCGATTATAAAAAATCAACGCTATACTTAAAATATGGGTAAAACTATAGTCGTCAAACTGACATTTTTAGTTGCAAAATAGTCCGCTAGTTTTAGTTTTTAGTCCGCTAATTTCGAACCCTGTATATACACAATAAAAGTTTTCTGCACTTTCACTAGAGAATCTTCGGATTAACGATTCCGAATTGCTAAAATAAGTTCTTTGGATATCTAAAAAATATATAAAAATGACATTACGTTTCGACAACTTTAGTATTTTTATAATCTCCATCGTTTTCATAACCTTCCATAATAACAGCTATTCAAAGACATCTAGTACCTCCTTGAAGTGACGTTTGGGGAGGAAATCTTCCACGGTCTTAGAACTTCCCTTTGTAGCTTAGTTGGTGGCGTACCGGACTTCGGAACGGCTCGCGTCCCAATGTTGAACCACTCATTTTTTTAAATTAAAACTGTATATTCTTTAACGAGTTCCACAGCAACCCGAAGCTAAACTACTAGTTAAATAAATACTTGATAATTTCCATACCCTCAGTTCTTTCCAGATAATCATCCTTTTACCCCCAAAAATTCTTCATCGTCCGGTAAAAGCATCCTGATTAGATACAGAGAACGCTCAAGTCCGGTTGTCTTATTATTTATGTTCCGAAGGATCGATCCATATCCATATGATACAATAATAAAAGACCGACGAGCGATTACTGTACCGCAAAAAGGCAAAAAAAGGCTTTTTCGTTGTGGAACCAACAAATCGTTCATCATTAGGACTCGCGACGGGTATACTCCCCCGCAAATGAGGGGGGGAGTTTGGTTACTAGGGTTGCTATGGCCGCTTCTTTTTGCTATGGACCCTTCTTTCCGCTTCGTATTCTTCGTTGAGCTATTGCATATTTCAGTATGTGTTTTTGTATGGATCGCTTTTGATTGTTGTGACTTTGAAAGTTTGATATAAATTGGTTGCATTGGGTTTGGTTTGGTTTTGGTTAATAACGTCGCACTAGAGCTGCACAGTAGGCTATTGACGACAGTTCGGGGCCTATCTCGGAGGAAAGGCTCGGGAACGAAGCCTCGTATTTTTTAACCATGGTCAGATGACGAGGACAACACCCGAGCTGGCACCCAACGCCTTCAATAGACGTCGGGACTTTGGACACCGATCAGATGTATCGTGCAACAGTCCCGTATACACGCCGTTAATTTTTTGTGGATGTTCTGGACGACATTCTAGTATTTTGGTAGCGAAGTTGGCAACTCTCCGATCGCAATATCACTACTTTTTACTATTCTTTAGTCTAATCCACTCGGCCATGGAGGCCTGAAAGTTTTATATAAGTTGGTTGCATTTGAAATGTGAAACTTTTATTGATTTGGTTTTATTAATTAACGTCGCACTAGAGCTGCACAGTGGGCTATTGGCGACGGTTCGGGGCCTATCTCGAAGGAAAGACCCGGGAACGATGCCTCGTATTTTTGAACCATGGTCAGATGGTAACTTTTGTTGAGTAGATGCAATATTTTAAGCGTATATTATTAAGAGGGTTACTACTTAATGGCTTGATTTCACTACTTTTTGGGGCCTCCGTGGCCGAGTGCATTAAGGCATCAGATGGGAATCCAAGGGTCCGCGGTTCAAAACCTTGCGATGGACTAGACTAAAGAATAGTAAAAAGTAGTGATATTGCGGTTGGAGGGTTGCCAACTTCGCTACCAAAATACTAGAATATCGTCCAGAACATCCACAAAAAATTAACGGCGTGTATACGGGACTGGTGCACGATACATCTGATCGGGGTTCAAAGTCCCGACGTCTATTGAAGGCGTTGGGTGCCAGCTCAGGTGTTGTCCTCGTCATCTGACCATGGTTCAAAAATACGAGGCATCGTTCTCGGGCCTTTCCTTCGAGATAGCCCCGCTAACCGTCACCAATAGCCCACTGTGCAACTCTAGTGCGACGTTAATTAACCAAACCAAACCACTACTTTTTGTGTAGTAGATAACATTAACAAACATAGTAAAACATTTATTGTACTGGCTGATGGATTGGTTGAAAATTAACGTTGAAATTCAGTTACACAATAAACTATTATGGACGGTTCGTATTTGGTTTATTAACATGGCACTAGAGCTGAACAGAAGGCTATTGACGGCGGTTAGGGGCCTATCTCGAAGGAAAGACCAGGAAACGATGACTAACCATGGTTATATGACGAGGATAACACTTGAGCTAGCACCCGACACAAACTCAATGGGCGTCCGGACATTGGACCCCGGTCAGATTTATCGTGGACCAGTCCCGTATACACGCTAGTATAATTTGTTGGATGTTCTTACCGATTTTCTAGTATATTTGTAGCGAAGCTGGCGACCCTCCGATCACAGTATCATTACTTTTTTTTTACTGTTCTTTGTCAAGTCCATCGCACGGGTTCGAACAGGCAATCCTCTGATTACTAGCTTAACGCCTTTGAACATTTTTGATCGAGCTGAACATGGGATGTAGGACCGATGTAGGACATGGGTGAGAAAAATGTAGAACATTTGTGAGAAAAATGTAGAACATTTGTGAGAAAAATGTAGAACATGTGTGAGAAAAATGTAGAACAGTTGTGAGAAAAATGTAGAACAGTTGTGAGAAAAATGTAGAACATTTGTGAGAAAAATGAAGAACATGTGTGAGAAAAATGTAGAACAGTTGTGAGAAAAATGTAGAACAGTTGATAAGTAGACAGTAGACAAAGATACATTTTTAAATTGTATGCAAATCAATATTATAAAAATCAACTTTTCTTTTTTTTAAAATATGAAGTCTTTTCCATCATCCAAACGATTTTTCTTCCCAAAAGACTTTTCCAAATAGTTTTGCGTGTCTAGACAATGCAATTGCCATTCCGAATTTCGAGTTTTCCATTGGGTTATGTGTTTGCGAAAGATTGGAAAGAAACGATTCAATCCATACCAATTCGAAAGTTTACGTCCCCAATCGTTTGAGAATATTGACAGAATCAAAGTCAAATGTTGCATGCCAACCCATTGTATTCGAGGAACATGTTTATTATTTACGTTTTTTTTATGTAACAGTTACATTTATTTCCTGTTATTATTAAAGAAGTATTCTTTAGCGTGTGCACTGTTAAAAATAGGTATTCAAAAATAAGTCAAATGTACTCAGTTTTGAGTACGTTCGATGCTTATTATAGTTCCGAATACATAAGTTTCATTTTTGAAAAACACATATACTCAAAATTGAGTAAAAAGAGCAGTTGCTTGCCTACATAGACTGCCTTCATAACTCACTATCAATAAATGTCGACAATTACAACCAAGACTTACTGGGAATCGAACCCATATCATCAGGTACACCGCAGTTCAGTGCATTATCCGCTGTACTACCAGGGTAACGTGAAAAAGTTATAAACAGAAAAAAAATTAAAAAGTGTGACGGAAGAATTGGAAGTAAGATAATTGAGTTGTAATAACTCATTTTCCATTTAAGCAATCGACATCAAATAATGTAGAACAACTATTTAAGTTTGCCAGATCGCTTTTAAGTACATTTTTTACATTGAAAGCTTGATAACTTTATTATATATAAAGAAAATGGAAACAATTATTATTAATAGATAATTTAATTAGTTCAGTTTTAGAACATAACGATGACATCATAATACAAGCAAATGCGATTAACAAAATCGCAAGATACTTCAATGTAAACCGTTTAAATGCTTTTGGAACTAATCTAATTAAACTTCTCAAAACTCACATGCTGTTCATTTACAAGAGCATCTTCAACTTGTGTTCTTGCTAGATTCAGATCCCGTCAAACATCAGTTGCAAGTACTTTAGAGGAAGGATAAACGGCGAATTAGGTAATAACAGTAACTAGTTTAACTTCATTCGTCTTGAAAATTTACGTTTTGCATAGCAAGGTCTTTTCCAGTTGATAAGTACTATTAATAAAGTTAGGTTGACATGCATTGCAAGTAGGTAGTTAATTTGATTTAAGAAACTAGAGCAAGAGAGGATTCTAAGTTTTACAATTAATTTACGAAAGATTAAATATAGGATTAATATAAAATATTGTCAATTATTAATATGAAATATTGTCATTCAAAACTTTTCGTTCAAATTTGTATATTTAGGATATTAGAATCCTTTAAAATCGACTTTACTTGTGATTTTAATATTAAGGGGACTTGGTACCCCAAAAATTATTTTCTATAATTTGATATAAAATTAAATATTTTTGTGATGACTACATGTAAACTATGCAGGAAAGAACATTTAGAAGAAAAAAAAATTGAAATTTCTTCAAACTTTTTCAAAAATTAAATTTTTGTTAAATGTTTCGAAGATTTAAGGCATTTTTCAAAATGCTTCTTCTCTTTCAGATTTCATTTTTTTGCGTCAATTTTTTTTTGTAAGCTGTATTGATTTATGCTTAATAACTTTAGGGATCGGATTGGGCATAAGTATTTTAGTTTAGGAGAAAAAAAAATTAGTGAAAAATCTGCCATTTTTGTCCAAAAAACTCTAATTCTTAAACATTTTATTTTCTTAAATAAATTGTTTTTCATATTTTTCTAATTCCATCCCTAATTCTATTCACTATACTCTTGTGTACATGTTCAAAACATTTCACGATAATTCATGCATATTTGTTTGAGTTTTAGTATTTTAAGTAAGTGTATGTTCACGAAAACAGCAAGCTGAGATAAATGCATTTAAAGATTTCAGTATTGAAAATATTTTATTATAAATGTCCCAATTAACTCAAATATTTTTTCACATAAATAACGAATATATATCTTACAAATTATGTAAAATTAATGACAAATAATATTTTTTTTTATTTTGCTGCAACCTTAAATAAAAATTTCACTTTCAGTATTCAATGCATGCAAAATTTCAAAAAACACAATAAAATAATTCACTGTCAAGCAAATTTTTATTCTTGTAATACATTTTTAGCAAACCACTAACTACTGAACATTATGAAACAAAAATTGACTGCAGATATTTATATAATTTGCTTTATTGTTGAGTGTAATGCAGGGAAAACTGAAAATTTTTTAGTGGTTTTATACATGACACTCACTGTAAAATTAAAGCACCCTGCAGCATAAGTTTCTCCTAATTTATTTTTAAATTACTTTTTCTCTTTATGCATTGCAATATTTACAAGTTTGAGTGCAAAATCCCTGATAAGGTGGCGTATTGCAAAATAAGAGATTTTGCAGTACACCGCCTTTTCCTCTATTGTCTTTTGGGCAAATCAATTCACACACAGAGTTTCAGTAAATTAATTTCTCGTCTGATCCTAAAGATTTTGAAGACTTTTTCATAGTATGTATAATTCTAAGTTGTATTCACATACAAAATTTGACAAAAAAACACAGACTCGCTTTTTGTTTACAAATGTATCTTTGGGATACCTGAACTAGCTGATGATGTGTACAATTTCGTTGGAATTTTGCATTTGGCAGGTAACACATCTTTATAACAGTTTTCTAGAAGCAATCCTTTGATACATTGCCATTATTTTGCTTAGATGTACCCATTTTTACTTTCGGTTTATGACTTTCTCCAGGTAACACATTGGATAAGGAGTGAAGAAAACGTTCATAATATGATTAATATTTATTCAATCGTTTTGAAACTTTGGGAAAACATGCTAGAAGGTTGAAGCGTTAATTTAAACCAATAAAAAAATTGACATTTTCATCGATTTTGGGGTACCGAGTCATCTTAATACTTAAATTTATTTAATTGCCTTAGTAAAATTTTCCAGACTATTGCAACATGTTTAATATTATTTAGTGTGTTTTGACCATTTTGGCTTTATCTAGCATTGCCACATAGTTGCTTTCCCGGAGAATATTTCTTTTTTTTATAGTTGATTAGTTAACATTCAATATATTTTCGTAATTATAATTTGAAGTAGGGAAAGATGGGGTAAAATTGGTTCTGAGGTATAATTGTATTTTTGAAATTAAAAATTCCATTATGACATGTTAAACTAATGTTTTGATCTCGGTTTTTTGTTGTTGTTGTTAATGTATTTCGTTAATTAAGTACATTTTAACAGAACTTTAAGCTTATGAGAATTCCAAATATGGATTTGTGTTTTTAAAAAAATTGTGATATTCTGATACTTGAAAACTTCTGTATATAAACTAGAACAGTATTATTTGCGAGTATTCATAGGATTTGTTAGAATAGAATCCTTTTAGAACATTCAAATGGAAAAATTAGAAAACATTCTAATTTATTTAGATTTTTTTAATGTTTTGTATAAAGTAGAAAATATGGATTTTCGAATTATTAAAGTTAAAAAATAGGAAATTCGTAAGAATTTAACTATCTTCGTCAAACTTGCAATTATTCTACAAAAATATAACTTTCAAATTCTTATAAATGACAAGAACTAACTGCAATATATTTAACACTGTTTATATGTTAATATAATGAAGTAACATACCTTTCTTTAAAAAATAATTTGTCAACAAAACAACATATTTCGATACAAGAATGGACGCCATTTGCTTGTTTTATTTGAGGTTAAAAATCATTTTTTAAATTAAATAAAAAAAATCGTCTGCTCTGAACATATTAAAAAATAAAGTAAATATATCATAGATTCTTGAATAAAAACAAACCAAAAATTCTATTATCAATTGCTCTATTTCGAAGAAAATAAATAATACAATATAGTTAATTTTTCAAGATGGCAAATGGCGGATTAAAATTTGCTTTTAGGAAGAAATAGTTTTTATTTTCTTTTAGGAATAGTCCATTAATCATCAAATGTATTAAGATTTTAAAGTTGTTATTTATTCTATTTTAATCATGTTACTAATTTGATTTAAAAGTTTTTTTAATAATTATTTTTTATACTAATAGTTTGAAAATTCCTTTAGGGTACCCCGATTCTACCACATCTATGGATCGCAGTAGGTTACTTTAGAAAAATAAATATTATAAATATCTATAAAGTTCAGAATAAAATAAAAATGTGCGATTATGTTTACAATAAAATGAGTGAACGGGGTTGCATAAAACAATTGCAATTTTACAATATTTTTTTCAATGAGAAGTTGGATTTTGGACATCAAAAATCGAGTTTATTTTTAAGACCCATTTTTACCCTTCCTTACAAAACTTAATATTTTTGTAAAAAAAATTAAATGTTTTTAAAAACTAAAACGCACTTAAAGAGTCTTATCTAAATATTTCGAGTAAAATACGAACATATTAAAATATACCGAACATTATGAGAGTCTTTGACGTTTTCAACTTTAAACTGTATATTGATTTTGATTTTAAAATCTAATCAACAAAGTACACTAAAAAAAACTTTACCTAAGTATCTTCGAACTTCTGGAAAAATAGCTTTTTCCTTATAATTTTGAATTAGGATTCTAAGAAGGTGTTCTTCCCAATTGAATTGGGAAACAAAATATTATTAGTTAAAAAGAAAATTTAATCTCAAGGAACTTGTTGTGATTTTTCAAAGAACTTAACGTAGTTATATTTTTGCTATTAAATTCTCCACAAAACTTTATTATAATCTTATCAAATATATTTCTTTACGTTTATAAAAAAAAATCTTTTCTTGCATCTGATATTTTTAGGTCTTTAAAATGTGATTCCTCATCAAAATTTTATTTTATTTCTTGATATAGTATTAGATTACCAATCTTATATTAAATGCGTTTGAAAATTATTATTTATCTGTAATAAATAAAAATAACAAAATGATGAAAACCGTCTGGTAAAACCCTTGTACTATTTTCTGTGAAACCAACAAAATTAATTTTACCAAGAGTTTTTAACATGTACAAAAAATTATTGGCGGATTAGATGCTTTAAATAAAAGGATAAAATCAAAATGTATACAAATTGTTGAAGTCAGTGAATTTTTATCTTAACAGTATAAAAAAAAACTTAAAAATGAGTACCTAAACATACTTGTTTTTCTTTGACTACGTAATTGCATCGCAAATGAGCGATTATGTACTCAAATTTAAGTAACCTTACTTTATCTAATATGAGCAGTATGATTTAATATTGCTAATATCGGATTCTGTTCAAGCCATTTTATCAAAGCGACCTGACAAACTTAAAATAGGTGTTCAGAAGATGGTGTTCCGCATGATTTGATGTCGATTGCTTAAATGGAAACCGAGTTATTACAACTCAATTACCTTACTTCCTGTTCTTTTGACTCGCCACTTTAACATTTTTCCTGTTTATAACTTTTTCAAGTCGCCCTGGTAGTTTAACGGAAAAGGCTCTAGATTGAGGTGCCTGAGCCTTATCCTTGATTGCAATTGTCGATATTTATTGAAAGATATTTATGAAGGCAGTTTAGTAGGCTAATATCTCCTCTTTTAATTCATTGTACTCATTTTTGAGTACATGTCTTTTCAAAATTGAAATTTATTTATTCAGAGCCATGGAAAGCATTGAATATTCTCAAAATGTGTACATTTTACGTATTTTTGAGAACTTATTTTCAACAGTGGTAAGAATAATATTCTGGTACGTATATTATTTATATAACTCACCTGCACAACTGAATAACAAATTGCTGCTTATCATGAATACATTTTGTTAATAGCGTTAATAAAAAAATACTCCTATACTAATAACACATCTTTTTTCTGTTGTACACTTCAAAGATATGTCCAAAGATTTAACCATTAAAAACAAATAACTTAAACTTTTAAATAGAATAAATAATATTTGAATTTTACAGTATAATTTTTTAGGTGCATTTAAAAGTATTAAGATTATAAATGGGATTTTACACTTGTTAGTTTGTTACAAAATCGAATATTCTTGTAAAGGCTCTATATAATGTCATCCATTAGTTTTATATAAAGGTGTTTCAAATATTAAACTATTTTAAACTATAACAATTTTTATTTAACTCGTATTTAAACTCCCTTTCATAATGTACGCTATTGAAAACAGAGTAAAATAATTATATTTACTTAATTAATTAGTCTTAGTCACTTTTTATGGTATGCTTTAATGTATTTTCTCTAAACTCATATGTTTATTATTTTATTAAAAAAAACTCCGACATATTGATTGTAAACATATTAAAATATGTTTAATAACATGTTTTATAAGCTTAAATTTTTTTATTCAGATATAAAATTAGTAATTAATGTACATACCCATTATACATATATAATGTAGTTAATTAAATGTAGCTTATACTATACTTGATTTCAAAATTATTTTTATTTATAAAATAAAATCGAGTGTGGTTGTGTAGTAAGACGACCAGAAGCTATTTACGTAAAACATAATTTCAGCAAATTATTGTAATAAAAATTGTTCGCCAACACTTTCCTTGCAACAGACAGAAGGCAATCAAGCTGTTTCGTCAGACATAGGTAGCCCCCAAAGCGTCAGGCGACGCAGGTTGTACTGTACGTACGATCTTTGCACGCCCCTTAAATGCTTTGTTTTATTTCAAGAGTTTATCACACAAGCATGCTAGTATATATTATTTCACCAGTAAAGAACCTTTTGCAGGTCTCACCCGCAACGGATATTAACATGTCAGGTATAAAAAAAAGAGAATTTCCTGGAGCAATGACGAATCGTACTTTTGTCTCATTAATATTAACCTTTTTTTTTAATGCACAGTCAAACCTGTTTTTGTGCGGTGGATAGGGACCGCATAAAAAAAATCGCATAAAAAAATTGCACAAAACTTCACAAGTAGCTATAAAAAGTAGTTTTCGCCACACAGTTAAAAAATATTTTTTATGCGGTGGATAGGGACCGCAAAAAAAATTATCACGTAGAAAATAACTCAAAACCTTACGAAATAACTAAGAACGAAATCAAGACACGAGGCTTGGCAGCTACTTGGAATCTCGCCAAACACTTTTAAATCAAGACACTTTTAAAAATATATCTCAAATCGAGAAACCTTACCTTTTAAAGTATCCTAACATAGATAGCATCAAACTTAACGAAAATATATTTGCCCACTAAAAAAAAGTCGCACAAAAAAGAAGTCGCACAAAAAAAGACCGCACAAAAACAGGTTTGAGTGTATTTAAAAATAATTAGTTTTAAAGCACTTTTTAAACGAGCCGTTGGTAGTGCTGACATCTATGGATAGAATTATTTGAACGGAGTGTCATCTATGAATAGTTACAACGAATATTTATGTGGGGGAGGGTTGTTCATGCGATAATTATCGCACGGGCATGCTACTCATTAATTTATTTATAACAAATTTAAGAATAAGTGGACAATAATGTCAATCCGAATCATTAGTCATAATTACTTTAATTACAAATAAATATACATAAATCATTTATCATTGTGTACAAAAGACAATCATTATTTATTTATTTGGTAGGCATTGCCAAATTTCAATTGAAAATTAATTATGATTATTCGTCAGACGAATAGATTCTTTCCAAAACTACTTAATTTCCCCCGAAACTGAACTCTAAATATTCTGTGTAATCAAACGTCGCGCAACACTTTTATCCAGGAATCTTTCTTGCATTTGAATAAGAGTTCTTGTGAAGAAGTTATCTTGAATAAGTGTTACTCGAATGAAAAACATGTCCGAACAGAAACACGTTTCTTCAATAGGGAATTAATAAGGTAATCAATTTCCCTATTTAAAACGATCCAATTCACTTCACAAGAAAATGCTTTTAAGGTTTCTGTGATTTAAAAAAGGGACTTGTAAATGGAGAGGTTATAAAGTGAAAAGGTTATATTTGAAGAAATGTCGTTTACTGTGACTAGTGACCCATGATGTAAGGTTTCGTCGAATAAAAGGTTATGCAATAAATCAATCAATAATAAACTTATTTACTAATGGTTGATTTTTTTGCAATAAACTATTTGTGTATTTTACTTCCCAAAGGATATATATATATATATATATATATATATATATATATATATATATATATATATATATATATATCCTTTGGGAAGTAAAATACACAAATAGTTTATTGCTTATAATAAACTTATTTACTAATGGTTGATTTTTTTGCAATAAACTATTTGTGTACTTTACTTCCTAAAGGATATATATATATATATATATATATATATATATATATATATATATATATATATATAAAAGGTTATGCAATAAATCAATCAATAATAAACTTAATTACTAATGGTTGATTTTTTTGCAATAAACTATTTGTGTATTTTACTTCCCAAAGGATATATATATATATATATATATATATATATATATATATATATATATATATATAAAAAAAAAAGATTATGCAATAAATCAATCAATAATAAACTTATTTACTAATGGTTGATTTTTTTGCAATAAACTATTTGAGTATTTTACTTCCCAAAGGATATATATATATATGTATATATATATATATACTTGTATGTAACTCACGGTTCATCTTGGACGGTGGCAGCCCATTGTAACATACACCACAATCGGAGTTGATGCCGAGTGCATTGTTAAAAATAGGTACTAAAAAATAAGTAAAATATACTCATTTTTGAGTACGTTCGATGATTATCATAGCTTCGAATACATAAGTTTCATTTTTGAAAAAAACATGATCTCAAAAATGAGTAAAATTAATAAAAAGAGTAGTCGCTTGACTACATAGACTGCCTACACTTTCAATAAATTTCAACCATGACTAAGCGGGAATCGAACTCAATCCCTCTACATGTTGTCGTCCGCACCGAACTTAACCGTTGTGCTACCAGAGCGCGTTAAGAAGTTATAAACAGAAGTAATTTGTAAGTATAAATAGAAGTAATTTGAAGTAATTTGTAAGATTTTAATCACGCATCTTTCGTTGTTAAGAAATTTAAATTATAACTGAAATGTTCTGGAATAAATTTGGCTCCATTTTTATGAATTACAAACGTATAAAAGTTCTTGAAGGTAGCATATAAAATAAAATACTCCACTGTCTTGCAATGATTGCTATTTCAATAAACATTTTGTAAAGTATGCACTATTATTTAAAAACCATTTTGGGCGAAATTGTGAATCTGATACGCTTACCGCTTGGCGAAAGTTCAAGCGAATAAATTTAAATCTGGTCAGACGCACGTTTGCTTTTATACAATATTGATAAAAGAAACGCAAACACCTCTCCAACACCGATAAATTTTTACCTACGTGATAAACTTTACATAAGGAAATATTGGAACCAACAAATCGGATGCCTGACAGAAATCCGATTTGTCGAGTTCAACGCCGGCTGTATTTTGGTTGCCGGTGCCGGTGCTTGTGCTGGAGCCGACAAATTTGTCGTACCGGACTACGTAACAAAATTCTAATTGAATAACATTGCCGGTGTCGTCACCGGAAACGGTTTTCCCTGTATGTAAAATACCGACCTAATAACTGACTTTTGATTTGCGTTGTAACGATAAATTAATAATTTATAAATTGTATCAAAACTTATATTTATATTTACATATACTATTTAGTGAAACCGAAACAAATTAATAAAATAAATATATTTTATTATTCTTGTAGTATTCAATAACGCATTTTAAAATTAAATTAGTCTAATAAATAAACTTATACAGATGTCAAAAATATTCACTATAAATTATTTTTATTTTAGCTAAAAAGTTAGTTTCAAATATTTGATTTAAAATTTAAAAATAAAATACTTATTGAAATTAATATTCAGGATTTATACACAATTCTTAATTGCTTAGTATTTAAAGTAGCATAAATAATTTATTTCAAAAGAAATAAAATTGTTTACAAAAACTTTGCATTAATCTAATCTTGTAGACTAGTAAAATGTCTTTTCCTCACCATAAAACCATTCCAAACCATTTTTTTTAATAATTCAAAAAATCACATTTCAAATAAAAATACAATTTGCAATTATAATCATCTTTATTTCATATAAAATTCCCTATTGTAGTTTAGTATTTGTATATCACTGAATAATATGATTAAAAAAACTACATAATCATTTCAAAAAGCTTATTAAAATAAACTTTACTAATAAAACTTAACTTATTTCACCAAGAGGAAATGTAATTAGGTTTCTTATAAATAAATAATTCAAATAAGCTTTACTTGCATTGCTTTTTTGAAAATATCAAGTAAAATATAACGAAAAATTAATAACATTGCAAAGTATTATACAGGGTGTAATAAGACACTAGACTGTTATATTGTCTCGTTTATTTCTGCCACAAACTTTTACTTACGAGAACCACTTGGATGATAAATTAATAGTCTATTCCAGACACTCAGACTAATTAGACTTTTTTACTTCTTTCGTCTACTTACAGCCACCTTTTGCGCCCCCTCACGTAAGTAACTGGTATTGAGTAAAAAGAAATGCTGCCTTAGTGAATGATGGGCCTTGTTTAGAAAATAAAGTAAATGGAAAATTGCAGTGTTGTTTGATTTATTAGTATTTAGTTACACTTGAAATTATTAGAATATTATCCGAGGTTTATGTCTTTTGTTTACAAGATAGTTGATGCTTTTATAAGTTTCAGTTTTGAAAACGACATGTACTAAAAAAAATGCACTGTAACAAAAATAGTACTTAAAAATGAGTACCTGAACCTACGTACTCAAATTTAAGTAACCGTACTTTCTCAAAAATGAGCAGTATGATTTAACATTGCTAATTTCAGCTTCTGGTCAAACTCTTAAATGGAAATTGAGTCATTACAACTCAATTATCTTACTTCCCATTCTTTTGGCACCCATTCTTTGACATTTAACATTACTAATCTCAGCTTCTATTCAAGCCATCTTAACAGAGCGACATGGCAAACTTAAAATATACGCTAAGAAGACGGTTTTTCACATTATTTGATGTCGCTTGCTTAAATGGAAATTCAGTTATTACAACCCAATTATCTTACTTCCTATTCTTTTGGCACACTTTTTTTAACATTTCTTTTGTTTTTAACTTCTTCACGTCGCCCTGGTAGTTTAGCGGATAAGGCTATGGACTGCTGTGCCTGTAAGTCTTGGTTGTAATTGTCGATATTTATTGAAAGTTATTTAGGAAGGCAGCTTATGTAGGGCTAACATCTGTTCTTTTTATTCATTTTTACTCATTGTTTTAATACATGTCTTTTTTAAAAATGAAACTTATGTATTCGGAGCTTTGATAAGCATCGAATATAATCAAAAATGGGTATTTTTTTTTTATTTTTGAGTACCTATTTTTAATAGTGATATTAGGTAAAAAATCATTTTAAATCGAATATTTTAAAAGTTTTATTTGTTTTGTTTCATAATTTAGTTTAAATTATGAATTAAATTATAAACAGCTGCTTTAGTGTATTAGATATCAGTATCTAAGTAAGAAATGTGCACAAATCCAAAATAATTTATTCGCAATGAAATTGCAATTAAAAAGGAATGTTACGATAAGACAAAGAAAGTGATTGTTTAAAAACAACTTTTTTGTATTAAATTTTATTTTTGGAATTCCAATTACTTAAAGAACATTTTTTTAAAAACATATATATTTAGCGACATAATAACAGGCGGAAACTAAATTAAAAATAAATACTAATTTTAAAAATATTGCATAATTTTTAGCAAAATCGATATTTTTAAAATAGGCTTAACATCGTATGTTCGAAACTCTATTTTTACTGCGAGTTCCTATTAATTAGAAATAAAATACGCCTTATTCATCTTAAGGTTCAGTGACGCAACTGTCGATTATTCTTCGAACCCTATATAAAATACAATATTAAGCAGTACACAATAACGCTAGCAGAAAACCAGCTGGTACTGTTATTATCTTATGTTGATAGAGATTTTTTTTCTGAAATACGATTAAAAAAGTTGAAAGAAAAACAATGCTACTGGAGCAGCTACTTTCTTGACGACTTAATTTCCAACAATGCATTTTGAGCCCCTTTCAATTTATTTTCTTTCCTGCCCACACACGTCTTTCTTTATAAATTTCCTTCCAGGATAACATAAATCTGATTCATGGTGATTAGGCTAGAAGATTTATGTTATTATGACAAGAATTATCGATCATGTAGCGAACAAAAAACGTGCGGTGTTTGACCCAATGTTAAATTTAGCTTCGTCAAAATTCCGAAAAAGGGTGCAACAGCTTTGGGATATTGGAAGCGCAGTTTTAATTTATTCTGTAAAAAAATAATAATAAAACTTTGCCGGAAATAATTTATTTCGCATTAATTGGAAAAGTGTGTGACGTGCTCATTTTTGTTAACTTATTGTTTACAGTGAAAAATTACAAAATAAGTATTAATTTAACATTTGGTAAATTTACGTTTCCAAATTATATAAAACATTAATAAAATATTTTTGAAAAAAAAATGGATGTCCGACTGTAAGAAAAATGCGCTAAAAAGTAAAAAATATTTTTTAATTTTTCGAACAAGTTGAAAAAAAATGGAATTATTTAATATTAATTTATATTTATTTCAATGTTTTGAAATCGGAGCCAAAATTTAGGTATCTTTTTGTAAGTTGAAACCAACATTAAAACGTTATAATACGTATCAAATTGATGTTAAACTATTCGATTTTTTCAACTTGTTCGTCGACTTAAAAATGATTTTTTAACATTTTACCGCATTTTTTTAAAGTAGCTTTTTCTTTTCTTTCTAAAAAATAATATTTTATTTTTACCTTTTTAGTTACTAATTTAGCAAGGTACTTTATCTCCTACCAGTGGCGGATTTAAGACAAAAGGCCCAGGCGGCAAAAATGTTTGAAGAGGGCCGTTTTCTAATAAATAATTTAGGAGTAAACATTCAAAAAACGTGTTTTTTTTTAATTTCTAAAAATAGGATTATTACCTCTTTTGAACTTGCTTCCGAATTTTTAATAGAACTTAACTATTTTATTTGTCCAGAACACGTTTTATCCTTTGAATTTATCTACCAAAGTTTGGAATCTGTAGATCAGTCAATGTAGTAAGAAAAAGTTATTTGCGGTTTTTCCCACGAACTCTTCAGATTCTATAAGCGCACTTAATGTGACAAAACAAAATTTGAATGTTTGTTTCTAAATCATCATTTTCTATAATATTAACAAAAATTAATATTTTGCTCGACGCAATTATTCCCCATTTTGAGAACAGGGCAACTGTTCCGCAGCCCCTTGCATCAATTGTGCTGTGTTGTAATCTCGCAAATAGAACTTTTCGATATTTGTAACTAAATAAACTTGATTCGTCTAATTTAACAAAACAAATAAAATATTTTACAATAAAAGTTCGTAAATATGGCTTTATGCCGTATTTTAGGCCTCATTGTCCAGTTTTAATTTTCTTACAAGGAAACGTACCACATTCTGAGAAACACCGAAAATGAAATTACCAAAAGTAACAGTTTTTTTTTTTTACATTATTCTTATATTTACTTTTTACATTTTTAACGAAGTGTTGTAGATATTTATATAAATATCTAAAATTATGTTTATTTCAGCTACTTAAATGGATACATTTTAAAAATAGTTTTCAAACTTAAACTTTTTCTGCTTTTAGGAAACATAAAAAGTTAGTAATATAAAAAAATATATACGATTTTGCATAAGTCAGAGTTTATTGAGTACAAGAAAAGTTTAATTAAATAATGTTTTGAATAAATATAAATTATCAATTTAAATATTAGCAAATGAAATAAATAATAAATTGTTAACAAATGAAATAAATAATAAATTGTTAAGAAATGAAATAAATAATAAATTGTTGAATATATAATAATTCAATTGATGAAATAAAACCATTAGAAATTTAGACTTTATATAAACCGTATTTTCATAGTATTTACAATAATTCGCTACATTGAAATTGCATTTATTATATGTAATTTATATATTATTCAAGATTAAAATGAGCTTCGACTTATTTCTATACATAAGCATTCTTAGTGTTATTGACTTAATGGTGTATAGCAAAAACAAACATTTTAATTAGAGTCACTGCCAATTGATTAACATAATTACAAAAGCCCATTTCATTAGGAAAGATGTTATGATTTGTAATTGATTTTTAGAATATAGAAATATTTACTTACTTGCAAAACAGTAAAATATGATGATGTAAAAAACCTCCTACATTTGTTATTAGTACTAAAAAAATTACATCCTAAATTTACCGTCTTACTCTGAAATAAGAAGCTGTGAAATGGAAGCTGTTCGGGGGGATTTTTAGGATTTTTTTTAGGATTAGGGATTTTTTTTTAAGTAGTCCCGTACGACCTCACGGGGCAATGTAGTTATAGTGTAGTCCATTCTAAACCTCCACAAGCATAAAATGGCAATACTCATGTCACAATGAAAAGAGCATCTATCAACCAGTACGACCAAGTGTCACTAATTACAAACAGAAGAGGACGAAGCGAAGTAGACTATACACATTACAATTCCCCGAAAAGCAGTCCTTTGTGACCCTTGACCCTGACATATGTCTTGAGATGTCTTGCTACAATTCCGACTCACGGATGCCTTTCAAACGAAGTTGGCAACAGAACAGGTGCTTTGGACACCTCCTTGTTTGAACAAAAGGGCATTTGACTAATGATACATACAAATCGTCTTCGAAAGGAAACTATTGAAAAAGGTTTGCAAGCGATTTCATTGTCAAAGCTACGACAATTCATTCTTCTCCTGTTCTTTTCAAAACGAACTCTTTCCCATTCCAAGCGCACGTAAAACACGTTTAGGAATAAACAAGGGTTTCCTTTCCAAGGCGCATTTTTGTACAAATTCTCTATTCCTGCAATTGGTATTTAAAAGGAGATTTATTTTTTTAAAAAAAGGTAGAGGGGATTATTATATTAGGGAGGGTGACTCAGCCCCTTCAAAATATTTCTTGAAAGGGGGCTCTAGACCTTTAGCCCCCCCTAAGCATATGCCCGGGATTGATTAAAAAAATTCATTACTATAGGCACAAAAGCACTGATAGGGGCCATCACTCTCGTAAAAAAATAGATTAAAATAATTAAAAATCCCACATATACAGTTAATTATTCTTTTAAAAAACAAGAAATTACAACGTTTTTGGAAAAAATTCTGTAAAGTTATGCAAAATTGCAGTAAACGAATTTTAAAAAACATAGGCAATTTTTCTACAATAAAAGATGAGGTTCATAAATCCAGGGCTCTTAGCTCCAGACTAACGTGCCTAATGATAAATCAGGCCCTGTTCAACCCAAACTTCATAGTTTATTAAATGAAATATTTTCAACGATTTGTCTTACGCTTTTAAATAGACCCTAAAGCATCAATTCGAGTTTCTAGATACGTGTTTGATAAGTGTTATATATTTTTTAAACATAGGGGAATACTATAAAATTGTAACTTCTCTATATGAATACTCCCCCCCCCCCCCATCCCCCCGGCCTCCTTAGCGCTGTGACAAAGGTTGGGTTGGTGGCCTTTTGCCAACCAAAAAAAACTTAATCTGTATTTTAATTTCTTAACCCCTTTTTTTTTAAAAATATTTAGATTAGACCGTTTTGCTACATTTTTTAATTTTACATAATGATTAGAAACTTCCGTTCTCATGCTCCATGCACTTAAACTCCGAGTTTATTTTTCGAGAGTCGTTGCTTAGCCCCACTCCTAAATAATAATAATCTTAAAATCTATTAAAAATATTATAATTCTTAAATCTATATTATAGTTCATGGATTCTCGCAGCTACCTTCGCACAGGGCCCTGCGTCTCATAAGAGGCCCCACATTTGGTCTGTTTACAAAAGCAGGGCCCTGCCCCCGCGTCGTAGATGATTTGGGGGCTGCTCAGAAACCAAGTACAAGTGCTGTTTGCACGGACTTATTCGATAATGGGGCCCTGTAAAGAGGAGGAGTGGGCCCGGGCCCGTTGAAGAAGGGGCACCTGTCTACTCGTATGCATAAGGATAAAGGAATCTAAACAGATAATTTCAGTGAAATGTTTAGTAAAATTAAAATATGTTAAAAAATAAAAGAAACAATTATTTCTCTTCCTCCCTTTTCTAATTTTGTGAGTCGGGGGGCCCAAAATGGACCCAAGACAAGGGGGCCCAGGCGGCAACTGTCCATTTGCAGCCCGTTAAATCCGCCACTGTCTCCTACTATTATTCACCAGGAAAGTCCAGTTATTACTCACTTTTTTCCACGCCATGGATAGTAAGTATATTTTGGGAATATCCGGTTTAATAAATGGTGGGTAAACGAAATTTCATTGTCGCACAACCTCTATTCAGCAATGAAAACATTTTGGAATCAAATTTAAAAAAAAAAAAAAAAAACGTCCGGTTAATCAATGTTTCCTGATAAATAAAAGGCGCATAATCAAATATTTTTTGCAGTTATTGCTCGAGTAGACTTTTTTCCATTCAATAAAAAAAAGAAATTATTTTCGAAATTGAACAATATTTATTTTCAAACGATCCGGTTAATTGAAAATTCCGGATAGTTAAATGCCGGATAAGAAGATTTTTTTGCAAAATGTGTGCAAGTGAAACATCCCTATCCAACAAAATTAACTGTCCAAATATCTTAACTTTAAAAAAAAAAAAAAAGGAATACCGACTTTAAGGAAATGCGCTAAAAAGTAAAAAAAAATTCATTTTACGAACGAGTTGAAAAAAGTGAATTATTTAATATCAATTTTATACTTATTAAAACTTTTCGAAATCGGCGCAAATATTTAGATATGATTTTTATAAACAGGCACAACTTCAAAAAGTTGTACACAGTTAAATATTTCAGTTCAACGATGTACCATATCTTGGTGCAAAACAGAGGTCTGCAGCATATTATACCACATTATGGTGGAATCTAGGTTAAAAAAAAATCCTTTATCAGAAAAAAGCGAAAGTTTCACCGGCAATTGGTTCAAACTCTTTAACTGCAACATAAATTGTAGGTGTCGTTACATCAAAAAGCCGGGGAATCCCCTCCAAGAAAGAAAAAGACGAACAAGGTCCTCCATGGTTCATTGGATAAAGGCGTTCAGCTATGAATCAAATAATCCCTAGTTCGAGCCCGATCAATTGACTTGACAAAGAAAAGTAAAAAGAGTTGTGATCTTGCGTTCGGACGGTTGACTGCTTCGCTACAAAAATACCACTACTAAAATACTATTAAAACTCGAATTTTGAATTTTATGCAACGTTGGGTGGTTAGGCATGATAAACATTATATTTTTATTTCGGCCGCCCACCTAACGTTTTGGTCAGCGTTTCACCACTAAATGGTATCGTGGTAGCACAGTAAAATGGTGAAACTAAGCTCCAAATATTGGTTGCAGCAAACTGGGTACCAAATAGTGGTGTAAATAGTAATACTATATATAGTAATATATTGTAAAACAATTTTTATCTATACCAATAAATTTTTGGTAAATGAAACGTCATTGTTGTACAATCTTTATTCAACGACGAAAATATTTTGAAATCAGATAAATTGTTCTAAAAGACTTCCATTAATTGATATTTTCGGATATATAACAGCCGGATAACCGATTATTTTTTTGCAGTTTGTGCCTAAATGAATTTTTCTCTATCTAACAAAAAAAGAATTTTGGAAAAAGGAAAATATTTTGTTTCAAAAGGTTCGGTTAATTGAGAATTCCGAATAGTTAAATGCCGGATTTTCGGATATTTTTTTTCCAAAATGTAACCAAGTGAAACATCCCCTATCCAACAAAAAAATTGTCCAAATATCTGAATTTGAACAGAAATTTTGTGCGAACATACATAAAAAAAAGGAACACGGCGTAACGCTCGAATAATAACCTCCCTCCTTGGCGCGCTATTTGGCGGTTTTATTATAAATTTTCAGGCGATTTTATTTTAAAATATATGTAGGCGCGCTGTTCAGTCGGTTAAAAACAGGACCTTGCTAACGCTCGGTCAAAAAAGCGTTAGAATGTATCTTTTGCTTCACAAGGACAAAATCCTCATTTAACCTAATAAATAAGTTAATGGAAATTCGATCTCCATGCCCATAAAAAAAACACTCAACACAAAAAGTAAAATTTCCGGTTTCCCATTCCGTCGCCAACCGACATCCACTGAAGCATTGAGAAGGTCAAAAAGCAGAAGATACAATGTCACCAACAGCAAACAAAACACACCCATGAAAACCAACCCTTATTATAAAGCAGCATCACAGTCTCCCGATTCCTATCCCGGGATTCTCCGGTTTTTGTTGATAAAGGAATTCCGGGAAAAAGGAGTCTGTGACCCAATTTCGCATCCGCAATTTCCCCCCTACTGTCTCCTTATTTACTAACCTCAATTTCGCGACTTCTCAAACCGGGGATCAAACGTTTACAGATTCATTGCCTCTTTTTCGGTAAACGACCTTCTCCAACAACGGATGGGGTTTTTTTATATTCGGGATCTGTCCCGTTTTCCTGTTTTTCCCGGATTTCGCTTTCGTGCCGAAAAGTGAGAAGGGAAGAATTAAAGAGGCGTCGGATAGGATAAAAACCAACTTTAAATCTTGACGAATGTGGTATTTATTCTGTGGATTGTCCCCAATGGGCTGTGAATAACTGAATAGGAGACAGTCAGCCTTGAAATAGGCTTTCCGATGGTGCTTGAATTGTCACACTTGATATATTCAGTGGAGGGGCTACTTCCTTAAAATAACAGCTTTGCCTATTTCTTTATTTAGGTTCCGCGATCTCAAATTTATAGTAGCCTTTTAAAGTTCCTTCCATTTTTAAAAAAACGAATTCCGGTTTTATTCGAAATCTATATTTTAATACGGCCTATTTCTCTCATTGTGTTCTTTGCCTAATTATGAGAAATTAGAAATGGGTTTTAAATGTTTATTATTTAAATTTATTTCAATTTTTAATGTTAATATTTGTGAATGCATGGTATTTATTTAAACCCCCTTGGCACAAGGAGACGTAGAGATGCTAGCGCCACCTACATGATGCTCATTACATGAATTTGTCAGACGATACAAAAATTGTAAGGTAAGGGTATCAGGGTCATAAAACTCAATTTCTGACGTTCGAATTTTGTTGATTTTTTTGCAGGAAAAAAATTGAAAAATTACAATTTTGTTGCAAAAAACGTTCCCTCCTTTTATTGGAAACATAATCATATATTTTAAATTAATTCTGAAGTTTATAAATATTTGTAATAATTATTTTTCTAAGGTAACCTAATACGATTCATAGATGGGGTAAAATGGTTATCCTGTGGGAATCATGGAATTTTTAGTTTAAAAAGGCATTATAAGAACAAACTTTTAAGTCAAATTAGTAACTTGTATAAATTAGAATAAATAACAGCCTTAAAATCTTTAAAAACTTAATACATTTGATAATTAATGGACTGTTTTCTTCTTAACAACAAGCTGTGATCCACGATTCGCCATTTTGAAAAATCAACTATACTGTATTACTTATTTCCTTCGAAACAGAACACCTGCTAATATTATTTTTGGTTTGTTTTGATTCGAGAACCTATAATGTATTAACTTTATTTTTAATTTGTTCAGCAGATAATTTTTCTTATTTCATTTAAAACATGATATTTAACTTCGAACAAAACAAGCAAGTGGCGGCCATTTTTGTATCGAAATATGTCCTTTTCTTGACAGTTTACATAAAAAACATGGTATGTAATTTCATTTAATTAACCTATAAACAGTGTTAAATATATTTAATCTTGTCATTTATAAGTTTCGAAATTCCTATTTTATTAGAATTTGCCGAAGATCGTTAAATGTTTACAAATTATCTATTCTTTAGAATTGATAATTCGAAAACACACTTTTCCCACTTTGCAAAACATTAAAAAAAAAGTTTATAAATTAGAAATGTTTCTATTTTTTTCATTGAAATGTATTAAAAAGTTTCTGTTTATACAAAACCCATGAATAATGGTAAATAATTCGATTTTTTTTCCTAGTTTTTATATAGAAGTTTTCATGCATCAAGCTATCTAAAAAAAATTGTATACTCAAACAAATCGTCTGTCGACTTGAATTAAATCATCTAGAAACGTAATGTTTGGCTAAAATGTACTTTATTAACCAACGTAATTTTTTTAACGAGATCAGTGCATCAGTTTAACAATATGCAATTTAATACCCAAATTAGCTTTAATACCTCATGACCCTAATTCCTCCACCTTAGCCCACAACAAAGGTGGTCTGTGAACCAACTAAAATGGGCGATTAAACCCATTAATCAATGCTAAAAGCCTATATTCCTGTCTCTCTATCATTATATATAGTATTTCTTTTTAATACTGTATACTTATTTTAAAAGAAACAATAAAAATAGTAATTTTAAAATATACACTTTATAGCAGTGTGTTTTTAGTTAATTATTAATTGAACTATTACAATTGCATAGCTAGTATAATATAAGTTTGTAACTCTGAAGCTGTTTTCAGCTCGTAGTAAGTTGTAACTCACAAATTACAAATTTAAATTTTAAATTATTGACCAGAAACGTAATGATATAATTTTTTTATATTTAAAAGTTGTTTAAATAAATGTTAAAATCATGAATTAAAGAGTTTCTCGTATTTTCTGTCTGTCAATAAATATTTGTTTAACACGTATGTATATTCAGTCAATAAACACTCTATTATAGTAGTTTAAAAAGACTTGCAATGTCCGTGCGATAATTGAGGGGCTGACATAGGAAAGACAGTAAGTCACAAATTTCGAGTTTTTTGTTTTTTTCACGGAAAAAACAGTAAACGCTCAAGCCAATGGCATGGAATAAACAGTAAGTCAATCGGCAAAATGGTTTAGTTTCTACGAGCGACGGAAGATGGCACTTGCAAGTAGTCCACGATACTTGTAAAACCCGTTTTTTGATTCCCCTGTAAAATTTACTTTTTGTGACTTACTGTCTTCCCCATGTCAGCCCCTCAATTATCGCAAGAACAACCCTCACTGCCCCCCCCCCACCCCACATATACGTTGTAACTACTCATAAATGGCACTCAAATCAAATAATTTACCTATAGATGGCAGCACTGCCAACGGCTCGTTTAAAAACTCCTTTGAAACTAATTTTTTGCAAACGCATTAAAAAAAACGTTGATATTTATTTGATAAAAGTACGATTCGTCACTGGTCCATGATATTCTCTTTCTTTTGGTCCTCATGCGTTATAAATTGATTGCGTCCAAGGGGTAAAGTAAAAGGTATATTTACTACAGAAATAATATATATGATGATAATTCCTTAAATTTTTAAAACAAAATTAAGAACCATTTATGTATATGACAAATTATATGCTTAGTTTCTAAAAGAAAGCGTGTATTGGAAATATAAGTTAAATTACTTCAAACTAAAAACAATTTAGCAATTTAGAATTCCTTTGTTTGTTTTTAACATTGGGATAAGCGTTTGTATAAGTCACAATTGCCCTACTGAATTTATTTTTAAAACATATAAACTTAAGATATATGGTTGTATTTTATTTTTATTAAGTATTTATTTAATCCAAAGAATTCAAATAACAGTGTTAACTTTCTAGCACAAATGAAAAATCAGATTTTCAATTCAAAGGAGAACAAACATGTCACATATTTTTGTTTCAGGTATCGCGAAATCCTTCTAAAATAACAAAATGACACCCCTGTATTAACGCTCAAAGAATGACTTTAACGAACGAATGTCAGAATTTTCATCCTTAAAGGGGTCCGATACCCAAAATTCGCAAAAAAAGTCATTTTTTTTTTTATATTTAAAAAATAATATTCAAACTTATCTTAATAACTCACAAAAAACTGCTTCAAAAAATTCCTATTACTTTTTTAGTTATGAATGTTTTAATGATGTGTTCCTATAACATAGTTGTATCATATGTAAACTTTAGAAGCAAATATCTCTGTTCGTGGTTTTGAAATTTAATGAACACTAAAAATGCTAAGGCTTTTTTACTATTATACTTATAATCATAATTTTTGTGTGTATAGCAAGATAAATATATTTTAAATAGATGTATGCATTCAGATTTCCTATTTTTACCATAATTTGTTTTTTAAAACCACTTAAAATGGAATTTTATTTTTTTTCGTCATTTTTTTTTCCAAAATTTCTAATATATTTTATTTTATTAAAGTGATGCATCTGAATCAAAATTTGAATGCATACATCTATTTACATATTATTCAAGATCTTAAATAAAAAAAATTGCTTCAAAATATTAAAAAACAAAAAAGGAGTAGGAATTTTAAAATTGTTAAAAAATTTACTAAAATTTTAATTTAAAAATAAATGTGCAATTTAAAAAAAAAATTGAGCGTCTTAAAATGGTTTTTTATGCATAT
This sequence comes from Troglohyphantes excavatus, assembly GCA_963932185.1. Classification (NCBI taxonomy): domain Eukaryota; kingdom Metazoa; phylum Arthropoda; class Arachnida; order Araneae; family Linyphiidae; genus Troglohyphantes; species Troglohyphantes excavatus. The sequence continues at coordinate 13,177,606 of OZ010667.1, forward strand.
TTAGAAAGAGAAAAAAAATTGGATTGTACAAGTATAAAAATAAAGAAAAAAATGTCGAAGGTATCGGACCCCCTTAAAAACTCTAGCAACTCTGACATTCCCTTTACGAAGACTATTAGCTTAATGCAATCCAAATTTATTTCGACATTCCATTCGCAAAGTGGAAACTTTCATTTTTCTCTCCCATTTTCGCTGAAGGTTGAAGAAATGTCAAGACATAACAAGCAAGACATTTTTAAATAGAATAGGCAATGAGTCACATTTCGTTGGAAAGTACGATTTTTTTATGAGCCGAATCGCATCTACGTCTACCAGTTTAGGCAGCAAACTTTTCACAAATGAACTTTTCATAGAAACATTGATGTTCATATTTTTCAAATAAAATGTTTTCATGAGTATTTATATATTAGTCGAGTCTATCAAAAGTCATTATTTTATATTAGTTTTATACTTCAGATAAGTCACATTGAGATTACTGCTGAAATTCTTCCTGACTTAATTACTCCGAATTGAAACATCAGTTTGAAGTTAATTACAAGCTCTCTAAAATAAAGTAAAGGTTGATAAATGTACTGTTTCTTACATACAAATTATAAATATAAATTCTAAGATTGCATGAGTACGACAACGGATTTATAATTAAAACATCAGTTTGAAAAACGAAACAAACGCGAAAAATACAAAAATTATCTCAGTGTTTAATTATCTCAGTACTTTAATGTAATACATAAACATGATAAGTTACTTGCAAGTTGTCTAAAATAAAGATAATGTTGATAAATGTACTATATCTTACGTACAAATTATAAATTCTAAGATTGTATAAGTGAGAAAACGCATTTATAACTGAAACATCGGTTCTAAAAACGAAACAAACGCGAAAAAATACAAAAATGATCTCTGTGTTACTTTAAAGTAATACATAAATATGACAAGTTACTTGCAAGCTGTCTAAAATAAAGTTCGTCACTTTTCGAAATGTACAAAAACTGCAAAAAACAAGGACATTTACAAAATAACATTTATTTTAAAGTATAAAGAATTATTTCATTAATCAAATTAATTTTTACTTGCTAACTTTTAAGTACGATACAGAATGTAAATTGACGATTCAAATGCATGGCATCTAAAATGAAAAGAAGAAACAACTAAATGTACAGCGAATATAAAAATTTTAAAATATTCTAAAATATATACTTGCTCAATTATTTTCAATACCGACAACTTAAATTTTTAATATAAATTCATGAAATTTGTTTTTCAATTTACGCAATAGAAACAGATTTGTGTAACAGATCATTTACTGGTTCCCGTCACACACCTTTAATGGTACCCCGTCACAGACCTGTTGCGAGTGCCCGTTAATTCTTAACTGTACCCGTAGCGATGCAGCGCCCTCTACGCGTATTCGTCTGTAAACAATCAGTTGTGCTCTTGCTCTGGTACGTGCGGTTGAACCGTTACAAACCCCGAGATCTGTAATAGTCGTTAAACTTGTAACAAATAAATGTAGTGTTGTTAAACCCATTCTGGTTTTATTTGAGAAATGGGAAACCCGCGCTATAAACTGGCGGCCCAACGTTTAGGCCCGTGCATTACCAGCTAGCGAGAGCATGGCTCCATCATTTTTTTTTCAGGTAACAAAGGAAACGGCGGTCGCCGGTTACTAAAATGATGAAAAAAATAATTTGTTCGTAACCATCGAACGAGGTGTCTACAACAAGCTGTGTTTGGACAATATAAAGATAAGTGGAATTTCATTGTCGTTTTATGAAAAGCGAATCGAAACTAGATCTGTGACGCACATCAGTGCAGTGTTTCACTATCAATTTAAATTTGAAACAGTCAAATTTTTAAAACTAATCTTGTAGTTTTGTGCTTATCTTTTAGTCTACGTAAATATTCATGTAATGATTTAAATGTTTAAATTCATTTTCTCTCAAGATTGAATATTTTGATAGTCCGGTTCGCCAGTAACCATTTTGCCATTTTCAAAAGTTTAACGCATGGCCAGCGTCAGTGTAACTCTTCTTTGCACCTTGTAACCCCACAGTTGGAAGTAGAACTTTCGAAGAGCGTTCGAATGTTTTGACTAGAATCAACTTTGTTTTGAAAATGTGTTAGTCATTCGCAAACGATAATTGTGAAAGGGTTTTGAGAGTCGATTCTGATCGATTTAGAATTTATTTCTTTTTTCTTTCTTCGTGATGTTTTTTTTTATTATTTTGTTCTAGCAGAATATAATGGTATTTTGTATATGAAAGTTAAAGTGTGTTCTTTCAAATGCTTTTCGATCCCTGTTTTATCGCTAGTGTGTCTTGAATTAATATAAATGGTAGTATTTTAAAATTTAAACTAGAGTGCTGAAATTTAATTTTGAACATTTGTTGATATTTTAAGAAATGTTTGCATACTAATTAATGAAAGTCGTTCATTAAGAGTTGATTGTGCATTATTTAATAAAAGTTGTTATGTCATTTTAATTAACATTTTAAGTATAAATTTTTCAAAGAGTGTTATATTTCTGATAATATAATTTGGTAGTGTGAATTTATTTCATAAATTTTAAATTGATATTATTTCAAGATTATTGTAATAATAATTTTTTGAGTTAGTAAATGTCATTTTAATGAAAGTTTAAGGGTAATTCTCACTTACAGAAGAACAATAGTAACCTTTAGTTGAACTGTTACTCCAAAGGTTTTAAGACTTTAGTTTCAGACTTTTAAAATTTTGTGACTATATTTACTACCAGTGTTAAAAACATAGGTCAAGAACTCTAAGTGATTACATCGAAATGGCGTTCCTCGCTAAGAGAAAGAAAAAAGATCTTCAGGCACTGGCATTCGAGTTGGATGTGGATGGTGATGACAGCTTAAAAGTTATTCAACTAAAGACCAACATCCAAGAAAGCAAAGCGTATTCAGAAGACCTGGCATTTGTTCAAGCCAGATTTGAAGAAATCGTTGCAGAAAGAATAGCACAAGAAGAACTTTTAGAACAAGAAAAGAAACGAAGGTTAGAGCTTGAAATTGAAGATAAGAAAAGGAGAGAAGACCTTGAAATTCAAGATAAGAAAAGGAAAGAAGTCTTTGAAGCTGAAGAAAGAAAAAGAAGATTGGAACTGGAGTACGAAGAGCGGAAAAGAAAAGACGATTACGAATTCCAACTTCAGAAGCTGAAACTCCAGGATGAGGCAACACGATCCCAAGTTCCTCTTACTCAGAACGATGGTTTTCAAGCAGCCAAACCAAGATTGGACTTGCAGACGCTGATCCAGAGATTCGATCCAGTGACGAATGACATCAGCTTATACCTCGTTCTCTTCGAGCGACAAGCTCACAGAGCTGAGATTCCAAGGACTTTCTGGGCCTCTCATCTGATTGGTCTGCTGCCATATGATATTGCTCAGATCATTGCAAGAGAAGTCGAAGAAGTTGCACAAGATTATGAAAAAGTGAAACAGCTGCTTCTAAAGCGCTATAAACTCACTCCAGAAAAATTTCGTCAATTGTTCACAAAACATTCGAAATGTCAAGAAGGCACTTGGACAGATTTCGCCTACGAACTTAGGAATTACTTTCAAGGTTGGATTACAGGTCTCGACATAACAACTTTTGAAGAATTGTCTGATCTGATGGTTACAGACCAGATTAAACGCCGTGTTCCACAAGAAGTCAAAGAGCACTTCATCGATGACTGGACACAAATAAAGACGACTACAGATCTAGTACAAAAGCTAGATGACTACGAGACGGTTCGTCCAAACAACAGAAATGACTCTACGTCGAATACCAAGAAGTGGTCCAGTCCAAGATTTAATACTGGAAACTTCAGAAAAGTGGCGCAGAATCCAAAGCCAAGGCAAAATGAAAGAAATCTTAATCCAGAGAACAAGCCTGCCATATACTGCTATGGATGTTCCAGACCTGGTTTCATAAAGGCAAAGTGTCCGACATGCTCTCCAACGGCGAGAAATGAGAATTTCCCTGCAAATTCACTTACCATGTACACTTGCCATTCCAAGATGTCCCCTATTGCACTGATTGATGTGTGCATATCCGGTGTACGAGCCAGAGTTTGTGCAGACACAGGTGCCAGCAGATCAGTCGCTGGTGAGATCCTCTACAACCTGCTGAAAAGAAAAGGAGTGGAGTTCCAGGAGACTTCAGTAACCATGACCTTGGCAAACGGTTACCAAACTACTGAAGAGGCTTGCACAGCCACGGTGTCCATTGAGATTGAAAACAAAACAATCATTCTGGATCTCCTTGCCCTTCCAAATGCAAAAGGAAATCGAACTCTCTTAGGAACAGACTTCCTAGAAAAGTCGGAAATTGTTCTCGACATAAGAAACAAAAGGTGGAACTTTTGTGACAACCCTCGCCGAAAGGTTTATTTTGGGAATGACATCACATTGACGTCTCAGCAACCTGTCGAAACTCTTCCCATCAACAGCTGTAATCTCCGTGAAGAAGAAGGCGAGAGCTTGAACATCGAGCAAAGGCTCCAGGTCAATAATTTGCTTCAGGATTTCGAGGAAAGCTTCAAACCAGGGGGAGAGAGCACGACTTTCATAGAGCACCGCATTAATACGGGAACGCATGCTCCAGTCGCTTATCCGCCCTACAGAGTTTCTCCTGCGAAGAAGGAAATATTGAAAAAAGAACTGGATGACCTCTTGCAAAAGAAAATAATCGAAGAATGCGAGTCGCCCTTTGCTGCTCCAGTTGTGTTGGTGCCGAAGCCAAATGGAAAAACAAGATTGTGCGTTGACTATCGCGGCTTGAATGCTGTGACAGTTTCAGACCACTACCCCCTACCGCGGATTGATGACCTTATCCATGACGCCCGACATGTGACATACATGTCCACTATCGATTTGAGGTCAGGCTACCATCAGGTGAGCGTGCATCCTGAGGATAAAGACAAGACGGCCTTTACAACCCAATTCGGAACTTTTCGATTCAACCGAATGCCTTTCGGTTTGAAAAATGCCCCAGCTACATTCCAAAGGCTGATGGACAGATTCAAAAGTGGTCTGCCGGATGTAAAGATACTAGTCTACTTGGACGATATTATTGTCTTATCCGCTACCTTTGAAGATCACCTAAAAGACCTCAAGAAAGTTTTCCAGCGACTTTCCCTGTTCAACTTGAGGGCAAATAGAGAGAAATGTCAATTCGCCTGCCCAAAGGTTAAGTATCTAGGTCACTGGATAACTACCAAAGGAATCGAAGTTGATCCAGAGAAGGTTGAGGCTATCCTGAAGATACCAACTCCGAAGAACGTCAAACAAGTACAATCCTTCCTACAGACCTGTTCTTGGTATCGAAGATATATTCCAAACTTTTCAGAAGTAGCAAGACCTCTTAGCAATCTTACTAAGAAAAATGTCATTTGGAATTGGGGAACCGAGGAAGAAACTTCTTTCAAGACTCTGAAAGAACTTTTGGTTAGTCCACCGATCCTTCGTCAAAGTGATCCAAGTCAAGCATACACTCTCCGGACTGATGCCAGCGGTTATGCCCTTGGTGCAGTTCTCTTACAAGGCACCGGATCTGATGAACATCCTATCGAGTATGCCAGTCGCTTACTCACTAGTGCCGAAAGAAACTATTCGACTACAGAGCGCGAGGCTTTAGCTGTAGTTTGGGCTTTGAAGAAGTATCGTGCCTACATTGAAGGTCAAGATATTACTGTCGCGTCCGACCACCAGCCTCTTAAGTGGTTAATGAGCTTGAAGTCTCCTACGGGACGATTAGCAAGATGGGCTCTAGAAGTTCAATCTTTCAATTTGAAGTTAGAGTACATCCCAGGAAAATGCAACGTGGTCGCTGACATGTTGTCAAGACCTGCTTGTCAGCATGCCGAACCTTCATGTGAACTGTGTAGCATACACATCGACGTTCCCTCACATACTTCAAAAGAGCTCCGAGAAGAACAACTTAAAGACCCAGAAGTTGAGAAGATAATTCGTTGTTTCGAAAGCAATGAGAAAAGTGTAGACTTCGCCAACTGGACTGCACGTGGTTACCTGATGAATCAAGGTGTGCTTTACCGATATGCACCGGACTCGGACAGTGATGAAGCACAGCTGGTCATACCGGCTCAAGAAGTAAACTCCATCCTTAAAGATCATCACGATGCTCCAACAGCAGGCCACTATGGGGCCGAAGGAACATTCGATCGTATAGCAAAGCGCTATTATTGGACAGGTATGCGGAAGTTTATCACGGACTATGTAAAAAACTGCATAGAGTGCAACAGATACAAAGCTTCAAACCAAAAGCCAGCTGGGTTGTTGCAAACTCCCGTTCCGGCCCAACGATTCGAGACTCTTGCAATCGATCTGTTTGGCCCATTACCAGAAAGCAGAGATGGTAAGAAATGGATATTCATCATCGAAGATGTCAACACTCGATGGGTTGAACTCTTCGCATTACCCACTGCAACTGCGAAAGAGTGTGCTACTACGCTACTAGAAGAAGTATTATTGAGGTACGGAATCCCACGTAGAATTATAAGCGACAACGGCACACAGTTTGTGTCTGCCGTAATGCAACAACTTTGCTGCATGCTAGACATCAACCAAACGTTGACTCCGGTCTATCACCCTCAAGCAAATCCGGTAGAAAGAAAAAACCGTGATCTTAAACCTCGTCTTGCAATCCTGGTTCAAGACGAACACCGATCCTGGTCTGAGAAACTGCCAGCAATCCGTTTTGCGCTCAACACAGCAAAGTGCCAATCAACTGGGCAGACAGCAGCATTTCTCAGCTTTGGACGAGAATTGCGGACGACAGACGACGTGACTAACGACATCCGAGGAGTGATCGACAACGACAATTTCGTCCCTGAAATAACACCGTACCTTAAAAAATTCTCAAGATTCACAGCCCAGATCAAAGAAGTCATCGAATCCCAACAAGACAAAAGAAAAATCTACGCAGACAAAAGGCGTAATCCGGCTCCACCATATGCTCCAGGTGATAAAGTATATGTGACCCTGCATCCCGTCAGCAAGGCTGCCACTGGACAATCCAAAAAGTTTATGCCCAGACGAGATGGACCCTATGTCATCCTTACACAAAGATCACCATCCACATTCGAAATTGCCAGCCTGGACAATCCCCAAGTGCCCCTGGGCGTGTACCACACTTCTGCCCTGAAGGCCTACACCCAGGACCCCATCGAACGTCCTTGCAATCCGTTGCGAAAGCGAGGACGGCCACCAAACTCACCCAAAAGAACTGATTCTGGCCCCTCGTCGGGACGTCGTCGGAGCCAGAGGGGGAGGATGTAACAGATCATTTACTGGTTCCCGTCACACACCTTTAATGGTACCCCGTCACAGACCTGTTGCGAGTGCCCGTTAATTCTTAACTGTACCCGTAGCGATGCAGCGCCCTCTACGCGTATTCGTCTGTAAACAATCAGTTGTGCTCTTGCTCTGGTACGTGCGGTTGAACCGTTACAAACCCCGAGATCTGTAATAGTCGTTAAACTTGTAACAAATAAATGTAGTGTTGTTAAACCCATTCTGGTTTTATTTGAGAAATGGGAAACCCGCGCTATATTTGTATTTTTTTAAACGACTGTTTTGTACAGTCTAGGTGTTTGCGCATTTACATTGCTTATTAATGTCTAATGTATATATGTAATCTAGAAAGAAATAAAGTCTGTAATTAGTTTCTTGGGATACTGTGCATTTATGTTGGACCTAAAACAAAACTAAACACATTTGTGTAATGAGAGTTATTAAAAACTTCGGAAAAACAACTACAGTAATTAATCTTTGCCACTGAGACTTTCTTCTTTGCTGAAGAATACAATTGAATGACTGACATCTAAAAAAGTAATCTATAACTTCTAAAAAATAACTAAGAAAGCTTACGGACCGACTTAATTGTTTTTTTTAAATTGGAATGGAATGTATGATTCTACACAAAAACTAAAAAGTTGCACTTTTATATATTGCGAATATTTATTTGCTTGTAATATAATGTATTTCATAGAACAAGCTTCTGCGGCATTAAATGTTTAACGTTTCACTATAACTACATATATGGAATATTTACATTACAACTAAAAGTGAAATGGTGGGTATATCTCCTCCAAGTTCTTTGAGGAAAATATATATTTAGACTAAAAATAAAAAGCATGGTGAGAAAATAATCTATATATTTAATAGGCAAGACCGTATATTGTCACAATCCTAAACTATATATGGAATATTTACAATGGATGAGACTCATTGTAAGAGAGATACTTGAAATCATAAAAGTTCGATGTTTCAAACTTCACACTAGAAAATGAGGAAATCGACCAAAAATTAGAAAATATTTTTTATTCTATACTTTTTTCCCATTCATTATCTTTCTGATGACACCAAGGTTGTATTACAGAAACTTGATTATATACAAAGTGTTATTCTAGGGCTTTGCTTGCAATGGGAATAGTTTTTCAACTCAATGTCTGAATAATTGCATTTTTACAATATTTCGCTTCATTCCAGACTCAAATGTTATTAAATTTTTTGACAAAATTATTTTTTCATTTAACATTACATTAGCTGTGGGATGTTAGGGACCCCAAACATAAAGATTCATCAAAAAATTAATGTTCAAATGACCAATTACAATGCGTGTAAGAAACTCATGTGTGCAATAAAAACTATAAAATTTACTGAAGTTAATGTATTTTCAAATTATTAATTTGATTGTTTGATATTTTTAAATGATTTTCATACGAAAATTAAATAATTTAAAAATAGTTCTGAAAGAATTATTACAAATAAAATTAGTCATGATCTCAAAATTAGTCATGATTAGTCAATTTCTATAGTCAGTATCTGATTATAGAAATAATGTGAATCAGAGGACTCTGAACATTGCCGGAATATCAGAAATAACTATGTATAATAAAAATCTAGCTCAAAATTTGAAGCTTTTATAATGTAGTAGTGAACAAGAGAAATATATTAACCCTCTGAGATCAAGAGGTGTCTCTCAGGCACCACTTGGGTCTCTGAAGTTGTTTTTGAGCCTGAGTGAGCTTCAACTCACAAGTTACAAATTTTAGTTAAAAATAATTTTTAAGACAACTGATGATTACCATTTTTGCCCTAATTCATAAAGAAAAAACCGGGTATGTATAGACTACACTGTATTGTAAGGTTTAGTTTGTCAATACTTTTGGTCCCCACGCGGTACAAAGATCAGAAGGAGTGTGGATAACTGGCCAAACTGATTGACTCTGTTCAGCTTCTTCTGCACAATAGTAGGCAATTTATCCCCATAGGCTGAATCTCCGTGGGCGAAAGCGCATATTGCAGCTAAGGGCGACATTCCCCTACACACGGTACAAAGGTCTGATAGGAGAATGCGTTAACAAACGGTCTAATGGCCACGTCTAACTTTCCTCAACACGAAGGTAGGGCATTTAACCCCATAAAATTATTCCACGTGGAATTATAAGGATTTGCCAGGTGTCGTTTTTCAGTATACGGCTCCGTTCGACAAAATACCCCATACCGATTTTATAAACATTCAATAAGTTTTTTTTTAATTAAAAATTATTTATTTAAGGAAAATGAAAAATGAAAAATAAGTGGTTTTCATATTCTTATTTTAATTCGTTTCCCTTAAAAATTATTTATTTCCAAATCAATGATTTTATAGACAACTTAATATATTTCCACCATCCAAAGAATTTGTAAAATAAAGTAACAATGAATATTATTCTGAATTCAAACAACACTATTGGGAAATCTAAAGATCCCCTATCGAAAAGTAACGTGTCCTTTCAAAAATAAATATATTTAAAAAAATCAAAATGTCACATAAATATCCAATTCAAAATCACTGGTGCGTCTACAAATCTGCAATCTCAATTGCTTTATCCCAAAGACATTTCCCACTTCACAGAAAAAAATTAAAGAAAGAATCACCAGAGCACGGAAAACGAGATGCTTTGACATAAACTGGAGAAAAACATAATAATTTATTCGCGACGCATGCCTGTCGAAAGATTGCAAAACTTTTTTCATATTTTAGATGAAATATATTTAAAATGTTGCAAAGGATGACAACGAAAGATTTCTGAAAAACACAAAATTGTAAGCCCCAAAGGAGATGGTAAGCAGATGACGTCACAAGTATTCTGATAGAACAATGCAGACATTTTCTTCACATTTTATACAACAAAATAACAGTGTTTGGTCTTGAATACTAAAAGGAACATTATATATTACCGGCCATGAATATAAAATCATAATTTGAATAATATTTTGTTTATTTTAACTAAGTAACATTTTTCAGATATTTGAGTTGTTTATATATTTCCTTTTACACTGTTAAAAATTTCAATTCAACGATGTACCAGATATTGGTGCAAATCAGAGGTCTGCAGCAAATTGCACAATATTATGGTGGAACTAAGTTGAACCAAAAATCTTTTATCGGAAAAAAGCGGAGGTTTCACCGGTTCAACCTCTTTAACTGCAACCGAAATTTTCGCAGTCGCTACATCAACAAGCCGAGGAATCACTTCCAAGAAAGACACCGACGAACAAGGGCCTCCATGGCCCAGTGGATAGAGGCATTTAACTATGATTCAGAGGATTCCTGGTTCGAACCCTATCGGTGGACTTGACAAAAAAAGGAAAAAAACTATGATCTACGGTTGCCAGCTTCAATACTAAAATACTAAGAAAATTCGAATTTTGAGTTTTATGCAACGTTATGAGTTTTGGTGCAACGTTTCACCACTAAATGGTATCCGTGGTAGCACCGTAAAATGGTGAAACTAAGAACCAAATGTTCGTTTCAGCTAAATGGGTACCAAATTTTGGTGCAAGGTCGTACTAAATGTTTAACGGTGTACGCGACTAGCTTTAAGGGTCACAAAAAATAGAAATCTCCCACTTTTCTTTTTTATATAATTATCATCCTTTTAAACTTTACAATTATTCATGAGTTTAACTCTATCTAAACCAAACTGCTGAATAATGCGCCCTTTTTTTATTTAAGTAAACTTTTTTAACAAAGAGCACTTTTTTAATAATTTTTTTTTAAATAAAGCACACTGTTTTTTAACAAAACATACTTTTTCTTTACACTTTCACCAAGCACACTTTTTAACTATGTACATTTTTTAACTATGTACATTTTTTAACAAAGCACACCTTTTTAACAAAGTACTCTTCTTTTAACAAAGCGCACTTTTTTTTGGCAAAGCACACTTTTTTAATAAATCACACTTTTTTTAAAAAAAGTAAACATTTTTAACAAATAACACTTTTTTTTAACTAAGCATACTTTTTAACAAAGCACACTGTTTTTTTAACAAAGCACACTTTTTTTTTAACAAAGCACACTTATATTTTTAACAAAGCACACTTTTTTTTATAAAGCACACTTTTTTTTTATAAAACATGCTTTTTTTTAAGAAAACGTACTTTTTTTTCTACACACTTTTAACAAAGCACACTTTTTAACTAAGTACATTTTTTTAACAAAGCACACTTTTTTAGCAAAGTACTCTTCTTTTAACAAAGCACACTTTTTTAACAAGGTACTCTTCTTTTAACAAACCGCACTTTTTTTTTGGCAAAGCACACTTTTTTAAAATATCACACATTTTAATAAATTACACTTTTAAAAAAAAAGTACACATTTTTAAGAAATCACACTTTTTTTTAACAAAGCATACTTTTTAACAAAGAACACTTTTTTAAACAAAGCACACTTTTTTAAACAAAATACACTTTATTTCAACACAGCACACTTTTTTTTAACAAAACATAAAAATTACGAACTCTCATGACATTTTCACCTGACACATAAAATCCCAGTATTAATTGATTACTTAAATCGATCAAAAAAACCAGGACAATTCTCATAAAATCAGCAAACAGCACCCTCATTACCAAAATATGCTCACATATCCACATTACACAATCCCCTCATCAGTTAATTCCCAGAAGTCATACGGTACCTTAAGATAAAATCAAATCCATCTCACGCATTACCGGCTACATCTCAATCCAAACAGGATTTAGGGAAGGCCCGCAATGAGCCCATTGAAGTCGACTCGGCTGCCCATTACATCCTGACACATGGCAGTCTCCTTCTGAGAATGGAGTTTCTCTAGAAAATCCCCTCTATCTCTCTCTCTATCTTGTCTCTTTGGTCTTTCACGGACCGTCTAGATTTCGAGTTTTGTTAGAATCAAACAGTCCGTACACTGGAACGGGAGTGTCGCTATCAAAAGAAATAGCTTTTTTTTTTGCTTTAGATTTTTTTGCTTTAGATTTTTTTGGATTTGGATTTAATTTTGGCGTGTGGTGTTTTTTTTTCAATTTAGATATGCTTTTTTGGTTTCTATGCTGGATGTGTCAAGTAACTGAAGATCAAATGTCGGTTAGTGTTCGAAATGAAGATTATATAAAGAAAAATGTCAAAAGTAGTCATTAAATTGAGAAAATGTTTAGTGGGTCGCGTTAAAAGAACTTTTTAAATGTCATTCGTATTTTTATAATCGTTTTGTTGAAATGTAAAAAATGAACGATCACTATAAATAGAATTACATTTATTTGTCAAGAGAAAATATAAAGTAGTAGCTAAATTTAAATACCGTTACCAGAAAAAAAAAAACTATGGTGATTATTTATGTATTAATTTGATATTATGTATTAATTTGATATAATGTATTAATTTGATATTATGTATTAATTTGATATTATGTATTAATTTGATATTATGTATTAATTTGATATTATGTATTCATTTGATATTATGTATTCATTTGATATTATGTATTCATTTGATATTATGTATTCATTTGATATTATGTATTCATTTGATATTATGTATTAATTTCATATTATGTATTAATTTCATATTATGTATTAATTTCATATTATGTATTAATTTCATATTATGTATTAATTTCATATTATGTATTAATTTGATATTATGTATTAATTTGATATTATGTATTAATTTGATATTATGTATTAATTTGATATTATGTATTAATTTGATATTATGTATTAATTTGATATTATGTATTAATTTGATATTGTGTATTAATTTGATATTATGTATTAATTTGATATTATGTATTAATTTGAATAAATTAACTAAGTTCGTTAATGATTTATTAATTATTTTTAATTTAAAGATCTATTTGAAATTTATTAGTTAAACGTCTCATGTGACGCTCAGACGATTTTTGCCATTGTATAGATCTTTTCGGAGCTTGGATATTTAAATAATTGTTCCTGGGCATTCTATTATATATTATTCGTTTTTTTTTTTAAAAACTAAAGATATAGCTTGTAACTTGTTTCTAAAACCTTTAAATTAAAAAAAATATTGTAAATTGGATTATTTTTATGAATTCAAAAATTGGGTACATTACTAAACTAAACTAAACAGCCTAAACTATTAAATAGAATAAATAACTTAGAATTTTCCTGTATAATTATTGGTGTGTTACACTTCAAAAGTATTAAGATTACAATTGATTGTTAGAACCGAATATTTTTTTTAAGATTCTATATAATTTCGTCCATTAGTTTCATATTAAGATGTTTCAAATATTAAACTATTTTAAACTATAATAAATATTAGCTTTAACTCGTATTCAAATTTCCTTTCATAAAGTACGCTATTGAAATCCGAGTAAAATAATTATAATTACTTAATTAATTAGTCTTAGTCACTTTTATGATATGCCTAAATAGAGGTTTAAAATTCGGTACATTTGGTATATAAAGACATAAGGACATATTTGGTATATAAAGACATAAGGACATATTTGGTATATAAAGACATAAGGACATATTTGGTATATAAAGACATAAGGACATATTTGGTATATAAAGACAGGATATAAAGACATAAATATATCGCGCTTTTAGAGTGATCCACTTCGACACTATATTTCATGACACATGGCACAATTAACATAAATTTGTTCCCATTCGATAAGAAATTAGACGCCAATGAATGTAAAATTTTGAAAACTACAAAACACATATGGGAAGTGTAAGAGGAGCCGAGGCATCAGACTGATAAAATTTTTTACCTTTCTTCTATTGGCAAAGTTTACGTTGAAGACCAATCCTTATTTTTATTATCTGCTGAAATAACGTGTCGTACGCCAAAAGACGACATCTGATTTTTTTTTATAGAAATTTGTTTTTAAAGACCTACAAATTTCTATAATACCCACTATTAAATAATAACAAAACTAAAAGAAGAAAAAAAAATTCAAGCTTGAAAACAATTGCTTTATTCTAAAATTCAAATTCACGGCAAAACCCTTTTCAATGGCTATTCGATCCAAACTTAACCTATTTTACATTTATGTAATAGAAAGCAGGAAAAGAGTTTCTATAAATATTTAACTATTTTAAACTAAGCATGTTTGTACGCGTAATACGTGAGATAAGCAATTTAAACTTGTACAATTTTTCAGAAAAGTTTTTACCCCTTCCCAAAAACAAAAACCACCGGAGTAGAATATTCTCGCATCTCAAGACGCAGACAACCATGTAAAATTCCTCAGACATACCGACACCGGGGGTTTAGAAAACCTTGTTTATTTATTTTACCCCCTTCGAACATACATAAACAGAACCTGACTATTTTTAAATTCAACAGCATCGAAGAAAGAACTCTAACTCCACATTGAATAAAAACATGCGCGAGGCCTATTATTTTTTTTTTTATACTGCAACTTTACATCACAGATTCTGGATTCAGCATGAATTTCACTACTGATGAGAAAATACAATTCGGATCCCAAAAACCAGGGTTTTAAGATTATTTTCTGTTCTTTGGAATATTCGAAGAAAAATCGTGCAGCTTTTGAATTCTTCATCATTTGCGCAGAACGGTATGTTTATGTTTTTATTCCGTATTTTTTTTCTATTCTCGAAATGTCGTGTTACTGGTTGAAAAGTAATAGTTTGTTTACATTTTTGTTTAGATTGGAAGCTACTTTGCTTTCTTTATCTAGAATCGGAATATGTTTCATTTACTTTATGATATGCAGAAAACAGATCTCGTATGTTATGTATCTTTAATAGGATGGTTTGGCATTCTTCTATAATCATTGCAGCAAAGTAGTTGGTTGAATATTTGTATATAATATGATACAACAGAAAGGGCATTTTAAAATATTATTTGCTTGGTTTATTTTTTATTGGTTATTTCTCGGATTCTTTATTGATTTGATACTGCAAAAATAACTGTCTGTTCAACAACATAAATTATATAATGCGTAGATTATAATAATTACAAGTGATATATGGATGGATGGATTGATGAATGGATGGATAGATGAATAGATGGATGGATTGATGAATGGATGGATAGATGAATAGATGGATGGATAGATAGATGCAGCTTCGATACCTGGATTAAAATTTTAAAATTAAGGAATGAGACCATCTCAAAAGCAGTATCTTACGGTTTCTGTAAGCGAAATTTATTTGACCAACCGGAAAATCATCGTTTTTGTTGACCTGAGACAATTTGCATTGACTGTTACATCTGGAGTTTTTAATGAAGACAAACTGTCCATTTTAGGAAGTGTATGGAACACACATGTTGGACACCGAGAAGTTGATTTAGTATTGGTTCGATATTTTGCCGAAGAGTTTAAAAATCAAATACTATCTTGATGTCGCGAAAAACAAGAAAACTCTGATTACCTTCTTGACGTTCGAATGTAAAGCTCTGAAAAAACATATGAGCATTAATTCTACAAATATTAATTGGAATATAGAATGCCTCACGAACGACATTGATGTTCGTGGTAAAATGAATCGTGAACGTGCGTTTGAGAAGTTGTCATCACATCTGTTACTTTGTATAGAAAACACAATGAGAGATCTTTTAGCTGAAATTAAACTGAATAAAAACGGCATCCATTAAGCTCAGATAGTTGGTGGATCGTATAGATTATCCACTCTGAAACTGATTTCCCAAGTCTTCGGTCTGTATCCCCAAGCCACTCTCAATTTGGATGAGGCTGTTACCAAAGGTTAGGCTTTGCAATGTTCTTTCCTATCTCCAACGTTAAAAACAAAAGAATGCATCATTAATGATATCCAATTTGCCGTTAAAGTTTCAACTTGTCACAAAGCCACTGTTTCCAATGAACTGGAAGTATTTCGCCTGTTCCATAAAATCCCAGCCAGGAAGAAGATAACTTATAATTACAAGAACCCATCTACCTGAAAGCTTCCTACTCGTATACGTTCCTTGACATAACGGACATTGAAAAGTACCACTTTTCTGAAACCCTTGTGGCAAAAGCGGCAACTGTGATGTCCGTTTGACAGCGAAGTTGCCAATCGACTTTAATGATATTTTCAATGTCACTTCGGCTACAGTAGAAGTAAAAGAAACGCCGGATATCCAGGAAGATCTTTCCAAACTCGTTGTTCCTTTAGAGGAAAATGCTGATCAATCAAAAGAAGAACAAATGTAAAAGAATGATTCTTCAAAAATCCGGAAGGATTTGAACACAGAAGGGATTGAGAAGTAAAATCCTACAGAACTAATCAAATACTTTGGCTTAAACATTCCAAACTAATTTTTCACGTTTGCCGAAGCTTGAATTGAACCGACTGGTCGAAAACGAACTTGAGATGATTAATGCTGATATGAATGAAAAGAAAATGTCCGAAATGTACAATGTCGTCAAAGGATACCTTTACCCTTCGAGCATGAATGGTCTGTAGTAGACAGAATATGACGTCATAATCGTGAAGCCCACATCTCAGAGCGAAAGACCCATATCACGTGCCATCTCTTCAAAATTATGAATTAAAAAATAACCGCCATTGGCTGATGAATTGGGAAAAGTGTAACAGTGAAAATTTATGAATGGAATGACGTAATTAACCATGTGTCTGAGGCCATACATGTTAGCTTCACTTTGATGTTAACGAGAGTGGCATCATGACTCCTCTACTACAAAGGATCCATGCTCGAAGCCTTTACCACTCAACTCAAGAGAGAAATTAATTGAATATATGAAGGATTTTATTTTAAACGGAGAACGTGACCAATGCTTGAGTGAAGCTGTTGTGTAGTCGCACGATTCCGACAGCCAAAGTGAAGATGATTATTTGCAGAAGCTGGACGAACTTAAATCTTGTTTCGAGCCCATTTTAAATAAATTTCAACAATTCGAGGATGTTTAATTCGCTATGAATAAGTTCGGAAATGTCTTGAGATTGAGCCTTGAGAATAAACGAGCTCTTTCGTTAGAGACAAAAGATAGTGATTTGAATAAATGAGACATCAGAAATCGCCACAAGTTGTGTAATCAAAACAATAAAAAATAAGTGGTGCTTAAATATTAGAAATGGCGGCTATCATCGGCCACTTCCAATAAAAACTTATGCTATTCATTCAGAAATTTACGATTTCGAAGATAAAATGAAAATATTGCCTTTAAACCCGTTCCAAAAGTTATACATGAAGAATATGCAGTGATTGGAGAGCAATCCGACGATTTCTCCAATCACGATTTCAAGCGAAATGAATAATTCTCAATCTGTTGACGGACATAATGACACAGGACGTTGAAACAACCTCTGGCAGTCGTCCTTCTAATGAAAACTATTTTTATAATACGAGAACAGCTTAAAATAATTGTATCAAAAAGTAAATTTTAAACTCGAAATTGGAATCATCTGATTCATAGCTGAACGTCTTTATCCACTGGGCCACGAAGGCCCTTGTTCGTCGTTGTCTTTCTTGGATGTGATTCCTCGTCTTGTTGATGTAGCGACAGAAAAAATGTCGGTTCCAGTTAAAGAGGTTGAACCAATTAACCTCCACTTTTTTCCGATAAAGGATTTTTGGTTCAGCCTATATTCCACCATAATATGGTGTCATTTGCTGCAGATCTCTGTCCTGCACCAATATCTGGTAAATCGTCGAACTGAAATATTTTCAACAGTGTAAATATATAAAACATAAAATTTACTTTTTGATACGATAAGTTTATATTTATTACTTTTCTGACATATTATTATTTATTAACCATAAGAATTAAACTAAACACATTGTTGCTATTTAAAATGCAACTTATTGGTACACTTAGTCTACATATAGAATAAAATTGGGAAAATATTCCAACCATTCATTCTTTCCAATTCGAAAATTTAAAATTAGATTAAACTGAAATAAATCGTATCAACAAACCCTGTGAAATACATTCCTTCATGCACCAATCGATTCTTAAAATGAAATCTTCTTCAAGCTTGGATGCCAAAACTCTTCCATCTTATGTATCTAAATTCAATAAATTCCATTCAAAAGATCTGGGTATAAACGATTCTACAGCAGACCTGCTAAAAGTACCCTAATACTTTTCAAGGAGCTAGCTTATTTTATAATGAAATATTTTATTCTATAGTGTAAAATTTCTTGAAAATTCCTCTCTACTTTCTAGATGCAATTTAAGAAAGTGCCAGTTGGACTTCTAATAAAATACTACTTTATACGAATATACTACACTATATTCAAATAAAAAATATAAAAAATCTTGCATAAAAATATTTACTTGGTTTAACGTGTATGGAATCTACTAAAATTAATTATACATTAGTGGCATTCTTTAAAAAAAATTGTCTAAAAACTCAGAGAACATTAAATCTTTTAACAAATAGAACAATAAATTTAATCTGGAAAAAGGACACTGAATGTCAAAGTTTTGTTTGCTATTTTCTGTCACCCTCAATCAAAGTACACGAGCCAATAAGTGTCTCCAACACTTTTGTTTACTGTGTAGTAATTGTGCGTAATTTTTTCTAAAACTTTATTAGTTATTTCAGGTCATTCCTTAATTAACTAATAACTATGACCGTGATATCACGTTAATCAAAACGGTTTTCACTGCCTTCCCCCAAATTAAAAACTCACGATAAAAACTTTGTTAAAAGTTGTGAAATTAAAGGTTTGCAATTTAAGAAAGTGCCATAGTTGGACTATTAATAAAATACTATTTTATATGAAAATACTACAGAGTATATTCAATTCAAAAATATATAAAATCTCTTATATAAAAATATTTACTAAATGCATGGTTTAATGTGGATGTATCTACTAAAATGAATTATACATTGTTGTATTCATTAAAAAAATTAGTATAAAAACTCAGAGAACATTAAATCTTTTAACAAATAGAACAATAAATTTAATCTGGAAAAAGGACACTGAATGTCAAAGTTTTGTTTGCTATTTTCTGTCACCCTCAATCAAAGTACACGAGCCAATAAGTGTCTCCAACACTTTTGTTTACTGTGTAGTAATTGTGCGTAATTTTTTCTAAAACTTTATTAGTTATTTCAGGTCATTCCTTAATTAACTAATAACTATGACCGTGATATCACGTTAATCAAAACGGTTTTCACTGCCTTCCCCCAAATTAAAAACTCACGATAAAAACTTTGTTAAAAGTTGTGAAATTAAAGGTTTGCAATTTAAGAAAGTGCCATAGTTGGACTATTAATAAAATACTATTTTATATGAACATACTACAGAGTATATTCAATTCAAAAATATATAAAATCTCTTATATAAAAATATTTACTAAATGCATGGTTTAATGTGGATGTATCTACTAAAATGAATTATACATTGTTGTATTCATTAAAAAAATTAGTATAAAAACTCAGAGAACATTAAATCTTTTAACAAATAGAACAATAAATTTAATCTGGAAAAAGGACACTGAATGTCAAAGTTTTGTTTGCTATTTTCTGTCACCCTCAATCAAAGTACACGAGCCAATAAGTGTCTCCAACACTTTTGTTTACTGTGTAGTAATTGTGCGTAATTTTTTCTAAAACTTTATTAGTTATTTCAGGTCATTCCTTAATTAACTAATAACTATGACCGTGATATCACGTTAATCAAAACGGTTTTCACTGCCTTCCCCCAAATTAAAAACTCACGATAAAAACTTTGTTAAAAGTTGTGAAATTAAAGGTTTGCAATTTAAGAAAGTGCCATAGTTGGACTATTAATAAAATACTATTTTATATGAACATACTACAGAGTATATTCAATTCAAAAATATATAAAATCTCTTATATAAAAATATTTACTAAATGCATGGTTTAATGTGGATGTATCTACTAAAATGAATTATACATTGTTGTATTCATTAAAAAAATTAGTATAAAAACTCAGAGAACATTAAATCTTTTAACAAATAGAACAATAAATTTAATCTGGAAAAAGGACACTGAATGTCAAAGTTTTGTTTGCTATTTTCTGTCACCCTCAATCAAAGTACACGAGCCAATAAGTGTCTCCAACACTTTTGTTTACTGTGTAGTAATTGTGCGTAATTTTTTCTAAAACTTTATTAGTTATTTCAGGTCATTCCTTAATTAACTAATAACTATGACCGTGATATCACGTTAATCAAAACGGTTTTCACTGCCTTCCCCCAAATTAAAAACTCACGATAAAAACTTTGTTAAAAGTTGTGAAATTAAAGGTTTGCAATTTAAGAAAGTGCCATAGTTGGACTATTAATAAAATACTATTTTATATGAACATACTACAGAGTATATTCAATTCAAAAATATATAAAATCTCTTATATAAAAATATTTACTAAATGCATGGTTTAATGTGGATGTATCTACTAAAATGAATTATACATTGTTGTATTCATTAAAAAAATTAGTATAAAAACTCAGAGAACATTAAATCTTTTAACAAATAGAACAATAAATTTAATCTGGAAAAAGGACACTGAATGTCAAAGTTTTGTTTGCTATTTTCTGTCACCCTCAATCAAAGTACACGAGCCAATAAGTGTCTCCAACACTTTTGTTTACTGTGTAGTAATTGTGCGTAATTTTTTCTAAAACTTTATTAGTTATTTCAGGTCATTCCTTAATTAACTAATAACTATGACCGTGATATCACGTTAATCAAAACGGTTTTCACTGCCTTCCCCCAAATTAAAAACTCACGATAAAAACTTTGTTAAAAGTTGTGAAATTAAAGGTTTGCAATTTAAGAAAGTGCCATAGTTGGACTATTAATAAAATACTATTTTATATGAAAATACTACAGAGTATATTCAATTCAAAAATATATAAAATCTCTTATATAAAAATATTTACTAAATGCATGGTTTAATGTGGATGTATCTACTAAAATGAATTATACATTGTTGTATTCATTAAAAAAATTAGTATAAAAACTCAGAGAACATTAAATCTTTTAACAAATAGAACAATAAATTTAATCTGGAAAAAGGACACTGAATGTCAAAGTTTTGTTTGCTATTTTCTGTCACCCTCAATCAAAGTACACGAGCCAATAAGTGTCTCCAACACTTTTGTTTACTGTGTAGTAATTGTGCGTAATTTTTTCTAAAACTTTATTAGTTATTTCAGGTCATTCCTTAATTAACTAATAACTATGACCGTGATATCACGTTAATCAAAACGGTTTTCACTGCCTTCCCCCAAATTAAAAACTCACGATAAAAACTTTGTTAAAAGTTGTGAAATTAAAGGTTTGCAATTTAAGAAAGTGCCATAGTTGGACTATTAATAAAATACTATTTTATATGAACATACTACAGAGTATATTCAATTCAAAAATATATAAAATCTCTTATATAAAAATATTTACTAAATGCATGGTTTAATGTGGATGTATCTACTAAAATGAATTATACATTGTTGTATTCATTAAAAAAATTAGTATAAAAACTCAGAGAACATTAAATCTTTTAACAAATAGAACAATAAATTTAATCTGGAAAAAGGACACTGAATGTCAAAGTTTTGTTTGCTATTTTCTGTCACCCTCAATCAAAGTACACGAGCCAATAAGTGTCTCCAACACTTTTGTTTACTGTGTAGTAATTGTGCGTAATTTTTTCTAAAACTTTATTAGTTATTTCAGGTCATTCCTTAATTAACTAATAACTATGACCGTGATATCACGTTAATCAAAACGGTTTTCACTGCCTTCCCCCAAATTAAAAACTCACGATAAAAACTTTGTTAAAAGTTGTGAAATTAAAGGTTTGCAATTTAAGAAAGTGCCATAGTTGGACTATTAATAAAATACTATTTTATATGAACATACTACAGAGTATATTCAATTCAAAAATATATAAAATCTCTTATATAAAAATATTTACTAAATGCATGGTTTAATGTGGATGTATCTACTAAAATGAATTATACATTGTTGTATTCATTAAAAAAATTAGTATAAAAACTCAGAGAACATTAAATCTTTTAACAAATAGAACAATAAATTTAATCTGGAAAAAGGACACTGAATGTCAAAGTTTTGTTTGCTATTTTCTGTCACCCTCAATCAAAGTACACGAGCCAATAAGTGTCTCCAACACTTTTGTTTACTGTGTAGTAATTGTGCGTAATTTTTTCTAAAACTTTATTAGTTATTTCAGGTCATTCCTTAATTAACTAATAACTATGACCGTGATATCACGTTAATCAAAACGGTTTTCACTGCCTTCCCCCAAATTAAAAACTCACGATAAAAACTTTGTTAAAAGTTGTGAAATTAAAGGTTTGCAATTTAAGAAAGTGCCATAGTTGGACTATTAATAAAATACTATTTTATATGAACATACTACAGAGTATATTCAATTCAAAAATATATAAAATCTCTTATATAAAAATATTTACTAAATGCATGGTTTAATGTGGATGTATCTACTAAAATGAATTATACATTGTTGTATTCATTAAAAAAATTAGTATAAAAACTCAGAGAACATTAAATCTTTTAACAAATAGAACAATAAATTTAATCTGGAAAAAGGACACTGAATGTCAAAGTTTTGTTTGCTATTTTCTGTCACCCTCAATCAAAGTACACGAGCCAATAAGTGTCTCCAACACTTTTGTTTACTGTGTAGTAATTGTGCGTAATTTTTTCTAAAACTTTATTAGTTATTTCAGGTCATTCCTTAATTAACTAATAACTATGACCGTGATATCACGTTAATCAAAACGGTTTTCACTGCCTTCCCCCAAATTAAAAACTCACGATAAAAACTTTGTTAAAAGTTGTGAAATTAAAGGTTTGCAATTTAAGAAAGTGCCATAGTTGGACTATTAATAAAATACTATTTTATATGAACATACTACAGAGTATATTCAATTCAAAAATATATAAAATCTCTTATATAAAAATATTTACTAAATGCATGGTTTAATGTGGATGTATCTACTAAAATGAATTATACATTGTTGTATTCATTAAAAAAATTAGTATAAAAACTCAGAGAACATTAAATCTTTTAACAAATAGAACAATAAATTTAATCTGGAAAAAGGACACTGAATGTCAAAGTTTTGTTTGCTATTTTCTGTCACCCTCAATCAAAGTACACGAGCCAATAAGTGTCTCCAACACTTTTGTTTACTGTGTAGTAATTGTGCGTAATTTTTTCTAAAACTTTATTAGTTATTTCAGGTCATTCCTTAATTAACTAATAACTATGACCGTGATATCACGTTAATCAAAACGGTTTTCACTGCCTTCCCCCAAATTAAAAACTCACGATAAAAACTTTGTTAAAAGTTGTGAAATTAAAGGTTTGCAATTTAAGAAAGTGCCATAGTTGGACTATTAATAAAATACTATTTTATATGAACATACTACAGAGTATATTCAATTCAAAAATATATAAAATCTCTTATATAAAAATATTTACTAAATGCATGGTGTATCTACTAAAATTAATTATACATTGCTGCATTCATTAAAAAAAATTAGTATAAAAACTCGGAGAACATTAAATCTTTTAACTAAATAGAACAGTAAATATATCCTGGAACAAGCACACTGGATGTCAAAGTTTTGTTTGCTACTCTCTATCTCCAATAAGTGTCCCCCATACTTTTGTTTGCGGTGTAGTAACACTACACATCAACTGCGAGTAATTTTTTCTAAAACTTTATTAATTGTTTCATCTGATTCCTTAATTAACTAATTGCTATGGACGGGATACCACTTTCAGAAATCTCCAGTGTTCACTGCATTCCCCCAACATAAAAACTCACGACAAAAACTTTATTAAAAGTTGTGAAATTAAAGGTTTTATGTAGGTAAACATGTTACAAATTCATTTATAAACCTGCAAAAAACCTTCAATTTTGAAGCATTTAAAACATCGAAGAAAGAATGCACATTTTTTAAAAGTTTCATGCAAAAAGATTTTTAAAACTTAAAAAAAAATGTTCCAAGTTCCTTCATAAAACTTTCAAAAAACATTCAATTTTACAACTTTGGTGATATATTTTTTCTGACTTTTTTTTTTCTGGTTAGGTCAATGAAAAAAGTTTAAAATATTTTTAGTAGACTGTTTTCAAGTAATTCAAAAGTTCTTTCTTTAATATAACTAAATTTTTTAAAAGTACATTAAAAACTGGTTACAGTTTTGGGAGTAAAAACAACTTTACAACTTTTTTTGATAATTTATGCGCCAATATCGATCATTTATGCGCCAATTTTATCATTTATGCGCCAATATTGATCATGCGCCAATGTTGATTAATACCCTAAAACTTTATCAAAATATTATATAAACTTGAAAAACTCTTTATCTATAAGAGTAATACTATCTATATAAAATTAATGAAATATGTTTAAAAAATTTGCAAAGGATTAAAACGAATTCAAGTTAAATACAAAGATTTTCACTCTTTAAAACACAAAATCATATTTCCACTAGTACTTTCTCAAGCTTCAGAGACATATCCATTCACTATTTTGTATTGAATCAAAAGTGATGGATTTGGCTCACAGCTTTTCAATCATTTGGTAAATAAATTTTTCACTATAACATTTTAAATTGGTAGAACTTCACAAAATCCTTAAATCTCTTTAGGAATAAAAATAAATGATTTGCTATATTTTACCAAGACACACCTGAATTTCAAAATTCGAATTCCAAAATTTATCTTACCTAGGATACAAGTATATATAACATAAATGAGTATATACATCATAATATACTAAGATCTCTTATATATTTATACTTTGATTCAATATCGAGTACATTTCATAAACAGGATAAACTCAAATATTTATTCAATCGTCCCCTAAAAATAGATAACCTTTAAATAAATAGATTTTACAATCAAAATATTGCGATTCAATTTACGTCCAATAAAATACTGCTTTTCAATATCAATTTAATGTCGGTTTCCAACGCAATTTTATTTTTATTTTCATGCCCTCTATTATATTTCTATAGATTTTATTTCAAAAAACGATTTTCGGTTTCTTTGAAACTACAGCAATTCTTTTAAAACATATTTTGAATGTAGAAGCACCCTGGCAAAAGAAAACTTCAGAAACATATGTACCTATTCGTGAATGAAATCTGATAAAATACATATCCAAAACATTAAATACATTTTAATATTTTTTCAAATTTATTCTCAAAATAAATACTATCATTTAAATAAAAAATATTAAGAATAAGTACACAATATTTAAAATTCGACGTTTATTTCATATTTAGTTATCTTGCGAGCATCAAGATTACTATTTTACTAACGGTCGAAACGAAGATATTTTGAGGCTCCTCGTTAAACTGAAATAATATTTTAATGTTTTTTGTTTTGTTTTTAAGTTGTGCCTAAATATTCAAAATTTCTTTCGCAATGTATACCTAAAATACCTATGTATACCTAATAATGTATAACCTAATGTATACCTAAATTTAATTGGATTTATTAATATTTTCAATGATTATAGAAAACTCTTCATATTTCAATGATTCTTAAAAAGTTTCTAAAAATTTCATTATTGATTCATTTAATCAGTAATGGAATTTTTAGCAACTTTTTAAAAATTCTATAAAGGGTACCACTGTTAAAACATTCTTATAAACAGAAAAACGTACTTTCTAAAAAATGAGCAATATTATTTAATATTGCTAATCTCAGATTCTGTTGAAGCCATCTTAACAAAGCGACCTGACAAACTTAAAATAGTTTCTCAGAGAATGATTATCCACATTATTTGATTCGGTTACTTAAATGGAAACCGAGTTATTACAAATCAATTATCTTACTTCCATTCTTTTGGCACACCTTTTTAACATTTATTATGTTTATAGTTACTACACGTCGCCCTGGTAGTACAACGTATAAGGCATTAGACTGCGGTGCCTGAGGATATGGGTTCGATTCCCGGTAAGCTTTAATTATAATTGTTGATATTTATTGAAAGTGATTTATGAAGACAGCCTATGTAGACAAGCAACTGCTCTTTTTATCAATTTTTACTAATTTTTTAGTACAGTCTTTTTCAGAAATGAAACATGTATTCGGAGTTATGATAAGCATCGAATGTACTCAAAAATGAGCATATGTTACTTATTTGTGAGTACCTATTTTTAACAGTGTAGTCTTCCATCCAGTGATTATTTTAGCTCAATGATATAAAATAAAACATTGTAACATGATCAAGTAGTTTTTATTTAAATAATCAATTATTTTCAGTTCATAACAATCCCAAATAAAAAAAATAAACTGGTTTACTTTAACTTTTTTATCACATATAAAAACAACAAAAGATTTTCTGACCGTAAGGCCTATTCGACACGGTCCATTCTACATTTATGCGCGTTGCATTTGGATGCACCAATCACTTCTTCTGACAAAAGCACACATGTTAAAAACGTCTGTGTAGAATGGGCCTTGAGCTACTTACTCAAATCTTTGAACATGTGCTAGTGACAAGTCAAGAAACACTTACTTTTTTAAATTAAAAAACTAAGGTTGCAATTTTAAGTTGCTTTACATAAAAAAACAACCTCGAATGAAAATATGAAATTTGTCTTGAGTGGCCGTAAGCTACCCATAAATAAAAATATATTAATTAAATTGAATATTCTTACAAATTAGCCTATTAAAAAAAATATTCAATTTAAAAGGTATGGAAAAACAACCTCAATTTTTACAACCTCAATACATTTGGTATTCGCATTCTATTAAAATGTTATTAGTCTCTAGGCTATGTTTTTCTTAAAATGTCATAAATAAAAAAAATGTCGTAATTATTTAAAAGTAAAAATTAAGCAAACTTTCCACTAAATTATGTTAAAACTTTAGTAATAAAATATCTCAGAACTTTAGTAAAAAATAACTCATTAACATTACTACATTTTTATTCATTCAGATGGTTACTTTCATTCAAAGATGGTTTTCTTTATTTACAACTGCAATATTTCTAAGTTAGTAAAATAACAAATTGCGATTTCTTATCAATGTTTCTGATACCGTTTAGGAACTTAATGTCGTAATTAAATCAGAACCTATTTAATAAAGATACAAAAAGGTATGTGCATATCCCAAAAATTAATTTTTGATTTTTTTTTTAAATAAGATTTGCTAAACTAATATTTTTCACTCAGAATAAGATTTAAATGACTACTATATTTCGATAGCTTGATTAGAAAATAAGAATAATTATAAATAACATGGCTGCTTAAGCGAAAACGTTTCCATTCAGATGATAGAAATAAAACTTTCAAAAAGACATACTCCTGTGGGTTAAGTGTAATCCGGATAGCATAGTTTGGCCCGTGGTCGAAAATGTTAATGCAGCCCCGAAATCATGTTACCCCCCCCCCTCCCCCCTAATTTTCCACAACCATACATGAACAGAAATTCTTTAACAATTATTACTCAAATCAAAATTTCCTTTCAATTTTTACGAAATAATAACATGCGAAAAAATAGAAAACCCTTACTTATATTTTGGAAATTAAAGCAGCCCTCCTTTCTATAAAACTTGTGAATCGGTCAATTTCAATATTAACTTAAATAACGAAACAACGGCACACAGTAAATTTATCACGAAAAATATTTCCATTTTGAGAGATTCTTGGAAATTCTCGGTTCTCCCACCCGTCCCCGAGATTCACGCACGAGCCAATCAGTTTATCGAATTCCCAAGTGCAGTCAAAGTCAGAAAATTCGATTCCCGACTGGATGAACTTTTCACTCTTATTAATTTAAAATGTATATATATAGCGAGAGATTTTTCGAACCTTTTTTCTGATCGAAGTAAATAAATTTAATTTCCTTTCCTAAACACACGAGAAGTATTTAAAAACTACGTTATTTACCAACTAAAGCGCGCCAACCGATACCAGGAAGCGCGTCATGGAAAAGGTTATTTAATCGATTTATATTTTTTTTATGTATGTTCACGCATGATTTCCACTCTGATTCAGATATTTGGATATTTTTTCTTTGATAGGGGATCTCACTTAGAAATAATATCCGATTATCCAGCATTTAACTATCCGGAATTTTCAATTAACAGGGCTGTTTGGTAAAAATATTGTCCGATTTCGAACCTTCTTTTTTGTTGGATAGAGAAAAATCTGCTTATTTCATTCCAATTTACAAAACCCATACCTACATTTTTGCGTGCGCCGATTTCAAAAAGTTGTAAAAAGTGTAATATTAATATTAAATATTTAATAAATTACCACTTGTTCCTAATAATAAAAATTATTTTTTACTTGCGCTTTTTTTTAAAGTTGGTTTTCTTTTTTAAAGCATTTTATACATCACCATAGACGTACGAATCAACAACAATATCATGACGAAGCAATTTCGTTTGATGATTGACTTTTATTTCTGTCCGTCCAACCAGAAAATATAAATAAGATAAAATAACAACAACAAAATCCAGCATTTTTATTCCAGTTCGAAATATAAAACTTGAAATTACATTTTATTGATAAATCCTAATAAAATCCTAATAAACCAATATTTTTTTATAATTCGAATTTGTTTTTGTCTAAAAATATAAATTTGCAGTTGACAAATAAAGTGTAATATACTTCACATTTGTTTTATTCCTTCAATTTAGGATTTACGCATCGATTTATCCATGTTTTCATTGCAAAGCTTTTAATTTCTCTTTCGCGGCACTTGCAATGGAAGCGGCTCGAAAGATATCCGACAAATTCTAAAAGATTTAAGAAGTCTTAAGGGACCGCGTAAGGAATGTGGACACTGCATTTATTTGGTATTAATGTCAAATTCTAGTTTAAAAGACTTGACGTTTACAATCGTATAAAACTTTAACGAAATTTTATCGCCAAATGCATTTAAGAAATAAAAGTACTGAAATTATCCAATAATCTGGAAAGTAGATCCTTTTAACTGAAAGTTGAAAAACAAATATACTTAAATACAAGATGCTACCTGTTTGGAATTAAATTTGGTTTTAAGATTCTTATGGAATCAAATAGAATCGTCAAAAATTAAACTTGTATAAATAGAAAATTTTAATGTGTTACTAAACCCCGTTTATCATAATAGGCTTAATATATTTCATTGTAGCATTTTTGGAAACAAAAATTTGCACAATATTTATTTATAGTTCATTTAATACTGATATTGCGTAAAAACAATTTAGTAATGGAACACGGTATCAATTAAATTTTTTTTATCTTTGACTTTTTGGAAGAACATTTTAATGTAAATTATTTAAATTTATAAAAAAGAATAATTTACTACACAAAAATTCCATTATTGCTTGTAGTTTATTATTTTTTCCTCAAAATTAAAAAAAAATTAAAAACATTATTTTTTTTAATTATATTTTTACAATTATATTTTCGGAACCTCTGAACTGTAATACATAAGAAATTATATCAATATTTTGTTTGCCACATATATTTGATTTTTATATAAATAGTTATTAATATTAACACAAATTTTTTTCTTAAACTACAAATATTTTTTTACTTTAGAATTTCTGTTTTAAACTACTTCTCATAAATATAGCAATATACATTTTATTAGAAGCCGTTTCTATCAAACGAAACTTAGGTAGGTTGTGTCAATAGTAACCCCACCAGGGTTTAAGGCGTATAGCATCAACATTTTGGATAC
This sequence comes from Troglohyphantes excavatus, assembly GCA_963932185.1. Taxonomy (NCBI): domain Eukaryota; kingdom Metazoa; phylum Arthropoda; class Arachnida; order Araneae; family Linyphiidae; genus Troglohyphantes; species Troglohyphantes excavatus. Next base: position 13,207,588 of record OZ010667.1, read on the forward strand.
CGAACACGCTTTCTACGCTGTGTCTCGTTCCTAGAACGACATTCACGAGTTTTAAATGAGCGTGAAGTAGATGTAAACCGCGCCGACTTCCTTTACCATACTTCCGTTACACTTGTTTTTATTACAATAATGTTTTCGTTATGGTACACTATTACCCGGAACATATTTTAAAGACGTACAGGACAAAAATCTTGTAAATCAAATTACTCTTTTACGAAAATAATTGTCAAAACATCAAAAATAAGACTAAGAATGTATCCGATCACAAAATCTTAAACTTTAATGTAATAAATTACCTCTGAAATTCACTTTAATCATCAAATGTAGAATTATTTAAAAAATTAAAACTCATTCCATAATAAAATAAAACGGACTCCATTGAAGTTTATAGAGAAATAAGAAGTTTTCACTTTATTAAAACCTACCGACTTTTTTTTCAAATCTCAACGAACTCTAACAAATTCAAAAATCAGATATGCAATATATACCTTCGAGCATGAAAGGGCTGTAGTAGAGCGAATATGACATCATAATCGTGAAACCAACATATCAGACCGAAAAGCCTCAGACACGTGACTTCTTTGCAAAACTATTAATTAAAATATACTCGCGATTGGCTGATGAATTGGGAAATGTGTAACAGCGAAAATTTATGAATGAAATGACTTAATTAACCACGTGTCTGAGGCCATACATGTTGGCCTCACTTTGATGTTAGCAAGATTATAACATTATGTTTTCTCTACTATGAAGGATCCATGCTCGAAGGTCTATACAGTGTAGCCACTTAGCAAAATCAACAAAACCATCATTCATTGGCAGTGTTGTTAACACACATAACACATGTAAGTTCATCTGTGATTTAACAGAATGATTTACAACTCCATTATTTAAAAACTATTAGCAATGAACCATAAAGCTTTTAAAAAATATTGAATCAACACGAAACTTGTTTCCAAAATATTTAATTAACATCTTCTTTACAAAACGTAAACATGCAGCGTGTTTCATCAATGTCAAAACGCTCTTAAGCACTCTATATTCAAAACCGTTCCCATCATTAGTTCCCAAGACAAGTCGCTTAAAACTAAAATCCCAAACAAACTGCATTGTCGTGATGGAGTATATTGTGAAAGAATCAGACACATCGTCAACAAGACACTCAAAAGGTAAATTGCGCAACGCACACTCTCACCTAAACAAAGGGATTTCAAATTAATCACTCGGACGCTCCCCCTGCCAGCAGGACTGCAGATTGCCTTCCGCAACTCCGCTGGCCCTTTCAAAATTCAACAATGACAAAATTAGTTTCCAAGTCACATAAAAGGGTCTAAATTGAAATCTCTCTCTTCAAGCCGCGGAAATTAGGACGTTCTGGGATGAGCGCTAATCACAGAAACTCTTCCCAAGGTCAGATATTGGCTGACTTTCCAGTAAGGTAAATACCGGAGTTCGGATCAGAAGGGTATTGGGGCAGTGAGTTAACTAAACTTAATAAGCAGATGTTTAAAAGTAATCGAAATAAGGGGATGGGGTGTTTAGTTTCGTAGGACAGTTGTTGATTTCCTTGGAGAGCAAGGTTTTGGTTTGCGGAAAATTTTAAAGTAGCGTAGTTTGACCGTAGTTTTATAAGTGTTTTCGGATGTGGAAGTTAATAACATTTAATCTCAATAAAGATATTTTAATAACTTTTTTGTAATATTTAATTTTATAAAGTGTTACTTTTTTAAACGTATAATTGAAGGGATACGAAAAGTCGTGGAAATCCTTATGTTTCCCATGTTAAAAAGCACTTTTTATATATACCTTTGTCTCGAGAGTTCGAGATAGTTCAGATATAAATTTGGTATCAATGTGCACTGTAAAGAAAATTGTACTTAAAAATGAGTACCTGAACATACTTGTTTTTCTTTGAGTACAATTGCATCATAAATGAGCGATGACGTGCTCAAATTTAAGTAATCGTACTTTCTAAAAAATGGGCAGTGTGATTTAATATTGCTAATTTCAGCTTCTGTTCAAGCCATCTTAACAAAACATCTGACAAACTTAAAATATTTGTTCAGAAAATGGTTTCCGATATTATTTGTAGTCGATTGCTTAAATGAAAACTGGATTATTACAATTCAATTATCTTACTTTCCATTTTTTTTTACATATCTTTGTAACATTTTTTCTGTGTATAACTTCTTCCCGTCGCCCTGGTAGTACAACCGATAAGGAAATGGACTGCGTTGCCTGGGGATGTGGGTTCGATTCCTGGTAAGTCTTGGTTTGTTTTAATTATTGATATATATAGTAAGTGATTTATGTAGGCAATCAACTGCTCTTTTTATTCATTTTACTCATTTTTGAGTACATGTCTTTTTCAAAAATGAAACTTATATATATGGAGCTATGATAAACATGGAATGTACTCAAAAATAGGTAACATTTACTTATTTTTAAGTGTCTATTTTTAACAGTATGTGTTTTCCATATTAACAAACACTTTTCTCATAAGTTTGAAAAGGTACAGATATAAATTTGGTATCAATGTACTCATGGAACATTTTTACAAGAACTGAAGCTCTGATTTAGCGATTGAAATATTTAAAAATATATAAACTTGACTAACTTCAAAAACATTCGAACACAAGAATATCAGTTTTTCATCCTTAACGGGCATAACTAATTAAAATTCTTATTATATTGCAAAAATCAAGTTTTAAAGTAATCTTCCATATGTTTCCATGGTGATGTAAAAATTTAAAAGCTTTAACTATTGTAGTTGCTGAGAAAAGGCACATCGAGTTTATATAACATCGTTCTGAGATACAAAATAAACAAAAATATTTTTATCATTAATTATGCCACTTCAGTGGCGTAACTAACGATGCCACCGAACTATGCCACTTTTATTGAACAAAATGTGAAAAACAAATTCGGTGGCACAATTCGAAGGCATAGTTCGGTGACAGTTCGGTTACTTACGCCACATCGGTGGCGTAAATAACGATGCCATCAAACTATGCCACTTTTATTGAACAAAATGTGAAAAACAAATTCGGTGGCACAATTCGAAGGCATAGTTCGGTGACAGTTCGGTTACTGACGCCACATCGGTGGCGTAAATAACGATGCCACCAAACTATGCCACTTTTATTGAACAAAATTTGAAAAAATTCGGTGGCATAGGTCGGTGGCATCTTTAGTTATCTCACTTGGCACTTCGGTGGCATAACTAACCATGCCACCGAACTATGGCACTTTTATTGAACAAAATTTTGTTTAAAAAAATAATTTTAATTATCGTAGAAACAAAATTTAAAATACGTTAGAAAGGAAGATTTTAGGACATTTCAAATCTATAACAATAAAAAAAATAAGCAAATTACTTTTTTGGTCCCTTTATTGGACTTATTCCGAAATTGTTCATTTTTTTGTTGAAAAGTATTTCATTAATCGAAATTAATTCAATTAGTTTTTATTTTATTTAATACATCGTTCAAGCATACGCTTAGATAACATTTTAAATAACGTTTATCGAATTGAAAACAACTAGCTAACAAAAGTTATTGTTTGTTTTTATTTCAATCCCTTTCTCTGGGTAGTCAGTATTATTTCTTAGAGTAACAATTTAGGCCTCTGAGGCCCGCGAACTGCGTTTATTCATCCCTGCGGTCCTACCTTCCTACTCTTCCATCTTGTGTTAAACATCAATATGTGTATACATTAAATGGACTATAGTGGACATAACACCCTCGCTTTGGAATAAAGCGCATATATTTGATATCATGCAAAAAAGGCGTTTAATTTTTTTAAACAAAAATTGTTTAATTTATAAGTGTGTTTTTATTTACATATTAAATTATACTTTCACTAATAGTTCTAGAAACAGTAGACCTCGCGACCAAAATAAAAGTCATTGTCGATTTTAATGACTTCAGGTGTTATTCATTCCAAATTTGAAGGGAAAAAATTAACAAAATGTGACAAACAAACATATTTATATATATTTACAGACAGATGAAATGCTGAAAGGTCAAGTTAAAACATGGGCCTTTTTAACGCTCGGTCAATAACAAATTTAAAATATAAAAACCAAATTGGCAAATAAAAATTGCACCCTTGGTCAACATAATTCCTAATAGAGTAGAATACTCATCGCTATTAAAATTTGATGATTAATTATTTACGTACTTCTTAATTAATATTAAACTATCCAATAAAGTTTATGAATCCAAAATTTAAAAATGGCGGTGATTTATTTTAATATTGAGGATATCCAAAAAAGTGCCTTTAAAAAAATCAAACATGATGAAAATGAATTACGATATAAAAAATTCTATATTAAAGAAAAATAAAAACTTTTTTACTGAAAAACCGAATAAATGAAATATCAGATGAAAACGCGTTTGGGAAAACTTTTTATAAGTTAACGTTTTTATATTATATTGTGAACATAAATCTTAAAAGCTTAATATATAAAAAAAAAAGTACATGGATGGTCTCTGGAATAAATGGTTCATTTCCTTACTATTCTGTACATGGCAAGTATTTAGAAATCAATATTTTATGTTTAACCAGCTTCGAAGGAGGAGTTATTATTTTCTTAAAGATGAAGTAGCGTGACATCTTCTTTGTCATTACCGAAGATTTCGAAAGATTTATATGGGAGTACAGGCCCATTTCAAGCAAATATTAGCACAACATGATTGAAACGAAAGGTAAATAGAGTACCCGGTTGAAACCGGATGTTGTATTTCGGTAGAACCTTCATTAAAGACTTTTATCACGTACTTCGTTTGGGAGTTATTGTTTTTACTCTTTCACTGGGACATTTCTTATGCATTTCTTCTGTCCCTGAGTCAGGAATATAATGACACTTTTATCGCAATTAAATGTTATCGCAATTTACATTTCAGTGCCTAAAAACAAATGAATATAGCAGTAAAAGCTTTTAAAACGATTAAAGTTATTTTGGTTTAATTATAATTACTTTAATTCCTCTTTTTTAAACTTCGCTATACGTATTTATTCTTCGCTTATACACTGTTAAAAATAGGTACTTAAAATAAGTAAAATGTATTTATTTTTTATTACGTTTGATGCTTATCATAGCTACGAATATACATAAGTTTCATTTTTGAAAAAGACGTACTCAAAAATGAGTAAAATGAATAAAAAGAGCAGATGCTTGCCTACATAGGCTGGCTTCATAAATCACTTTCAATAAACTTCAACAATTACAACCAGGACTTACAGATAATCGAACTCAATCGGTCTACCTGATGTCGAACAGCAACAGAAGTCCAGGACCTTATCCGTTCCACTACCAGAGCTATATGACGAAGCTATAAATAGAAGTAACGTTAAAAAGGCGTGGCAAAAGAACGGGAAGTAAGATAATTGAGTCGTAATAACTCAGTTTCCATTTAAGCAATCGACATCAAATAATTTGGAAAACCATTTTCTGAACAAATATTTTAAGTTTGCCAGATCGCTTTGTAAAGATGGCTTGAACAGAAGCTGATATTCACAGTATTAAACCATACTGCTTATTTTAACGAATGTACGATTACTTAAGTTTGAGTAGGTCATCGCTCATTTACCATGCAATTGTACTCAAAGAGAAACGAGTACGTCAATGTATTCATTTTTAAGCAAATTTTTTACGGTGTATATTCGTGAGACAAGCATGGTTATAACCCTGCGGCGCACAGTGGGGTATTTGACCTCAAAAGCTGGCCAAAAGTCCATTTTTTTAAATTAAGAATTTTAAATTTTGGATTAAACCATATGATAAAAAACTATCTAAAGTACAATTCTGCAGCACTGTTTTTTTATTTCAACTGTATTTTCTGTGGCAACACTGTCGTTAAACTTAGAAAACTTGTAAACGGTGCATATTTGTACCAATAAAAACTAACTTTTTTCAGAACTATTTTATTTAAATTCTGCTAATATTTTTAGTTGACTGCGATAAAAAATGTATATAATATTATGTTTGATAACTTTTTTGTGTACTTTTAGAATAAAAAAATTTTATAGTGCATTTTGAATGTAAATTTTTGAATATTTTATAAACACGAAAACATGTGTTAACTTTCTTCACTTCTCTTCACTATATAGAATAGTACAGAGTGATAAAGTAACTATTCTTCTACACGGGCGTACAAAAATTTCCACCACCTTTTTCCCCCTTTAGATTTTATGACGCTTTTTCTGCAGCGTTCACCAAAATTATTAGAACGTCTTTTTCGAGTGCACCTGGATATTCACTGGATATTCACAAAGCGAACATACATTGAATGCTTATCTAAATACTTCACAAGACGTGTTTTACAACAGTACAATGTAGGGAAACTGTAAGTATACAATTGCGCAAGTGTCATAGTCTGAAAACCCCAACCCCTGAATCTCTCTTCTTTAAATTATCGGTTGTGCGGCTGCGGCGGTAATAAATTAAAAGCTCTAGTTGGGGAACTTTTTCCGACCCCTTCCTTCATGCGTTGATACTTGGAAATTCTCTTAAATCGAACACCAAAAGAAGAATGTGACCTTAAACCCGACACCCCAAGTGTTTATATTTGCTGCCCAAGTTTCATCCGCCCAAGAGGAACGAGTAAATTCGCAGTACTAGGATTGACTTCATTCTGCTCTGCATCTCCGAGAAAAATAGTACATTCTGCTCTGTATCTTCAAGGAAAACTAAGATCAAATAGCTTTTTGTTTATGGATCCAACATCTGCAGGTTCGAATTTTGATATCTTGTAGAAAATATTCCTTTTATTTGATTGTATGTGAAAATATTAATTAAAGCAAGTTTAAAAATAATAAGGATGTAACATAATTGAATAATATTAATACATCGTTATGCAAAATAAAAAAAATACTGTCTTTAATTTTTTGGCTGTAAGAAAAAATACCTTTAACAATGGGAATGCACATAATATCGTTTTTTAATGGCTTACTGGCAAAAAAGTATGACATTGTACAAAATATTGCTTTTATTCGAAAAATATTTTTAATAAAAGAACAACTTTGATTAAAGTAAGAAAAGTAGCACGAAGACATACTGATAGGTCTACCATAACTTTTTTTTTAATTTTAGGACCATCGGGAATTACATTTTTAACTATAAAATGTCTTTTTGATATTATGAGAAACTGCCCTGAAAAAGGTATCATAAAAAAAGTTCAACTACATGGAAAGTTATATAATATCAAAGCCCTCCTTTTCTGATGAAGAAAAAGAGCAATTTAAACATAAAATCTCGGTCTTGAAATCCAGATTTAAAAGTAAATGGCTTGCAGTTAATATGTCAGAAGAAAAAATTCTAAAGAAACACCAAAAATGGTTGGAACATTCAATCGAAATTCCCACCAAAAAAAAATCGCTTGTCGACCTTCGAAATAATTTGATGGATTAAGTGATCGCAGTAAAATACGCAAAACCAAGGAGCTAAGAGAAAAAGCCAAATCCGAAAAATTAATCTATGCCACTCAAATGAAACTACGTGAAACTTGAAATATCGAGGGTTCAAAAGTAGTAAAGGATATCACAAAGTCTCCCTTAAGAGCAGCCAAATACAGAAAAGCATTTGTTAGCCACACTGCTGAACAAAAAAAGTCACAGCTAACACCAATTCGTGCTTTGACAATTTTCGTGGAAGCTGGGTTATCACGTAAACGATATGAAGTAGTAAGAACTAGTGACAAAAACCTATTTCTTTAGGTTAAGAAATAATGATATCCTGCTCCAAACACGTATCAAATAATTTCTACTGGTACCGAAATACAACTTCAAGCTTCATACGAGTGAGCGATTAATCACATATTTGTGAGAGGCTTTAAATACGTTTATATTGATGAAATAAAATCGCTAGAACTGTTTTACAAATAGGGATGTGATGGTTCCGAGCAATCACAATACAAACAAAGATTTGAGAATAGTTGCGATTCCGATGCGAATATCTTCCGATCTGCTTTAAAGCCTCTTTAATTAACAGGTTTAAAAAACAAAAATGCATTGCTATGGAAAAATCCTACACTACCGTCACTGCGATATTCAGGCCCATCACGATAAGATTTATACATGAAAGAGCAGACAGATATCACAAATGAAGAAATACAATACATAAAAAATCAAATAAAAAATTTATAAGAAACCCAATGTTTTTTTTAATTTCTTGCAAAAAATATAACTTTGTATACATAATTAGAAATATATAGGTTGTTTATTATTTTTTTGTAAATATGCCTGACATATAGTTGCAAAAATAGACAACTCCACTTTAAAAAAAAATTATATTTTTTATTATAATTATTTTCATCTAAAACTAATAATTATTAGTGAGTATCTAAAGGGTGGATAAAATATATATAAAACAAACTATTTAAATTTAGAAAGTTTGAAAGTAACGCAATATAAGTACTACTAAAAATTAAGCATTCTTGGTTTGTTTGGATATGTCTTGTTTTGCAGCTGTAGAGATAACTCGTTTGACTTTTCAACTTATTTCAATTTTTTTTTTTATTTTAATATGTAATTTTAAAATAGAAAATGCAATAAAATAATTTTGGCCAACTTTTTGGGACAAATACCCCTATGTGCGGCGGTCGCACGCCTATATGCAAGGTGAATCGAATTAAAGGTGGGACGAATAATTGAAAAGATTCTTACTGGAATGACGTCACTTTGCTATTAGGGATCGTCACTTATTACGAATGAAAGGCTCGAAATGCCTAGCAGTTAATCGAATCGACCAGATGAAATGGGTGACCAGGGGTTTGAGTGGTTGTTGGTTCATTTTTAAACGACTGAACAGCGCGCCAACCAAATCACCAAAACTAAACAGCCAGAAACTTTAAATTAAAACCGCCAAATCGCAGGTTATCAATTCGACCGTTATGTATTTTCTTTATGTATGTTCGCGCAAGATTTCGGTTCTAATTCAGATATTTGAACACATTTTTTTCTGTTGGGTAGGGGGATCTCTTGGGAGCCATTTGAAAAAAAAATATCCGGTTATCCGATATTTAACTATCCGGAATTCTAAATTAACCAGACCGTTTGAAAAAAAATATTGTCCGATTTCGAAAATTCTATTTTTTTATGTTGGATAGTGAAAAATCCACTTAGACAAAATCTGCAAAACATAATCGGTTATCCGGCTGTTATATATCCGGAAATGTTGATTAACCGGAGTTTTTTTAAACAATTTATCCAATTTCAAAATATTTTCATTTAACAGAAGTTGTACAACAATGACAGTTCGTTTAACCAGCATTTATTGGCATTGATAGGGATTGTTTTACAATACTTCTTGAGTTCTACTTGAATTACTTTGTAAATAATAATAGGGGGCAAAACCCCTTGCTAAATTAAAAACTAAAAAGTGAAAAATAAAATAATCTTTTTTTTTTTTAAAAAGAAAACCGGCTTTTAAGAAAATGTGCTAAAAAATAAAAAATAATTTTTAATTTTACGACTAAGTTGAAAAATTGTTGCCAATTTACAAACATTATACCTAATTTTGTCAACAATTTCAAAAAGTTTTAATAAGTATAAAAATGATATTAAAAAATTTAATCTTTTCAATGTATTTTCTTTAATCGTATTGTACCGCGCGGGAAAGTAAGAAAAAAGGTTTTACCTCGAGGGAAAAGATTTATGAAAATTAGACAATAGCTTTCTGCTGTGCAATATGTAAATAAATGTATGTGTTAAGATAATCGTTTACTATTATACTCTAGTCGAATACTCTTGATCCTTGGCAGGGTTTAATAAAAAAAAAGCGGATCAAATCGCGATGCGTGGCGTAATAAGTGACGACCCTTAACAAGAATACACTATCCCAGTCCTTATTTTTCCTATTTCGTAACACCTCCAATTCGATTCGCCTTGTATTGCGCTTCGCAGGAACAGCGCGAGCTTTGCAGTGTTAAAAATTATGAGGTAGTATTCCCGTATTTGTCATTCAAGATAGATTCCCAACCATCGCCGATAGCCCATTGTGCAGTCCTAATGCGCCTTTTATTTTTTTTAAAAATCACTTATTTTGTAACAAAAAAAATAATGTGGTAATTTTACTTCATAAAATAATGTTGATTTTAAGTTCGATTAATATACTAATATATTTTGCACAATAAATGTTTACAATAATTCACACAAATTGTTGTTATTAAAGAAATTCTCAATGCATTGGTTATGATGCATTGAGAATTTCTTTAATAACAAACAATTTACAAAAAAAAATAACGTTAATAACTTTAAAAGCAAAACAAAAAAAATAACTTTAATAACATTATCAAAGCTTGATAAAGAAAAAGGAAAACACGACATTTATATTACTTTTTGCAAATTAAATTTTATTTCAAATAAAAATTGTGTTGTAAGCTTTGACAATGTTATATTAACATAATTCATAACTCCATTTACATAATTAAATATTTTTTTATATAAATTAACAATGTGCGTATTTTAAGTTCCTTCCCCCCTTTTACTATAAAAAATACAAAGTTATAATTATATATTAACAAAATGAAAAACTCAACTCACAAAATTCAGTAATACTGTTTAATGTAAAAATTAGCAATGTTCCCTTATTTTATATATTTAAAGCCTTTTATTATATAAAACAAATTTTAAAAAAAATCACTTAAGAAGCTGTCACATACTAAAACAATTATTTCTTATGCAATGAATAAATTAATATATCAATCATTAAAATTGACTTAATTTTTAGAAAGGTTAGATAATCAGAATGAGAAAGTTATGCTGAGATAAAGGTATTGCTGAAGAGAAAAGCAGAAATATTATTTTTTTCAAAAACAATAAAAAGTACTTTTTCTAACAATAATTAGATTTTATTCATATTTATTAATTTCCATCTCTCTTTGAATTCTGTATATAAAACTCAAAAAAAAATTTTAAGTAAGAAATGAATAATTTAAAGTAGGTTGAAGGAATCTTTTAGGCTTTTTAGTCAGAAAAACTTTTATTCGGGTAATTAAAAAGAACAAGTGAAGTCCAGCAAGATAATTCATATTTTAGTTACTTTATTTTGTATTTTGAAACATGCATCAGTGTGTTTTAAAAAATGTGGGCTTCTCCTGCCACAATGTTACAGGGTAACATATTTTTTTAAGTTACACCTACTGGGTTTTTGGTATATATATATATATATATATATAAACATATGTTACCGTGAAAGACCGAAATTGGAGAATGTCGACATTCACCGGTGAATGTCGACATATACCAAATACGTCGGTGAAAGATCGAATATTTCGTTACATTCTTGTACATTCGGACCCTCACCGGTGTATGTCGACAATCACAGATATGCTCTGGTGGATGTCGAAAAGATCTCGTCCCTGATGTCGACCGTCAGTGGCGGATCTAGGGTCATCCGGGGGGGGGGCTTATTTTTTTTTGGGGGGGGGGAGAAGGGCAGGGGGCATATATACAAATTCCACCTTTTTACATGTAAATTTCTATTATAGCCGTTAAACGGTGTGTGTAAATTCTGACTAAAAATCTTATTTTGATACCATAATGAGATACATGCCCCCCCCCCCCCCCCCCCCGTTCGTTTTCAAGTAACAGCCAAAAAGTGCACAGTGCTACAATTTTTTTTTGTAAGATACAGTAAAAAATTTAGTACACTAGTAATAAGATGCACATTACACAATAAAATAGTTTATTTGTGCAGATGTACACTAGAAAAATACCGAATATTAAAAAATTTGATCTAACATTTAAATACAAATAAAATTATATGTTACAAAAATTATAGTTTTAAATCTAATTTGTTTCTTAAGGGGACGTTTATTTATTTCGATTTGCAACCAGGCGCCGACTTACAAACTTAGGGGCCCGATACAAAAGAACATTAGTGGACCCCTCGACGCAACTCAAAAGAAAGGCAACTGTTAAATATATGAATAAACACACAATGCAAAATAACATAATAAATCAGCAATGCCAATACAAAATACCTTAAAAAAATATTTTTTTAAAACTCTCACTAAGTTTTTTTTTCTTTTGATAATCCACGGAGAAGAAAATATAAATCTCCGACATGTTCAACATTCACCATTAGTGCATGGTAAATGTCGACATTTGCCGGTGAAAGTCCGAAATAAGGGTATTTAGCAAGTATTTCGGACATACACCAAGCGACCATGTGAATGTCGACATTCACCGGTGAAAGTCGACATTCACCAGATTTCGGTCTTTCACTGTAACATATATATATATATATATGTCCTATATATATATGTATATATTTGGTCCTACCTAGATTCCACCATAATATGGTGTAGTTCGCTGCAGACCTTTGTCTTGCACCAAGATATGGTGCAACGTTGAACTGAAATTTTTAACAATGTACTCTTGTCCTTCTTGCGAAGTGTTTGACAGAGTCTCTGCTTTTTGTAGATAAAGAATTTTGACCCACCCCATGTTGTTGCTAATAAACAGTATTTTCGTATGACATAGAGCACAAAAATATAAATTAGTATTATGTAAAACTCTTACATTTCAAGTTCTAAATATTACATACAAAATAATAATAGTATATTTTCTTTCTGAAATCTATACAAAGTGAAGCTGAACGATTAAATTTTGCGTGTTCTTTTACTGTTGTGTGCCCACTAAAAAGTCCCAACAACAATTCCCTGACGTGTTTCCGACGTCTGAAAAATCCCCACGTCCTCTTATCGGCTGCCCTTCCCTTTCCCCTATTTCCCCTACACTTTATGTTACTTGTTCAGAAGAAGTATTTTAAATTTACTAATTTAACAATCATTTATAATGTCATTTAAAATTTTGGAACTTTCAAATTAAAAACTACGTTAATCCCTTCTGTTGCCTATTTTCATTATTTTTCAATATTCTTTTTATTTCTTCCCAAATTCCATAAAAGTTTATTCCATTTCCAAAAACATAAACAAACACGTTTATTTGACTTATAAACGTCTGATCATTCAAATTATTTAAGAAAATAAAATATAATCACACAAAACTTTTAGTTTTATGCTCAAGGAACAAAAGGTAATACAAAAAAAAATTGACATTTCGGATTTTAAATTAAGTTGTCAACAAAGAACGTGACTAGCAAGCCATTTTAATACTTAACAATTATTTTACAATGCATGTTATTACTTAAAATAAAGTTAATTCCATATAACACTAATTAAACGAAAAATAACTTTTAGGAAAATTCATTGGATTTTTAAGGATTTCAGTATAAAATAATAACATAAAGCATAATCGAACATGTTTTAGTGACGTTTCTTAAATTAAATATTTTCGAAGATTAGGGATTGTATTTACTTTACTATGATTTTTCTTATCATTTGGTGTTGATTAGATTTAGCCCTGTTGCATGTTATTCAGATTAGATAAATTCAATAAGAAAATTATCACTTCATTTTTTATTTTAAATTTATAAAAAATGCAACCCATTAAACTAATTCTACTCTAAAAATGTTAATTACATCAGAAGATTAAAATTTAAAAACGGTTTTTAGAGCGGTAATATTCCGTTTTGATAAAAATAAAAAATATTAAGCTTTAATTTAAGTAAGAATTTTTTTTATGAATATATACATAATTTTCAGAGTATTGTGATTTCCTGTGTGTTTTCTGATTTTTTTTTCCTCTTTTAAAATCAAGTAAATCGAATTTGGGTTTTAACTTTTTATATTCAAGAACAGTTTTCCATTTGTGCTATGAGAATATTTCCTTCTTTTAAAATTGAATAAAGTATAATATAAGATTTTTTAAGGTGAGTTTTTGAGTGTAGAAAATGTTGAGTGAATGCTTGATTGCATTTTATTAGACATATTAGAATCCTAACTTCTGATTGATTTTGTTCTAAAAAAAAACTTTATGTGGTAAATTAACTAATTTCATCTTTAAAAACAAAAGTCTGAAAAAAATGTCTGAAAAATTATATTTAGATACTATTTAACCTCTAATTATGTACCTGACGCCAGAAATTTCAAACTTTAGTTTAGTTTTTCGTTTATAACCTAATGTTTATAACAGTTTTTAAACCTATTTTTGATAACCATTTTTTTTTTAAATTATTTACATTGTTATAAAATAACATTGTTTAAATTGTTATAAAATAACATTGTTTACATTGTTATAAAATAACATTGTTTACATTGTTATAAAATAACATTGTTTACATTGTTATAAAATAACATTGTTTACATTGTTATAAAATAACATTGTTTACATTGTTATAAAATAACATTGTTTACATTGTTATAAAATAACATTTTTTATATTGTTATAAAATAACATTGTTTACATTGTTATAAAATAACATTGTTTACATTGTTATAAAATAACATTGTTTACATTGTTATAAAATAACATTGTTTACATTGTTATAAAATAACATTGTTTACATTGTTATAAAATAACATTGTTTACATTGTTATAAAATAACATTGTTTACCTTGTTATAAAATAACATTGTTTACATTGTTATAAAATAACATTGTTTACATTGTTATAAAATAACATTGTTTACATTGTTATAAAATAACATTGTTTACATTGTTATAAAATAACATTATTTACATTGTTATAAAATAACATTGTTTACATTGTTATAAAATAACATTGTTTACATTGTTATAAAATAACATTGTTTACATTGTTATAAAATAACATTGTTTACATTGTTATAAAATAACATTGTTTACATTGTTATAAAATAACATTGTTATAAAATAACATTGTTATAAAATAACATTGTTATAAAATAACATTGTTATAAAATAACATTGTTATAAAATAACATTGTTATAAAATAACATTGTTATAAAATAACATTGTTATAAAATAACATTGTTATAAAATAACATTGTTATAAAATTACATTGTTATAAAATCATAAGATCTTGACAACAAAGAAATACTTAAAAATAAATAGATATATATTTATTATTTGAAACAATTGAAAGTTAGCGATCAAAAATTGCTCTTACTGACAATTATGCTTCAACGGGAAAACTAACCGAAAAATTGCCTTCGAGAAAATAAAAGAGTAGGAATAAATCAGTCTCCCAATCGCAAAACTCGTTAAATCCAAAAAAAATCGAAGTTTTTCGCTCCATTTTGTTCGTTGAACTGTTGC
Source organism: Troglohyphantes excavatus (assembly GCA_963932185.1). NCBI lineage: Eukaryota > Metazoa > Arthropoda > Arachnida > Araneae > Linyphiidae > Troglohyphantes > Troglohyphantes excavatus. The sequence continues at coordinate 13,222,736 of OZ010667.1, forward strand.
TCAAGTAGTCGAAAATCCCTTCTAAACCTTCGAAAAAAAAGCTTAGAAAAGCTTACAAAAGTTGCCCTAATAAATCACTTTCAATAAATATCAACAATTACAACCAAGATTTACCGGTAATCGAACCCAGTTCCTCAGGGACCGCAGTCCAGTTCCTTATCCTTAATAATACCAGGGCGACGTAAAGAAGTTATAAACGGAAGTAATGTTTAAAAGGTGTGCCAAAAGAATGGAAAATAAGATAATTGAGTTGTAATAACTCAGTTTCCATTTAATCGATCGACCTCAAATAATGTGGAAAGCCATCTTCTGAACAACTATTTTAAATTTGACAGGTCGCTTTGTTACGATGGCTGGAAAAGAAGCTGATATTAGCAGTATTAAACCACACTGCTCATTTCTGAGAAAGTACGATTACTTGATAGTAAGTACGTCATCGCTCAGTTACGATGCAATTGTACTCAAAGAAAAACGAGTACGTACATATACTCATTTTTAAGAACATATTTTTTTACAGTGTGGACGACTCAAATGGACACAACGAACCAATAGAAATCATATGTGAAAGTTGTATTCCATGATCATAGGACAAAATGGCTGTAAACATCTTTACACCAATGAATTGCTGAAACACATATTAATAATTGAGAAATGTCCCTTGCGGATTAAGACGATGCTGAGATCTGTTGATAATGGAAAGTGGATGCCTCAGTGCGCTTTGCTAAAAGCTATTATAGTCTTAGAATGGAGTCTATTTGTTATCAGAGTATTACGCTATAGTATTACGCCAAGTATACCCAAGTTGGGTACCTCATAATAAGAAGGGATCTTTCGCATGGTAATATTAGAAGAATAAGCTCCATTGTGCAATCGATCTTTTAATGGAATTGATATTACAGTAGACTCTCGATAACTCGAACTTCAATAACTCGAATTTTTCGATATCTCGAAAAAAATCTATTTCCCTGCACCTTTATTACTTATATAATGTAATTTTATCTCTTTAATTCGAAGTTTTTCGGCCTTATTTTCGATAACTCGAAGTTTCTTCACAACTCAAAATTTTGTTTTCCTCTCAAAACTACGGATTTTGAAGAACCTTTAGCAAACATGAAATTTCCACGTACTTATCAGTTATCTTTCTTATTATGCGTGTTAGTAAACTGAGTTATTACGACTCGATTATCTTATTTTTCAATCTTTTGGCACACCTTTTTAACATTACTTCTGTTTATTACTGCTTCACGTAGCTCTATTAGCACAACGGATAAGAATGGCCCTGAACTACGGTGCGGACAACATCAGGTAGACGGATTGGGTTCGATTCCCGCTAAGTCCTGGTTGTAATTGTTGAAATTTATTGAAACTGATTTATGAAGGCAGAATATGTAGGCTAGCAACTTCTCTTTTTATTCATTGTACTCATTTTTGAGTACATGTCTTTTTCAAAAATGAAACTTATGTATTCGGAGCTATGATACGAATCGAATGTAATCAAAAATGAGTACATTTTACTTATTTTTAAGTACCTATTTTTAACAATGTAGCACCAACGTTTATATAATTTTCCAGAAACTTCCTCATGATTATTTAAGGGAATTCAATACTCAAAATTCTTAACTCTTTTCGTTTTTTTAAGGAATTATTCTGAAAGTTTTATATTGATTTATGACATATTTTGCATTGTTTGAATTTTCTTGAAAACTTGATTTAATACTTGCAATAGCTAAAATCTATTTTCAAAATATTTTTTTTTAATTTTAAAACTAAAATTATGCAAAATTGAGATTATGTAAAAAAAAATTAAATTTATCAGATAAACTTGCATCAAATGGTATATTATTTGTATTAGTTTATGCACAATAATTCACATTTTAAATTATCTTTGTGATATCTCTTTATAGAATATGATTTTTTTAATACCTAACTTCGAAAGTAAATAAAAAGTATCAATGAAAAATATAGCATTAAAATTTAAATACATAAACACATCACTGTAGAAAAATTAAATAAAAGAATTTGAAAAGCCTGTGCAGAAAATTTCATCCGGTTATAATAAGTTGCTTTTAACTTATATAAATTTAAATTTATATTTTTTTTAAAAACTCATCCCTATAAAAAAAATACTGTGAATCGATCCATACAAGGACATCCATTTTCTAAAATCCAGTTATTTACTATCGAAAAAGTTCTTAAAAGAACAGTTTTTTTAACTTTTGAAAATACTAATAATTGTACAGCTAAACTTTTGGTAAGATAAAAACTCGTCTTATGGAACATTGCGTTAAGAATATTAAAATACAAATGCAACGTTAAAATACGCAATAAAAGTCCGTATAATCCGGACATGTTTCGGGAGATACATCACCCTTCATCAGCGGAAAATGCAAAGACATTGACAATATTGATTATCATTGACAATATTGAAAGGAAAATGCAATATCACTTTGCATTTTCCGCTGATGAAGGGTGATGTATCTCCCGAAACATGTCCGGATTATACGGACTTTTATTGCGTATTTTAACGTTGCATTTGTATTTTAATAAACTTTTGGTATCCATTTTTCAAGTATGTTTTTATTATTTTTAAAAGATAAAAAAAAATACGTTTTCTTCGTTATTTTGAGTCGCAGAGGTATTGTCTATTGTTTATCTAAAGTAAAAAAAAAATTGCAATAATGAAAGGAATGTCAACAGGCCCGTCGCACCGGGAGGAGTCCTGCTATTATTCACCAAGAAATTCAAGTTGTTGCTCCTACTTTTCCACATCCGGGATCCGATTTAATAAATGCCGTGTAAACAAAACTCTATATTCCCAATGTGTATTGTAAAACAATCCCTATCCATGCCTGGTGAACGAAATGTCATTGTTGTACAATCTTTATCCAGCATTGAAAACATTTTTAAATCGGAGATATTGTTTAACAAAAAGTCCGGTTAATCGATATTTCCGGATGTATAACAGCCGGATAACCGCTTTTTTAAAAAATATTTTACAAAAGTGGGTTTTCTCTACCCCAAAAAATAGAATTTTCGAAATCGGGCAATATTTTTTTTCAAACGGTCCAGTTAATTAAGATTTCCGTATATATGCCGAATAATTGGATTTTTTTTTTTCAAAAGCCTAAATGAGACATCCCCTATCTAACAACATATTATGAATATCTGAATTAGAACAAAGATTTTGCGCAAACGTACATAAAAATAAATACATTCATAACAGTCGAATTGATAATCTCTCTCCTTTCGCGCGCTTTGGCGGTTTTGGTTGGCGCGCTTTGGCGGTTTTGGTTGGCGCGCTTTGGCGGTTTTGGTTGGCGCGCTTTGGCGGTTTTGGTTGGCGCGCTTTTCAGTCTGTTAAAGAATGATATCCCCTTTAACCTATTCCGTTCTAAAGTTGTTTTACGCTAACGATGAAACACGCAACAGTTGCGTGCAAGGGAAAGGAATGTGTTAATAGTTTTGAAAAACAGAATAAAAAGCAAGACAAAGAAAGTTGTGAAAGTTTCTAAAAACTGCTTTTTACTTTTACGATGCCTCCATTTTTTTGTTTTTCAAAACGAGAGTTGTTTAAAGACAACTGTTATATAAAGAAATATGTGTAAAAAAAAGTCCAGACATTCTAGCGCTTAGTCTCAACGTAGTTGTCAATTTGAAACATAAAATCCTCAAATACTATAAACTCTAAATCAACTTATATATAGTATAAACCAACACCTTTAAATCCGTTCAAAAATTTGCTCAGATCTTGAAACAAATAAGACAAAAAAGAAAACGTTCCGTATAATTTTATCCTATAAAAAACAATCTTCGAATGCGTTATAACACTGTTAAAAATAAGTTCTCAAAAATAAGTAAACTGTACTCATTTTTTATTACATTCGATGCTTATCATGGCTCCGAATACATCAGTTTCAATTTTGAAAAAGACTTGTACTCTAAAATTAGTACAATGAATAAAAAGAGCAGTTGCTTGCCTACATATGCTGCCCTCATAAATCCTTTTCAATAAATATCAACAATTACAACCAAGACTAACCGGGAATCGAACCCATATCCTCAGGTATCGCAGTTCAGTGTTGTTAAAGCATTACTACTCTTACGTTTGTTGATAAACAAATGCAATTATTGTTTAGTGACGTCACTTTTCCTTACCGAGTGTTTTTCCGGAGTTGAGTTCTTCTATAAATCCGAATATACGTTTGCTCATCGTCAAATCGATTAATCGTCAAATTGAAAATTACAAAATTGGAATCGCGATGATTTTTTTTCTTCTGGAATTTAGATATATTTCGAATTTCGAGATATTTTGAATTTCGAGATACTTTGAATTTCGAGATATTTCGAATTTCAAGATATTTCGAAATATTTCGAATTTCAAGATATTTTGAGATATTTCGAATTTCGAGATATTTCAAATTTCAAGATATTTCGAATTTCAAGATATTTTGAATTTCAAGATATTTCGAGATACTTCAAATTTCGAGGTATTTCAAATTTTGATATATTTCGAATTTTGAGATATTTCGAATTTCGATATACTAGTTCGAATTTCGATATACTATTTCGAATTTCGATATACTATTTCGAATTTCGATATACTATTTCGAATTTCGATATACTATTTCGAATTTCAAGATATTTCGAATTTCAAGATATTTCGAATTTCAAGATATTTCGAATTTTGAGATATTTTGAATTTCGAGATATTTCGAATATCGAGATATTTCGAATTTCGAGATATTTCGAATTTCAAGATATTTCGAATTTCGATAGATCATGGAAAAGAACAATCGTCAGGGGCTTCTTTCAATTAAACAATTGTTCTCACTTATTTTCACTGAAATTTGAGAAGAATTCAAATGGCCTCTTCAAACTAATTCAAGTAAAAAAGCCGCTAATTAAAAAGAATATGCACTGACCACAATAATGTGCACGAATACATCGAAATTATATCCGACAATGAAGAAAACTTTCACCCCAATAACTATTAGCATTCAATAATGACACTCCAAAGTCATTCAAACTAATTAAAATTCATTTCTGCTCACTTGAGCAGTTCGTATTCTTCTTCTTGGAGAAGATAATTAAACCACACTCAAAGGCTGAGTGACACTCCGTTCATTAGATTTTGAGATTCAGGCGAATTTATTTTTTGTGCGTACCACTAAGCCAAATCTAGTCGTTCGAATCCAATCAATTCACTACTGTTCCTGTCATGTTTTCAAGCTTCAACGAGCTTCTTAACTTGTCTTATTCTGCTCTTTGGGTAAAGATGTCGCTGATAAATATTATCGAAGCTGTTCGTGCTTATACACTTGCCTGGAGATCAAGGGATCGCTTATCCAAACTCAATTACATCAAGAAAAAATATAATAATCTTCCAATAGGGGAAAATTGAAAGTTGTTTATCCGGAAATATTGGCCTGGAAAATTGATTATTTGCACATTAATTATCAATGTGGTTAACTTATTTTATAATAAACAATTTAAATTAATTAACCACTTTTTGTAATATATAGCAGTGAGCGACTTAGAACTATTATTGTTTGGAAAATAGTTTGTTCTTTGTGATTAAAAATTTCAAAAAGTAGTTTAAAAATTAAGGATGGTAATATATTTTTGGATAGCAACATACCACAACTTTCTACAATTTTTTTATTGGTATCCACGTTCTAGTCTTTTAACTTTATTTGTATAGCAGAACAATAACCTGTCATATAAAATGTTGAAGATATTCTCAAATATTACTGCTACTCTTTTAAAAATATGTACTCAAAAATAAGTGAAAATGAATAAAAAGAGCAGTTGCTTGCCTACATACGCTGTCTTCATAAATCACTTTCAATAAATATCAACAATTATAACCAAGACCAACCGAGAATCGAACCCAGATCCTCATATACAGCAGTCCAGTGCCGTTGTACTTCAGGGTGACGTGAAGAAGTTATAAACAGAAGAAATGTTAAAAAGGTGTGCTAAAAGAATGGAAAGTAAGATTATTGAGTTGTGATAACTCAGTTTCATTTAACCAATCGATATCAAATAATGTGGAAAACCCATCTTCTGAACAGCTATTTTAAGTTTGTCAAGTCGCTTTGTTAAGATGGCTTGCACAGAATCTGAGATTAACAATATTAAATCACACTGCTCATTTTTGAGAAAGAACGATTACTTAACTTTGAATACGTCATCGCTTATTTAAAAGGCAATTATACTCAAAGGAAAACGTATCTTCAGGAACTTATTTTTAAGTACTTTTTTTTGCAGTGTGTTAATATATTTTTGGGGAGCAACATATCACAACTTTCTACAGTTTTTTATTAGAATCCACTTTCTAGTTTATTAACTTAATTTTCATAACAGGACAACAACCTTTCACATCAATTGTTGAAGGTGCTTTCAAAAACTACTGTCTCGACTGGAGTTATTGTAACTTATATTCTAATCGACGGATCGTGTCAAGTGTGTGCTTTCATGACGAATTCTACAATTGAAAACGTGCGTTCAAGAACCAGACAGCTCCAGTTTTTCTGACTTACTCTTTTTCATTTATTCCTATACAGAAAAATCTCCGTTATCGATTGCTGCAAGAACCAGACAGCTCTAAGAAATGGCTGTAGAGATATAAAGCAGTTGTACTTTTGTACCATAAGATGCAATCAGCATAGTGTTTTTCGTTCCTTTTTAACAATTTTGAAAACTGGAGCTGTCTGTTTCTTACACCCACGCTTTCAATTCCATTTGGCTAGTATACAGTTTAAACCGTTTATTTGAAAATCGTGCGTAGTTGAAAGTAACGATCAGTCGAAGGTTTCACTAAGAAGGAAACCAAAATATCAAACAAAAGTTCCATTGCAGTTTAGGGAACTTATACAGGTTAAAAGATAAGCTCAAGACGAACAAAATAACACCAAAGAGCTGGAACTTATAACAACTGCGGAGATATGTAGATTTTCCCGGAGACGCAAGAAGGCACAGGCGCTCGTACAAAGTTTTCTCTTACGGTACAGTGCAGAAGGAACTATGGCGGCCCGAATTTTTATTTCAATCTTAACCTGTTCGAGGTCGCACTGAGCCTGGCAGGGTTAATGCAATGGCTTCGAACAAGATGAGGCGCAACCCCTGGTAGTGTTAAAATTCCCTGTGGCTGATTAAAATGGACGCCTCTTAATGCAAAGTTAAAATTTGAATATAGGACAACATTATCGTGTTCCACCCATTTGTAATCCATCATCCAACGAAGTCACAACACAGTCATCATACGAGGAGTAAAACTCTTAGCTTAGAGAGGTACTTGGAAATTCATGGCGAATAATCGAAATGAGCTTCACCCCTCGTTCAACAAACAATGGTAGGTTAAAAAAGTCAAAACAATTAGTCTAGCATTACATAATTGATAATATCTTAAAACTAGTTTGTAATAATTGTTATTATTAAGAACACATAATTTTTTTTAAAATAGTTAAATTAATCCTGCAATTGAATACTTTATTGTACTAGAAATGCATATGTCCATTTTGGCATTTTGTTTTTAATTTCGATCAAAAAAAATTGTAATTTAATTTAAATCATACTATTGAAACAATTAAAGTTATAAATTATTTTGTTTCGTTACCTATGCATTGAAGACGCATTTATATATAATAAACATTTATATTTGAACAGAATATCACTAAGCAAAGATTAAAATTGAATTTTAAAATGTGTAATAATAGTTTGTAAAAAGAATCAAGTATTGTATTCTTACAGCTTGTAATTTTTTTAGAATTGATTTGATTAACCTTTGGGACCTGATAACACAGTTTCCATTTCTCAAAAAAGATAATTTTTCAATAGTATTTTTCCTACCTTCTTGGTCAAAAATGCTCTATAAACTCTCAGTTTTGTTGAAATTAGAAAGATTTTTGCTTAAATTTTTCGACAAGATACTCCTTTGTATCGCTGGTTGTGTATTGAGAGTCATTATCCTATAGATCCATAAGTTATCTTTAACCACTAAATTTAAGACAGTTTAAAATAAATTATCTTACAATATTTTCAAACACATCCGAGAGTTCATAATACAATCAAATTATAAGCCTCAATGGAAGTTATGCAGCATCAAACCATTACGCTGCCAACATCGTACTTTACAATCAATTAAATGCACATTTCCATATGAATTAAAGCACGCTTATTATTTTTCCACGCATTTTCATGACTATAAAAACCAAAACACCAAATTTACTTTTATCCGTGAATAGTAAAATTTTCAAAAACTTCATTGGCTTGTTTAGATATTTGCGAAATGAAAACCTTTATTTCCGTTATTTTCATTGACAAATTGATTTTGCCTAACTGTCCATAATTACCCCTGCTGTATCCGATTTTTAAAGGTGCGACACAGACACCTGAACAAGATGTAATGTCAACTGCGGCTCATACAATTATTATTGACAGGATTTTTTACTAATTCACATTATCCTGCATCCTTTTGTAGTAAGCGCTTTTGACTTACTCCTGCCCCACTCATTTTATTTCCAATGTTTCCGGTGATTTTGTATTTATTTTATGATGACATAATAAATAAACCAAGCATTTAATATTAAAATTTTATAAATTTGACAGTTAGTGCAACCTTAAGTTCTAATTAACAATTCAATCGTCCATGCATGAAGTCCGCTTACTTTGGAAAAACAAGTTAGAAATGTTATTAAAAAAAAACGTCAAATAAATCATATTTTTTCACATATTTTTCTTTTGAGTAACTTTCCTCAAATTTCTGTGTTTATCATTACTTGTTCAGATACTTTTTACCCTTTGACATGTGCATATATTAGGCCTATTCTACACGGACGAGATAAACGTGAGCGAGCTGTTGCAGATGCTTTTGTGATTGGAGGCATATAAGTCACGTGATTTGTATACACGAATCGCAGACCATCTGCAAAAGCTCGCGCGATTTTATCACGTCTGTGTAGAATGGGTCTTACCCTTTACAATTTTTAAGTGATAAAACTTATACAATTTTTATGTTTTGTATAAAGTCACTTAAAATGTTTAAATTTTACAAATTTAGTTCAATTTCATTTATTTCTTTAAAAAATTATTACAGAAACATATGTCTTACGATATTGCTATCTACAAAATTTACATCATTAAAAAATTAGTATAATACAAAAAAAAAATCAAAATAAAATTTATATTTCCGGATTTATACAAATGTGTAATTTGTTTTAAAAATTTACAAAAAATATGTTCATTCAAAGTTTTAAATTTTATACACGTTCATATAAAATTACAGTCAGAAATTATTTTTAAGCTTAACAAAATAACGAAATTGTAAAGTTATTAATTATAGAAAAACTATTAAATTATATTTGTATAATACTTGAATTTAATTTTTATCGAAATAGTTATACTTAAAATTGAAGAATATTTTAATATAGTGTTTTTATAAATTTAAAATATATTAGTAATGCTAAAAAAATATATATTCCAGGTTGAAAAACAAAAACGTTATATTTCTGCATCGAAACAAAATCTTATAGCATCAAACAACACTACTGACATTCTTTGAATAAAAAAATCCATTATATAAATAAATTACTTCGACATTATATTCAACTGGAATATTTCTAAAAAAGGACATCTATATAGCGGAAAAAAGCACATGTCTTAACACTGTAGTAGTAACATTTGTCACACCCGGTTCTTTCCTTCGAGATATATGCCGAACCGTCACCAATAGCCCACTGTGTAACTCTAGTGCGATGTTAATTCATAACATTCCCCATACAGCGACTGGTACTTGTATGAGAATAACATTGTCGGCGGAACTATGCTACTAATACAGTGTTAAGTACAGTACATTAATTTAAAAAACAAATATTATCGATCAACAAACAATGATGTACTTACATTTTGGAGACATTGGGCATCAGGTAATCTTGAAATTCCTTCAAGTTTCTTCCTCTACAGAGACACAAAATATCCCCAAGTTCTTTTTGGCAAGTACATCCAGATTCGTCGTGAAATGGTTGCGTATACTTGTCAAAAGTTTGTAGTTTAACGTATTGTAGAACAGTCAAAAGACCACATGCAACCAGCAGGATTTGCTCAGGAGCCATTTTGTATTAAAATTTATACAAAACACATTTGACAACTTTTTGGGAAAGTAAATGTTAACTTACACTTTGCATTAGCGCAGTAAGAAGTAAGCAATTCTTTGAAGAGTTATTCTTTTGGAATACAAATTCGTATTTTGGTAGCTGTTGTAAACAACATGAACGTTAAAATTAACTAACTTTAGAGATAATTTATTTAGAAATTAATGTTATATACGCGAATTTTAAAGTTTCAAGTATCTCCTATGAATTTAAAACCAACTATAAAGAAAACCAACTTAACCTACTATATTTTAAAAGAAACTATAATATACTCACAGTAAATTAGGTAAAAGTTTCAGTGATAGAACAATTTGTGCATTAAGCAAAAATTATTGGTCACTGTTAAATGAAAAAAGCATTTAACTATCAAAAGTATTTTCTTCAAGACAGTGCTTCTCGGTAACAGTTGCACTTAAAAACTTAATATTTCTTACAAAGCTTTTTTAACTAATAGCCAAACTTAATAATTTAAATTAACAAAAACATAAAAAATTCTTGGAATTTAAAATTAAAACCAAATAGATATTTGCAAACTATTTTTAAAAACTACCACTATTATTTCGATATATTAGTTAGTTGAGTATTACATTCGATTAATCTAATATTAGTAGTTTAATTTTAAAAACTATAATATCAACTGAAGTGATAAGCATAAGATAAACAGTAAACACATAAATAAATCTACAAAACACACCAAATATCAAAATCAAAAACTATTCCATAAAATCAATTTACAAAATCTTTTAAAATTCGTTAAAAACACTTCTATAACCAACCCGTGATTATTCCACAATTCGAAAAAACAATCATTTCAACGCATCACAATCGAGCAAACGATAAATTCGAACAGACTTAATCTCGAAACCAGGCCAACGTCAGAAATAACCGAAAAGTATTCCAAAAGAGAACGGATCTTTTCAGGAAAGAGCGCAGCGCCGGAATGTCCGGACGGGAAGAACAACCATCACAAAGTTTGTGGGAGGTCCGGGCGAGAAGAGCAACACGTGAGGAGGCGAAATTCCGGCACATGCTCCCTTACTCCCGGCCTGACGTAGGTGTCCGGGAAAAGCCGACTTTTGCGCAGCCGGACTTGCAATTTGTGATTCGTTGAGCTCAGGGTCAGACTATAAAGCTCGCGAAAGCCTCCTAAATGCCCAATAATAGATGAAGGGTTTTGAAGAAAGTAGATGTGGGATTGAGATGAAATAAAAAATATCGGTAGTCAATGGAAAATAGTTTTCCGTCGAGTTATTATACCTAAGCCTTAGAAGAAAAAAAAAATGCTTAGGGAGAGAAAAAAGAGAACAGTGGGTTACCAATCTTTAAATAGCCACGAACCACTGAATCGAAAATTCGATGATATAACTAGAACTCATTTCTAGTTAATTGAATAAAAAATTTGTTATTATATAAAAGGTTAATTTTTCAAACAACGACTATTTTGTGAAACAAAAAACATTTTTATAATTTAATAATATATAATATAACTTCACTGGTTGGAACTGGTCCAGTAGTCTAATATATTTCTGTGAAATTGGAACAAGAACGAACAATGTCATAATAGTTAGTTTTGAGAAAATGGGAAGTTTGACGATCAGCCTTGTTGAAAGGTTACGGAAATCACCGAATCGTCTGATTTGAAGGATGAGAAAAGATATATTGGTTTCTATTTTCCTTTAGAAGTTTAAAATTTATATGTTCAAAATAGCTTTTAAAAAAATTGATAAATATGACATTGGTTGTATCGTTCTAAGCCACGGATTTATTTTATCTTTCTAATTAATTCTAATTTTACCAAACTAAATTAATAGAAATTTCAATAATTAATATTTTATTTGTGTTGTTAAATCCGACATTTGTTTAATTTTGCACACTTGTATTTATGTGACTCAGCTGCCGTTGTATGAGCAAAATTGCAACTCAATTTTAACCGCTCTTGAAAGGCTTTGTGGAGGCCTCCGTGGCCGAGCGGTTAAGGCGTTCAGCTACTAATCCGAGGATTGGTGGTTCGAACCCGTGCGATGGACTTGACAAAGAAAAGTAAAAAAGTAGTGATCTTGTGATCGGAGGGTTGCCAGCTTCGCTACAAAAATACTAGAAAAGTCGTCCAGAACATCCGCAAAAATTAACGGCGTGTATCGAGACTGGTGCACGATATATCTGATCGAGGTCCAAAGTCCCGACGTCTGTTGAAAGCGTTGGGTGCCAGTTCAGGTGTTTCCTCGTCATCTGACCATGGTTCTAAAGTAACGAGGTGCATGTATGAATGTGTGTGTGAATGTGTATGTGTTCCCGGGTCTTTCCTTCGAGATAGACCCCTAACCGTCGCCAATAGCCCACTGTGCAGCTCTAGTGCGACATTATTTAACCAACAAAAAAAAGGCTTCGTGAATGATATATGATGTTTAACCCTGAGTATTCTAGGCCACTGAGGCTCTAGTCCAGTGAAACCTAACAAACTCTCGGCGTGTAACTCCCCCATTAAAGTAGAAAGTCATTTACAAGTCAAGTCGATTGATTTTTGCTAAATAACGTCGCACTACAGCTGCACAGTGGTTATTGGTGACAGTTCGGGGCCTATCTCGAAGGAAAGACACGGGAACGATGCCTCGTATTTTTGAACCATGGTCAGATGACGACAAGTCAAAGTCGAAGTGATTAAAAAGCAAGAGCAAAAACTATTTGTTTGTAAATATAAAAATTAATTCTATAAGAAGAAAATATAATATGTATATACATTTAATATTTCTACAATAATATGGTATTAAAAATCACCACTAGGTAACTTTTTTTTAATTTGGGGATACAATACGGGTGCGTTTATATTGGTTTCAACGCGCCCATAGAGGAAACAAGTTTTGAGCCTTCCAGAAGTTACAGTTAGAGTTCAGTGAATAAAGCATCTAGTAATATAAAAATCTCATCTTTAGAATTTTTGAAGCGCGTTTTACAGTTGGACTACACAAAACTTCCAAATCCTTAATATTTATAGAATGTCATTTTTAACTTCTTTGTGGACAATTGCCCTATTTCTGAACACCAAGCTCACAACAAAAAATGGCACACCGAAGACTTTCAGTTTACTTCTGCAACCTAACAGAATTAGATGCACCTTGATGAATCAGGAATCTTTCGAAAACTCAATTAGTTCGTTAGGATTGCGCCAGTCATCAGAGTAATTAGATAATTATCAGAATGAATCGACTAAACGAGATATGGGAGGAAACTATAAATATCTGAATCTCGAAATTACATCTTTGAAACTTCGGAAGTTAACGCCGATTCCTTTGGGCACTGGAAAACTAGATTTTCGCCATAACGACTTTTAAGATTGAAATTATTGAGAGGTCGAAACTTTAGTAAGAAATTATAAAGTTCTAAAAGTATTTGATGAAACAAATTGCAACATCGAAAAGTTCATTCACCAAAAGCTTATTCATTGCACCATAAGATGATTATTTATAACTATGTAGATGTATGCAAAATTATTTTTTAAAAGTGCTTTTATATATTTTTTTTTTATATATTTTTATTGATTGTTATATATACAGGGCGGTGCAAAATGAACGTTATGGTTTAAATGCTTTATAACATTTTTATTTTTGAATAAATTGTCAACATTATTTTGTCAAAATACAGCATACAGCAATACAGCAAGAATATTGTTAACTTAAACGTGAAAAGTACGTCTCGCAGGTGTCGCCCATTTTCCGCTTCACAAAGTCGTGCTCTTTCCAACACATGTTGCATGACTTTTCGCAAAATTTCAGGAGTTATGGCACGGATTTCATTGCGAATATTGTTTTTCAGTTATTGGTTCCTTACTGAACCTTGTTGCTGAAAATTTGTAACCAGACGATTTATTGTTGGCACTGAGGGTCCAGTCCGCACATTAAAATATCGACGATATGCACGCTGCATCAGAATAACTGAGTTTCCGTTTGAAGAATAAAACTCAATGATTTGTGTTTGTTTTTCTATTGTGTACTGTTCCATTTCAAATTCCCCAAGCCTTCTTTACAAAAGAAAAAATGCAATATTAAATAAAAAAGTTATAAAGCATATAAACCATAACGTTCATTTTTCAACACCCTGTATAATCTTTAGTTGGTATTACGGGATTGTAAATATTTTTGTTCAGATTACGAAGCTGTGTATCTTTGGTTTCGAAAAATTGTTTAGTATTACAAAGTTTAAACCTTTAGTTCAGTGGTTGCCAACCCGTGGTCAACAGACCACTGGTGATCCTCAACAGGATCCAAAGTGGTCTATGGAACTACTGTTCAACCCCATAGATATTTTCGGTTTGGTTTAACAGGTATTGTCTGACACGTTTTATTCTTTTACATGAAAAATCCGTTTGAAAATACTATTGTTCTCTGTCCTGGTTGGCGAATAAGAGGCCTATTCAAATAACACAATAACACTTTGATCAATTGAAGTATGACAGAGACTTATATTTTCAATAATTTAAAATGGTACCTTAATAAAAAAATGTATGTCCATTACTGTGGTCTGTTCAATTAATTAGTAAAATTAATACGCTATTTAATATTAGAGATATGTCTAAATTTTACTTAATACCATAATTATGTTTAGTGCAGGGGGGTTGTATAGCTGAAAAAAATCTTATCTGTACGCAAGCCTTTCCTGGTCAGTACTATCCACCCCACTGAACCCCTGCTCATTCCATCCCCATTGGCCCTCTCTCGATCACCCGACAAACAGAAACAAGGGCAAGAACGTCACCCCCCTCCCTATATTCCTAGAGACGACTGCTGGAAGTGGGGAAAATAGCATCAGAAGACATTTTTTTTAACCCTTTCGTTAACAGTGGTCTCATAGTAATCACATGTGCGAATAGGAATCGAAGAAGAGCACAATCTGTTAGTGCCAGGCCCGTCGGACCGGGGGGAGGGGGAGAGGAGCACGACCCCCCCCCCCCCCCTCCCTCCCAATAATCTGGAAACTCTAAAAGTTGGGAATTTTAAGTTTTGAAAATCCCCAGGTTGGGAAAATTTATGCCTGAAGAAAATTAATAATATTAGCAAATGAAAGTTATGCAAGATAAGAAATTACCCAACTAGTAAGATTACAATTTAAATTAGACAATGCTTGTAAGAGACTGTTTAATATTACCTAATATGTATAAAAAACCGATAAAAAATGCCAATAAGTTGAAACTGGGAATTTTCGACACTGATTTCTTGTTTCAGCCCCCCCCCCCCCCCCCCCCCCCCCAAATAACTGTGAAAAATTCAAGAGTCACTCTTACAGAGAATAGTGCAAATAAATGTTGTTGCTGTTTTTTTTTTAAATCAGTCAATATTTGACTATTTCTTTATTTTTTTTGCTTATGAAGTAAATTTTTTTTAGCATCAGTTTACCCCGATGGTTCAAAACAGAAATTGGCTTCTTTAAAGATTTCTCCGTTGATCTGAAGTGGTTGAGCCGGTAGAGGTTGCCATGGCAACGATGCAGCCGATTTCGAATTTCGCTTTTTGGCTGCAGTTTTGATTGAATAGAGTTTTTCCCCCGAATGAATTGTGCATTACGGTAACAGACTTGTATTTATCTTAGATTTTGTTTACTCACCGTAGAAATTTCGTTTTCAATTCTAACCTTCATTTAAAAAAATTAGTAAAATATCTGATTTTAGTTTTAAAATACACTAATATATTTAGGTGCAGCCCGGCTATACTTGCTGTAGTGGACGAGCCGACACTAATTTCCAAGCCTATACTTCGTGGTCGAAATAATTCTTTTTACAAATATTTTGTATGGTAGGTAATAATGCAAAGTTTATGCTCCCTTTTTTTTTATTTTGTGATAAAACTTTTCAAGTATCTTGATAGCCAGGTCCTACCGTGAAGTTCAAGAAAAAGTCTAATTTCAGACGATTGATTTTCAAAATGTTAATTAAAATTTCAAAAAAAAAATCAACCTTACTCTCAATTATACAGAATTTTAAAAAAAAAGTTTCGAACAATTTAAAATCTGCCAGTTATCAGAAATATACTTTCGCTCGTTTAGATTAAAATTTCAAAATATCTTGATATTATAATCTATATCCAGGCAACTAAGGTAGTATTCTAATATATATCAATAGTTGTAATTTGGATGAGAAGCCGAAAACTAGAAACCTTGCTATCTAAGAGTTGAGCAATCAATAATGGATGTTATCGATAATAAGTTACGTTTCAATGCAAAGGAGAAGAACGATCTAATTTCTACTTCACAGACAACTGTTAAATCAATTACGAGAAACATTGAACTCTATTCAGAAACATTAAACAGCCAACAGATCCATTTGAAAGGTAATTTTGAACAATAAGCATACCTACAGAGAAGTAAAGCTAAAATTCATTAACGTCAATCAAAAATTTGCTATCCTAAAATAAAATTTGTTTGAAATAACAGGGCACAAGCCATTGATCAAAAGAAAGAGATCAATAAGTTTTTAAAATGTCATTCAAACTGCATAGTTACCTACCAACAATTCAAAATTGAAATCAGTAAAAAAAATTCACAATAAATTTTCCTAAATTGTTTTTTATATCAGTACAAAAGTTGGTTAATTGGTGTCAAATATGAAAAATATCCATTTCTTTACTTTTCAAAAGCAATTGCTCACTAATTTTTTTTCAATTTGTTTAATTTTTACCCTTAAGTTGAATAAATGCAAATGAAGCCGACATGAATCAAATTGCCCGTTATCCGGAGTATATAAAATTCTGCCCTAACTTTATTTGTTTTTCTAAATCAATATGTGAAAATCCGCCCAATCGTTAAATGCTCTTCCTCGTCAATATAGTTGTAGCAAATAGATTACTAAGCCATAGTTGGCAACCCTCTGAGGTGTAATGATCCAAAATACTAAGTAAAATGCAGTGTTTTCAGAGGTGGCGCCACTGGGGGTGCTGGGGGGGGCTGTAGCCCCCCTGTCGGGCAAGGCAAGCCCCCCCATCGGGCAATATTATGAAGTTCGTCGGGGGAAAAGTGTTATTTTAATTGTTAAGACCAAATATTTTTTAAACATTGAATCACATTTAATTTTTTTAATGAAAAGGATCTAGGTCATAATTCCGACGGATAAAATCCCGACACACCGAAATCTCGACACCAAAGGCCCATCGTGGCTGAATATTTAGAGGCTCGAACCGATGAGCGCGAGTTTGATACTGAACATGCATGTTTGGGAAGCGACATACAGCAATTTGGTTATCAGATAGTTGTAAAATTCGTTCCTTTCGCAACCAAAATGTGTCCCCTATTTATAAGGCTGGTACACGTTAAATCTTATCGTGGTCCAAACTGCGAACCCCTATTGAATGCGTCGGGTGTCAGTTTTCAGGTGTTGAACTCGTCATCTGACCATAGTTCAAATATACGAGGCAATGTTGTTGGGTCTTTCTTTCGAGATAGATTACCAATATCCCACTGTGTATCTCCAGTTCGTCGTCAATTCAACCAATCAAACCGACAAGCCAAAATGTAAATATTAAATTTTTGGCTTAAAATTTCAGTGTTCATGTTATAGTTTTTTTACACAAGATTTAGTACTCTTATATAGTGTTCCACTACACGTATACTAGAAATATTTTTAATTACATTATTTTACGCATATTGAATAATAAAACCGCCCAAAATTGTCACACTTAAATTCATTTTCAAAAGCGTTAACATTAAAATTTTAATATTATACTAAATCATAAACTAAGATTAAATAATTGAAACACACGATATTTGACCACACATATCATTGATATAGTGCCAAAGAAAACAATTGGAATTAAAAAGGGAGAATGTAGTGGAAAGTTTGAATGAATATGATAAGTGTTTATTTTTTTAAATAACTTTTTGCGAATTAGTAATTTGATTTAAATTCATTTTAAAATATCATATTATTAAAACCGCGTTAAGATAATATTATTAAAATCCTTTCTTTTAAGTAGGTTATCAATAATAATTTCAAAGACATTTTTATTAATACTAATATTTTCAATTTGGTTTGTCGAGATTTCGGCCAATGGTCAGTTATAATTATAAGTTTCATAATTAAATATTTATAATTATATAGTAAGTTTATTATGAAATATAAGTATATAATATTCTTAAAATAATACGTTAATGTAGCTAATTGAAAGTAATACCCAGTAAATACAAGATAACCTGATATAAATATGTTGATTCTGATGTATTTCGATTTCAACGTCTCCACTGCTGTTGCATTTTTTCCTTTCCACACTAATAATTCACTCATCAAAAGTTAACACGGCATTTTCTAATATACAATATCACAGTTAAAATATTCTAAGAATGAAATTCACGGAGACTCAGAAGACTTCAAAAGAGGGTCACTTAGTTCGGCGTCAAATTGTCAAAGAAATTCAAGTTTAAAATGTATAAATATTAATATTTTAACTTTAAAACATACTTTTACTTTCGAATAATTAAAACGAAAGTAAACAATTCTTAAAATTTTGTAGATTACTGCAGGGTACTATTCGCAGCTGTTGTTTAAGTTTAAAAATGCTATTCTTAAAACTATATTATATCGAATATTACGTTCGTTATTTATTAAATTAAGTACACTTAGTGGCAGTGACCTTTGATTTATGAAATATAATTAACATTATTATATTTTTATAAAGAGGAAGGCTATTTTATTAATTTCATCGGTAAAATTTACTGCCAATGCTTGAGTCAAATATTTGTAACATAGGACCTGAGCAAAAATACATTTTAAAGCTACAGCTGAGAACACCACGTTGCATTCAAATATCGGAAAGAAAAAAAAGAAAGAAAGAAAGAACCTAGTTTTTTTTCACACAAAAGGGACGATGTAGAATTTATGCTGGGGGCAACCTAACTCCCCTGGACCTCCATGGGGGGTGGTGAGTCGTAAAACTGTAAATTGCAACTTTCCTTACAGCTAAAAAGTATTGGCAGTGCTCGTTCCTGCGTTCTTAGAACTTTGCGACTGGATGGGGGGTCTGTGCCTTTTGGTCCTGGGGACATATGCACCATTCACTCCGTGCTTCCATTGTATGGCGCTTGCCATTCCTTTTCATTGACCAAAGAAGCCACTGTGAATCGGAGAACGAGACGATAGACATTGTCAGATTAGTTGCAATTGGAACAAGCCAGCGTTTACTTAGGATTTCGGAACTAAAACTGGCGCAAATATATGAAGTGGATGGCGGATTGAAAAATAAAGTGTGTTGCTGAAAACTTTCGATTCCGAGATGTACGTTATTAACGATTTAAAAAAAAAATCCATGAAAGTCAGAAATACTCTTTAGTTGTCCAGCTGAAAGTACTGATCATCGGAATGCATTTGGGGTAGCGTTCAAGATACTACAGCATGGTGAGTTTTTTTTATTATTATTCTCCTCAAAATATAGACTTTCTTCTTTTTTTTATTCGTATAATACGAACTAAGTTAATTAAAAAAAATTAACTTATCTTCTTTCTACTATGGTTTAGGTTTATGCAGTAAGTAGTTCGGATAGTACTAAAATATCAAAACACATAAAACTCATACTTATTGATTTTGGACCAGAATAATTTTTAAAAATTCAACCTGACATACTAGCCGTGTTTATAATTCCTATACAAAGTACTACTATTCATCACCAATGCATATAAATAACATAAAATATTATAGGCATTTACTCACAAACGTTTACTAAACAATTTACAATTTGGTTTAATACTTGATTTTTGACGTGAAACACCTTTAAAATGACCTAGTACTGGGAGTATCAGGATTGAACACTATATATATTACTCTTTAGGATTATCCATTCCAACACTTCCATTTCGTAAAAAATATAACTATTTACATAAATTTGTTCTTGTTCTATAAGAAATTTGCCGCCAATGCGTGTAAAATAAGGTAATGATGCGAAGCGTGTACGGAGCGTGGATGGGAAACACTGCGTCAGGCGAAACAGTTTGTTTAACTTCATTTTACTGGATATGTTCTTGTTGGCGACTCTTTCCTATTTTTTATAATATTTGTTAAAATGACGTGAATCTTTCTGAAAGTGCTACAACAAAAGCCACATCGAATTTTTTTTAGGATGAAATAATTTTATATGCACAATTTACGTCGAGGATACTAGCCCCCCCGTCGGGGAAAGTCAGCCCCCCCGTCGGGCAATTCCTGGCGCCACCACTGAGTGTTTTACCAAGGATAGTGGAGACTATATATAAAAGGTGTGCTGGTACTCGCTCTTGCTGATGGAGGGCGGGGAAAAGGATTCTTTTGACGTCATAGTGACGCCTTCCTCCGCCTTCAACCGTCTGTGGGCGTGTCTACTGCTCTCGACAGTCGTTTTAAGAGTAATTGTCGCTATTGTCAAAGGAGTACTTAATTTAACAAGAATTCTTGTTTTTAACTAATCATGAATTTATTTAAAAGAAAACAGTTAAAATTTGCTTCAAAAACCTAAGTAGCAATGCTTGAAACATACAGCCAATGAGAATGATCAAAAACTCATAGTAAGGCGGAGCTAAAATGACGTCAAAAGAATTCTTTCCTTGCCCCTTTCAAAAAGCGAAACACGAGCACACCTTATATATATATATGGTCTTCACTATCCTTGGTGTTTTACATTGTATAAAAATTATTTAATAGGTGATTTTTTTTACAGAATTTTAATATGCTATTTTTTGATTACTTGAAGAATTTAATTTGAATTGAATTTCGATAAAAAAATATTATGATGCGGGGTTCTCAAAACGACACTCCAAAAGGGGGTTAAGGTGATAAAACCAAATGCCCGGAAGGGATAAGTAACCCCAAACGACTGCTCCAAGGGAGTATAAGCTGCTTTTTTTAAAAGCAATGGACCATTGCCAGGTACCAAAATCGTTTGCTCTAAAAATGGTGTGAAACCTCCAAACGATTGCTCCATATTAGTTGTTTTTGAATAGCAATGTGCCGTTATCCGGTGCCAAGAACGACTGATCAAAGAACAGACGATTTTGTTGTCGATCGACTGTTCAAAGAGCAGTTTACATTGCGACATTGCAAAAAAGCACCAGGCGAGAGTTCGATTCGCAGCATGGATGTAACAACCTGATAATAGGAAAATTGTCGTATTAGTTTCTTTCGCGCCCCAAAAATAATCCGTCGCGTAGAAAAAAATGGTCTACATTAAATCGGTCGTGTTTAAATGTCCTCACGCCTATGCAAGTTTGCGTGGTGCGCCAAATCACGAGTTCTTATCATCTGACGGTATTGTCAGACAAGGAAAACGCTAAATTAAGATCCCACTCTAAGAGTTTTCCTAATGAAAAAGCCAATTTTCAGAAGAGTTTAGCAGCATTGGTTTTACATTCTCTAAATACCAGTTCATTTACATAGCGAAAAAAATTTAGAAAGTTTTTTCATCCCAGCTAAAAATAACCAGCGGAAAACCTTCATGAAAATTGTGAAATTGAAATTTTAAGCAGATTTAATGCTGAAAACTTCAGCATCAAAATTCTGGAAGGGAAAATGCATGCTTTTTTTTTTTTTCAAAGTTTTATTCAGGCAAATTAAAACTTCAAAAACCATGCAGGTGCAAAAAATAACTTAAATGGGCTTCGCAAAAAATTATTCACCTTAATTAAATGCTTTGTCAAAAATTCCTGCACTCTTTATTACAGTAACCCTAGAATACTAACCATACGTACATTTTATGAATTCTGCCATTGACATCACATTTGTAAACAAAGGTTATTATTCAAGGGTTAACAAATATTTAAATTAGTTTTTGGAAATAGAGTTGTGTGCATAGCAATATTGTTGATTTAAATACTTCAGTAAATATTTTTCACCTCAAAGAGTTTTTTTTAACTTTTCAATTCACGAATGCTAATGTTGACACAAAGGTAGAATATACATAGATGGGTCCAAAATGGCCGATAGGGGTTGGTTCAATCAAGTAGGACGATGTAAAAAGGGAAAGTGTTATGTTAAGTCTATGTATCAAATCTTTTACATCTTTTAATTCAATTATTATCATACTAGATATACAAATACAATGGTCTGTAGAAACATATGTAGATCTGGCGATATTGGATGGTCTACAAATTCCTTTCTGGACAACCCAATGAAAATAATTTGGAAACAAATAGTGGATTTTCATTGACCGAAACAAAAAAAATTCCTTTAATTTTTTTTTAAAAAAAACATAGGTAAAACTAACCTAATTTTAAAATAGATTACATTCTTATAACATTATTCCCAAAATAAAAATAATTTTATTAACTTTTCAAAAAACCACGATTTATAAAATATTTTTTATTTTGTTTTGGAATTATATCTGCAAACCAGTCAAACATTCTTACAACTCTAAAAAAAAGTATAAATAGTTAACTAACTAAATAAGAGCTATAAAGAAACAGCATGGGAAGTTATAAAAATGAATTAACATTTTTTACTTTTATTAAGCCATCATTTTTACCATCCAAACCTTGATCATTCTACTTTTTGCTTAAAGAACATTTTAAAATATACAGTCCAAGTTGTTGTCTATTATGTAGTCTAAGATGCTTTTTAATAAACTTATTTTTAAGTACAATATGAATGAAAATATGGAAGTTATGCCATACCCCAATCTCTTTGGTAAACTAAATGGTTGAATGGCAGAGCCATCTGTTGACAGAATATACAACTAATACATTTAAGTTCAGCACTAGTTCTTTTTCAGCATTAGTTTTAAATTCTGAATTATTTGAACATTTTTTTTCACACAAAAAATATATACAGGTGTATGTTATTACCAACAAATCTAAGCTGCTCCCCTTTGTAGTTCACACATTCAAATTTAATATTTTTAAGTAGAACTAGGCTATGGAATAGATGGATTTTATTCTAAATATATAAATAAAAATTGTATATCTGATCCTACCTCAATCTTTTTATAAATTATGTACAATAGGATATTATTTGAAAGATTTTTTTTATATGATAAATATATGAAATTATGACTTTAGGTTTGATCATATACCCACCTATATATATTACTCTCATAAAAAATAATCAAAATCAGCCCAGCAAATGTAACTTTAAAAGAAATTACTTATTTTTTACGTATATAGATAAAAAAAATATGTAAATAAAAATAACCTGGAAAAACCTTTATGGAAATTTCTTTAATAAGTAGCCTATGAGGAACAAATTTTTTATCAAAATTGCATTTATAATCATTTGGCAATCATAGCCACTAATGGACAAAACTTTGCTAAAAAAAATAAATGCAAACATGGCAATTCATCAAATAGCACTTGCCCAAAGCAAACACGAATCGGTAGTTGTGTCAAAATAAGCACAAGGAGAAGTTCTTTTCACTCATTTTTTTTATTCCTGGGGTGAGATGAGAGTTACAGCCGCATCTAATGAAATAATGTAAAATCTGCTTTTTCCATATAAAGTTCAATTTAGAAGAGTAACGTGCTCATTCCTCCCATTTCACTCTGCTCCTTCACAAAGATCTCAAAGTATTGATAGATAATTGTCACGGCAAGCAGGATACCTGTACCACTTCCGATGGCACCTGGAAAACAAATCAATACATGAAACCAAAAGAATAAACACACATTATAAGCATAAGTACATGTTAAAAAACATTTAAATCTTGATATAAGGGTGAAAAGAGTAAATGCAAAACAAATCTTAGGCATTTTGTCCGAGTATTTAAAAAATAAGATTATTTTACTTCAATTAATTTAAACAATTACAATCACATTTGTAACTACTAAAAAACGATTCCTCATAACTGATGTTTATTAGTTTAATAAAATATTACATTTATTCATTTACATTTTTTTTTTATTTCTTTCATTGAAAAGTAAACATTGACATATTTAAAAGGTGAAAAAAAATTAACATGCATTATTTTTAATGACGTCACAGAACATTCATGCCAAATTTGAAGAAAATCAAACAACACATTTGGTCAAGACTGCGTAACAAATTCACAAGCGAAATGTCCAATGGTTGAGTTAAAACAGGACTCAAGTCAATTAAGAGCCAATCAGTTTTGCAAAAAAAAAGCCCCAAAAACAGCAATTTTGATGCTCAGATTGCAGACTAACAAAAATCGATTTTGCATTCTCATTAACCGTCTGACGGATAAGCAAAATTTTGAATCTGTAGGTTTGTTTTCACTGCAGGAAAGTTTAATTTATATTTCCAACACAGTTTTTTTTTTTACAAAAATATTTTTTTTAATTATATTAGTGGAGGAGGTTTTTAAAAATTCTCCTAATGCTTTAAATTGAAAATTATTTTCAAATTTTATTTCAAAAAAAATATTTATTTACTTTTATATTATGTGTACTACTTTAAAAACAAGAAATACTCGAACGAATATACACATTTGTATCCGTCATGTATTAAAGTCTGCTTTTGGAGCCCTTTTATCAAAATTGCACTCTGTCCCTTTTCATTCTTTACACTGTAAAATTGGATACAAATTATCCAAAACACACAACTCTCAAAAGAAACTAAAGTAATACGGAGCTAATAGAAACATAAAACTCACCCAGGAAATCTGCGAGCACCGAGAGTGCTCCAATACACAGTCCACCGAAGGCGGCGGCTGTTGGAATGTACCGATTCAGCTCGTGAATCATCGACTTTTCCCTGTGTCCTCGCATCACCATCTGCTGTTCTTTCAATTGCTTGGCAACCTGAAAAAAGGAATTTTTATTACCTCATGCTTAAAGAAAATGTGGATAAGACAATTTAAGTAATCTATACAAATAATAAAAAAAAACAATGGCTTTACATATTTCATTTAATTCAAATTGAGAAAATCAGTTAACAATTCTATAGTGCAACCAATTGAATATCTTGAACCCTCACTCAGCATTTCATAACACTAAAATACTTACCAAGTAAAATGCATTCTCTTTACAATTAGATATACTAACACAAGGAATTTAATATTGTTTATTACAAACGAATAAAATTTATTTAAATAGCAGAGTTCTTAACAGTATACTTATTCAGTATAATTAACAGTGTTATAAGTAATTAAATAAAATTAAGCACAAAATGTCCAAAATCTTCTTAAATAAATTGTTCTGTATACATTCATAGTAGCAATACAACTGTTAGAAAAATTAAACTTTAATCACTGAATTGTAATGGAATAAAATATATTTTAAATAAAAATTTATAAGGCAGAACAATCAGGAGAATTTGTTTTATAAAAATGTATTCAAATGCATTATGCAATTATTGAGAAACTTTTTTTTTTAGATTATTAGGGCTCATTAAAATGCAGAGTCTAAAACAAATGCTTAATTCATATATTTTTCTACAGACTACTTATGAACTTATAATTCAATCTACCCATTATAGAACTTTCACAAAACATCAGATCATTTAAATACATTTGAACATGCAAGCTGAAATTGCACTGCATGAAAATTTCTTTAAATAAGTTATTTTCAAATGTGTTTACTTTTTATTATAAAAAAGGCCTGAAATCAACCACAAAATTAGAATTTTTAAAAAAAATGGAATGCTTTATTAAGAAAAATCATAAAAACAGAACCTTAGGAGAAAAAAAGAGATATTTTTATTGCAAGACACAAAAAATGACCTTCTACATAAGAGTCCACTTACATCCTTTGCACTGGATCCTGATACTTCAATCCAAGTTTTGGAGAAGAAAGCACAGGAGCCCAACATGAAGAATATGTAGAGAACTGCATGGACTGGATCTTCAAAAATATGCGCCAAGTTCTCTGGTGGCGATAAGTAGTAGCACAAGCCTCCGATGGGATAGGCTCGAGCAGGACCAGCCCCTCCAACATCCTAGTAATAAACAGGAAAAAGATTAACAAATGTACCTGTAAATTCCTAATTTAAAAAAACACTTCAGTTGTCAGAAACAGTCGATTAAAGAGTAACTATATTAAATTAAAAACTAATCTTAGGAAACATGTATCAAATTTATACACCAACTGAAAAATGGAATTGTGAAAAAAGCACTGCATCTATCAAATTGTTAAAAATGAAATTTATTACTTTTTTAAAAGATAAAATTCTATCAAAATAGTTAAAATTTTATTTAATTTGACAAGGAGCATAAAGATTTTAACTTTGTTTTAAAAACTATCCATACAAATGGCAATAGGAAATTTGATAATGGTTTACAAAAAACTTGGATCACTTGAAATTGTGGAAGGACAAAATAATTTGTAAATATTTAATACAATTGTTATTTGCAATGTTTTTTTTTTAGATTATTAAGGCTCATTAAAATGCAAGAGTCTAAAACAAATGCTTAATACAATTTTATTGCAAATATTATATTTAAAATATTAACATATTTATTTAAATTGCATAATTAACTAAAGTATATATTACAGTAAAAATTTATTTAAAAAAATTTATTTAAACATAAAAGCAAAATTATTGATTAAATATAACCTCATAAAATGAATTCTGATATACAAACTTTTAAAAGCCCTTTTTTTAGTAAACAATTATTTCTCAACTACAAAATGGGCAAGAAAAATAAGACTTGAGGGCAATTAATAAAAGTTTAATAAACTGACAAATGAAACTAAAAATAAGTTCAAGACAAGAGTAACTACAATTATCAGGATAAAATTATACTTTCGAAATAAAGTATCTAAATTTATTCACTTGCAAAGGATTTAATACACAAAAGATTAGATACGATCTAATACTTAATAAGGGTTTTAAAATAAAACACCTGTGCCAGCAGTAATTTAAATCCAAACCATTCTTAGCAAAAGCATAAAACTACAAGTCGTAATACAATGTTATAACACAAAATATAATTCATAAAGAAATATTTTTTTTAACTTACTGCCCACACGCCTAATAAATTGACAAGAAAATTCCCACTAAATTTCACAGCAAGCATCTAAAAGGGAAAACAAAAAATATAATTACTATTTGTGATGTCACTAAAACATTGATTTTTAAATAAATAAATAAATAAATATAAGTCATAAAATATATAAGAGACATATTTCACACCCATAACAGACATTCATTCTAAAATTCTTATTTAATTTATCATAAAAAAAGATTTTTGAACATTTTGAAAATCAGTAATTTAAATGACAAAACAATATACAATCATCAAATTGCACTGCATGGTAATATTAATATTTTAAAAACTAAAACTAAATAAAGTTTTATTTCATACATTTAAAAAAAAAAAAAAAAAAAGACTTATGATATTTTGTTCTTTAAAATTCATAAACAGGTAGATATTTAAAGAAAATTTAAATTACATTAAAAACACTCATAAGCAAAATCCAGTTATTCTATCAGTTATCAAATTAAAATTTATTCCAATATATTTCAACTAATAAACAATCTTTTTTTTTAATCTTAATAAAAACTCATTTATAAATATTAGTAGCCTAAAAATATTCCGAACAATACATACCATAATGTTATACGATTTTGACAACAATCTATACAATAATTAGAAATAGAAAATCTTATATTGCATGGGCGAATTTGAATACGAGTTTGCACGCACAATGAAACTTACCTGTGAAATAACGTAAAGATTTGAAACTAAAGCTGACTGGAGAATAATTGGAATGTTGGAAGTGTAGAAAAGTTTAATTGGATAGGAACTGTACTGTCCTCTGTAGCGTGCAGATTTAATCGGGAGATCAACTCGGAAACCCTGAAGAAAGGTAAACAGTTTAATATTACAAAACTTGCCATTAATCATATGTCAAATATAGATATTACCTAAAAGAACACTTAGATTAAAAAAAATATTAAAAAGTATAATGTAAACAAATTTTATTTCGATATTTAAAATTAAAGAAATTAACATCAAATTTAACTACAATAACATTATCAGTACTTGAGATATTTTGATCAGAAGCAAACTTAAACAATTTTTTTAACTCAAAAGACCATAAAATCTGCAGAAACACGATAAATTAATTTATAATTTTTTTTACCCGAAAACAAATATTTCATTACCCATTATTGATATAGTACAACAGAAAATAACAACTCAGGGTTTTATTTGCATTCAATTTAATCCTTGATTGCACATTAACATAATATTTTTTAGGAATTAATCTGTTTAAAATAACATTTCTAAAGTTAAAATACAGACAATACAATATCCCGAAATACAAGGTTTAGTTAATTACCTGGAAATAAATAACTATAGCAAAGACTAGGACAGTGGCCAGCAGGTTCATGAGATTTGGGAGATTCTGTCTGTAGAAAGCTTCTCGTAGTGCCCTAACTTTGTCTGTGCGAGTGGCAAGAAGGTGAAATAAGGCAATGATAGCACCTTCGAATTCAGTACCTAGAAAGAAAAAAAATCGTCATGTACACCTCAGTCGTACTTTCGTGGCTATATTGATTACTTAAAAAAATTCTTGGCGTTCACAGTATTTTGTTGAATCCAAGCACTTTGATGTAAAAATTTCTTTAACTCGCATTCAAAATCATTTAATGACATTAAATTTAGATTTTTTTTTAAATAGAAATTATCTCCCAAACATAATATTTTTTAATTATTTGAAAATATACTTGTACTATGCTATAACACAGTATTACTCAACATTGGATTATTAAGGAATCACCCAGAAACAAAAGGTTTTTTTTTTTAAATGCCTCATCTCTATGCACTAAATATTCTTAACCCGCCACCGAAATGAAGACCTTGAAGAGGTCACGATTATATCTGTACAGTAAATATCCTATTGCCAAAAATTAAAATATCAATTAAAAATGTTTTCAATTGCAATTACTAATTTTAATTTCATTAGAATTAACAACCTACTAGGTTAAGGCAAGTCAAACAAAGGCCTTTTAGTCTTGACTGGGTTCTTAATTTACACATAACTCCTCTACGTAATGTGAAATCTCAGCTTCGGGACATATTTTGTGAGGCACCTTTATGAACTGTTGCCCTAAATATCTAGTGTAGCCATCCTATTTCAGGTAACTGCCCTGATTATGGCTTTCCTCCCTTGTTTACTCTTTTCTTTGGTTAATAAACGTTTCACTAGAGCTGCACAGTGGGCTATTGGCGACGGTTCGGAGTCTATCTCGAAGGAAAGACCCGGGAACACATACACATTCACACACACATTCATACATGCACCTCGTTATTTTAGAACCATGGTCAGATGACGAGGAAACACCTGAACTGGCACCCAACGCTTTCAACAGACGTCGTGACTTTGGATCCCGATCAGATTTATCGTGCACCAGTCCCGTATACACGCCGTTAATTTTTGCGGATGTTCTGGACGACTTTTCTAGTATTTTGTAGCGAAGCTGGCAACCCTCCGAACACAAGATCACTACTTTTTACTTTTCTTTGTCAAGTCCATCACCGGACATCAAACCGGGGACCTTCGTATTCCTAGCTGACGCCCTTAACCTCTCGGCCACGGAGGCCTTCGTCTACTCTCAATCGCACTTTTGTTCAGTCAAGGACTGGCTTTTTTTTGGTTTTTAGAGGCGATGCCTTTTTATGTTATGTTAAAAGGTAAGTCAAATATTACACATTCAGACACTACCAGTGTCCTATTTACTCTTTGGTTTTATATTGATTACAATATTAAAAACTGTATAGGAACAGTATTTTAAAAATTCATAGTACAGAACGATATATATTTCAGTACACACAAAAAAAAAAATTCTTTGCCATACCTCTTCCAGTGTTGACAGTGGCTGGACTGAAAGCTTTCCATACAATGGTTTCGCAAATATTCGTTGCAATAAACAACGATATACCAGATCCTAGACCATAACCTTTTTGCAACAGTTCATCCAAAAGCAATACAATCAGACCAGCAACAAACAACTAAAACAAGTTTCACAAAATTTAGTATAAAAAATTTTCAATCAAAATACTTTACAAAATATTAAAGTAAAAGCATTTTAAGATAAAAATGGTAACATTGTATATTAAAGGAGTTATTTTTTAGTTATCTTGTGTTGCGATCACTTACAACCTATCAATCTACGATTTAAAAATAAACTTACTTTTTTGTATATTTTTCAATTATACGAAATTTCTAGAGAGTGGTTTAATACATGATTTACTTAATTATTTTACTTTTGCACAACCCTAACTTTCGGAAAGCCAACAACAAAACTTGGAACATACAAGTTTCAACGCTTTCCACTTTTAAAAAAACTGTCTGGTTGCTAGTTTTCACTAAAAATTGCTCTGCAAAACATTTAAATAATAAAATCTATGCAATTTTTTTCACAACAAATTGGAGTTAATTATTTTGCTAAACAAGCAAGGGTTGGTAGTTTAAATGATGTCAGATATTAATATTATGTATGCTATAACATGCATTATTTAAAAAAAAAACACTTATGAAATAAGAAAAGTTAACAAATAAACATATATGTGAAGGCTTACTTGAGGTGACAACATCCATTGCAAACGAGACAATTTAAAAGGTTATCTCACCACTGTACAAAATAGTTAAAATTTGTACTTTGTATGGGCAATCAGTACAAGATATATAAAATGAAACTTGCATTTATCTCTTAAAATTATTAAAAACATACCTGAATAATAATGAGAATGCAAACACCAGCACCAATGTCAGCTGGGTCACCATACATGCCAGTCATCACATACACTATAGCTTGACCAATCGTAATAACCATTCCAAACACTAGAAATACAGTCTAAATTGAAGCAAATGGCCGCATACAAATATATAAATCAAATATTAACACAGGCCAAAAATAACTGATCATAAAATTGACCTTTTTGTCGCTATATGCAAACTTGATACTTTGCACTTATACTTGATACTATGCAGAATTGATACCGATATAATGGAACTTCAAAAAAATATTTTAAGTGTGGTAATTGCAATATGTTTATAAGTTTCATATTACATTGTTTATGTACATGTAAACAAAAATATGATAATTATAAATAATTAGATAAACTACTGATGAAATATGTCGAGGCACTTTATTTGAAACATTTCACGTTGGCTGTGCCATCCTAATGAGAATGTCAACAATTCTTAATTTTTTTTTTTTACACTAATAGGTAGTTTTCTTTAGTCTGTTCAAATGTGGAATGATTAGATTCAACATTTTTATTTTAGCCTATTTTGGAATTTTATCCTTTTCATATTAACTTTGAATTATGTTTAAAAGATGAAATTTAAATCATAATGTTAGGTTTAAAAGTTTCATAATTTATTTTTAACCCTTTAAGCGGGAATGATGAGAGCTACTAATCCAACTTGAAACTAGGTTGGTTGTATGGAGTTTAATGGCACAAGGGCCAAATATGGCCAAGCTACGCCAAGCACTAGGTAGTTTAGCTTGAAACTAGATTAAAACATTTATTTTCAATGTATTTGACTGGTATCACTTCAGCTGACACTTCCCAAATATAGAATTTTAAATAGTCCTTTTTGGCAGTGCATGTATTGAATTAATTTCTCAGTTAAAGGTCTAATGACTGTGCCCATTTAATACTTTATACCAACTTAATGCCATACAGCTAAACATTAAAAAACTTATTCAGTTGTAAAGATTAATAGGTATATTGTTCATTCACTACTAAAATACTTAATCTAATAAAATCCTTTTTTGTAAATACTAAATACATTAATAAAATATATAAATTTTGACTTCAAAAGGTTTGAAATTAATTTCATTAATTCAAAATCATACAATGAAATAATCTATAATTACATTTTTGTGCTCCGTTAAACAGTGCTCTGTCTTTTGGGGTGTCACCAACTTCAATGATTTTTGCACCAGCAAGAAGTTGCATGATGAGACCAGATGTAACGATTGGAGAAATACCAAGTTCCATAAGTGTTCCTCTGTTAGAAGCCAAAATCACACGCATCCAGTAAAATGGATCCGCGGAATCTGACGACATGATGCCAAACAATGGGATCTAAAGAAATTTAATATAAGTTAACAAATATTGCATGACAGACAAAAATATATTACAAAAGTTACACTAAACCTTAAATTTTTCTATAATGTAAGATTTGAGCTTTTTCCTGTTATCATAAATACATGCAATTCTATAACTTGCATATAAACAATTGCAAGAAAACTATCACTTAAATTCACGAAGTAAATAAAAGTTTAATTAAAACATAATATTTAGATGACTGAGTGGAAAACTAAATCTAAACTGAATTGATCATTATATTTAAGTACAAATACATGTTATGAAAATTAAGATATATCCCTTAGTATGGACCTTTAAAAAATAATATTTAAGGTTATTAAAAGCTTACTATACTCGGGGACAACCTAAGTTGAGCCTAAAGCAATTGAATATTTATACATATCATAACTTCAGGTTCAACTTAGGTTGTCCCCAAGTGTAGACTAATAAACCAATTTTCTACACATTTAGAAACCATTTCCAGTTTGAATTTTGTTATTGAGATTTAGCATCTTTTTAATGAGACCAAAGTTAATTTTATGTTTTTAAAACTGACCAATATTTTATAGTTACTGATTAGCTTGCATTTTTCAATTTTAACAGCTGACAAACCTTTAAATAGATATCTGGAAGACCATTTGGCTAGCCTGAAACTAAACTGGCCTATACACTGCTATACATAGACCAAGTGCATTGACTTTTGCAGTAGTACACACAAGTCGATGCATATTGTGAAAGTAATTTGTATTTTCTCACGAATCACCTTAATGTGAATAAACATGTTAAATTCTTAAATACATTAAGTTTATACTAGAATCATTAAAGTAAATAATTTTTAAAATATGCATTAAAAATAAAAGAATTTCAATTTGTAAAAGGAAAGAAAGATTTAGAAGCTCAACCCTAAATTATGGTTTTTAACAATCCATAAGATGAAGCTGTGTGCAATCTGCAGCTGCGAATTTTCCTCGGTTAACCTTTACACGACCTTAACCTTTACTTATTTAAAATTATTGCTAATAAATATCATGCAAAAACTTAATATTCACCTTTTAAAAGTTTCTAATTAAAATATGTAAACATACCTGGCAACACACAAGGAAAATGAACAAGGTGATAGCTGTCCATAACACTTTCTCACGGAATTGAATCTGAAAATTGTCATAATACATCAGAAAAATATTGAACAATTATCCAAATTACAACTTACAAAAACCTATATAGTTTCAAATTTAATTAAACAAAACTAATAAAGTACACTTTTATGATGGTTGGTTTATATAATACAGTCTACATTCATGAGCTACAACAAATAAAATAATTTCTTACGATGGTAATAATGCTATAAATAAAGCGCAGGAAGATTTTTTTAAAACTAAACTTACGTTTTTATCTTATACGAATGACAACTTGTTTTAGTGTGGTTTAAGTTGAAAGCACTATCTAATTAATACTTTTTAAAAAATGAAAACTAAATTTCATTAATTCAAGGATTGTACTTGAAATTATCCAATTTTGACAGCATTTTATATCAGATAAATAAACTAATTTCATACCGCAGAAATCTCTACTCAACCAATATTTTAATCTGAAAAAATTAGGTATAAAAAGCAGTATGATGACTTTTTGTAACCAAATTTCGATATAGTCACTAAGAGGCGATAATGTTACGAAAATGGCAACTTCTAATTGCACTTTCAATGACGAACGCAGACAATTCGATCTTTTTAGTGTAATCCTACATTTGTATCATTCGGTTTGCTGCTGTCGGGAGTAGGCTTGACTGTTTACTGAATATAGTGCTGTTTAGTATCTGTGCTTAAAGCTGTGGCGAGATGCTGCTCGATTTTATTCCAGTATTGTTAAACTGTGCTTTTCCCATTGTGCATTCATGTGTTCATTAATTCATGTTTTTTAGATTTGAAATTATGTGAAATTCATCTTTAAACAAAAGTTAAACATTTGGCGAGATTTTTGGTGTTACCAAATACCATATTTAGCGAGAAAAAGCCATTATACTGTTTCTGTTCCAAAAACTACAATAAAAATATACTTACTTTCCTTTCAGGCTTCGCAACCTCCGGCAAGATGCCACAAAATGGCTTAATCACTTCTAGAAACTTAACTGTAAAAAAATACAACCATTTACAAAACTGTTTTCCAAAAAATACATTACTTTTTAAGTTAAAGTAACAAGAACAAGATTAATTTTTTTAATGCCTTACAATGTACGAGATCTTGTACTTCAATTGCATGAAATATATATTTAATAGGCAAAACCAAATATTGTCACACATACCACATAAAATATATAACCAATTTTTATTATCAAGGTGTCATTTGCAAGGAAGTGAACTGTAGATGTGCAAAAAGAATACAACATTAAGCAAGTAGTTTATTACACTTTTTAAAAAATGAAAAGTTATCATTGTGTCATCTACATCTATCTCAAAATTTGAACTAGTAAAATGACTTCATCAAATGAGCTGAATTCAACTAAAATGCAGGAAAAGCATTAAACTAATGCGAGCAAAGTGAGAATTGGTTTGCAAAGTAGTGCGATTTAAATCAGTTTCAGTTACAAAAAAATTATGTTTTAATCAAATAAAATTATTTATGAGCAGCACAGTAAAATGCAGAAAAGATTCCTTCAACACCCTTTTAATATTAAAAAATAAACATTGTAAAATCAACATGTTCATGAAGAAAGAACATAGTAAAAGGCAGATTGTGAGTTTTCGTATTAATATTTTTTTTTAATGTGTGAGAAACAGGTGTCAGAGTACAGCTCATAAGAAAGGACAGAGCTTATCTCTTCTTATACAAAAATACTTTGCTTGACCATACGACACAAATCTAAAACATTTATGTTCCAAGATGTACTTTAACGAGCATGCAGGTTAATAAGCAAAATTTGTGATCACGAGTAATTACAAAAATGCAATTTCACAGATTTCAAACTACAAGTGCACAATCCTTACTACATTAGGTAGAATTATTTAAATATTTAAAGTGCTTTAAATAGCACATTTAGGTAATTTTAAATACCTCTCTATAGGGATATTTTAAATTAAGAAAGATATATAACTATTATATGTTGGTATTAGACTTCTTATCTCTCCCTGATCACAGAAAATTAACTAAAACGTAGGCAGCAGATAAATAGGTTAACACTCGTATACGTGGTTTAAACTTTCGCAGACATCATAAATGATATGAAAGAATCACAAATACATAATAAATCAAATAAACACGATCAAAATAGCATTGAAAATGAAATTCAAATAATAAACAAATCAATATAACTAAAATATCTGATCAGTGAAAGTTGTAAGAGGTTTAAAACAAACTTACTTCCCATCCTGTTCTTTTATTGAAATCTACCAATATAAAATAATTTTTACGGATATTTAAGAATAATATGTGTCATTTACAAACTAAAAACTACATAAATTAATTGTGTAAGTTTAAAGAGAAGACGTATCCACGTCACTCAGACCAAATCCTTCATCTGCAATCAACAATTCGGTGCCAAAGAAAGCTGCCACATCACGAAAGGCACGTTGTGTGTTGAAAAACCAGATATGACGTTACAAGGCAGCACCTTCACAAGAATGCTTTTCGAATTTCGTTCTCCGTTTCAAATTTAAAAATAAAATTATTTTAATCTACACCATTTAAATAATGAAAATCCAAAAAAATCCCCAAAAAATTCGGCTATAACAATTTATTCGAAAAGTCTAAACTCCTCCATGAAGGCTTAAATATCTGCCATAAGGTAAATAAAACCAATCATCCTTATTCGTGTTTACTTATTTTAATTAGCAATTTTATGCAGAATGTAAAAAAGAATCTCTTTAAAAAAGCAAGTATACTATAATGGGATGGTCTTCGCATGTGATTTTCAAAAGCGAGATTGCGCTCCACCCAGTTAGAGATCAGTGCAAGGTTAGACACTTCATACCTTTGATAGGGCCCGTATAACCGAGTAACAATAAGTCGTCCGAACTTAATCTTCAATTTCTATGGCGTCTATAAGGGACTGGTGCAAGTTAAATCTGATCAGTGTCCGATATCCTGCCTCCTATTTAAGTTGCGTCGGGTGCCAGCTCAGGTGTTGTCCTCGTTATCTGACTATGAATCAAAAATACGAGGCCTTTCCGAGATAGGCCCGAACTGTCGCCAATAGCCTAATTTTCAGCTCTATTGTGACGTTTTTTATAAGCAAAACTAAATTAAACTACACCTTTTATATTTCAAAAGAAATAATAACAAAATACTTTCCGATAGATGGCAGCAGTGAATTTAAGTTTATGAATTATTATGAAATATGTATAAACAAACTAAAAATCCAACCTATGAAAAAGGATTGTCTTATTTGAGACATTACGTAATTTTTTTTGGGATCTACATAAACTGACGTCCTCAAAATAAATTAACAACTCAGGAAATTAATTTCTCAAAAAAATTCTTTACGTATTTAAAAATTATGTATATAGATATTTCCAAAAAGAAAATTTTATTAGTAGTAGAAATACTTTCAATCTAAGGTAAGTCATACTATCAGATGACGTGTTGGATAGATTACTTTTATAATAATATTAAATTGAATGAACAATAGTTTATTTTTCTTAGCGAACTCGCAATAAAAGGCAAGAACATGCTGCATAGATATTGAAAATACGCATTTTATCGTATAGTATTTAAATTTATTTTCATTTCTACAAATGCATTGAGGAAGTAGTTGATTAATAAATAATTAATTCCTTTTAATACTCAATTATTGCCAAATTGGAAGCTTTAAGTTGTAATGTAGATTAGTTTTCTACTTACAAAGTTGAGTAGAACGCATGTAACTTTGATTTTTAAAAACTACAAAAGTTGTGTAGAATGAAATTTGTGAGATGTGATATATAGTTCAACCACCGGTTTCAATAATTTTAATTTCCATTTTTTTAAAATTTCACTGGTGTTGTGTTCAATGCGCATTTTAGATAACAATTTCATAAAATATGTCAATTTTTTTGAACATATAAGTTTTATAGAATTTCCCTTTTATGTTATAGAAAACTACAACCATGAGTGACCAACGACTGCATTTAGATATCGATAATTGGTTGGAGAAGTTAGCATTGACTGTCTATAAGCCAATTTTTACGAATTACAATGGTGTTGAGGTAAGTTATATTAAACTTATTTTATAAAGCTTCTTAAAAAATCTGATCTTATTAAATAGTTTGACAAAATACAGACAACTTATGCTTGCCTATGTCATTTGATCTAATCTTCCTCTGATATGTAAACGAAAATTTAAGACTCCGGCAAAATCCAGTTCGGTTATCCGTTTTGTAATCGGTATCCAGCAAAACTTCCATCCAGTTCATTCCTAGTTTCGTCATCAGATGATAGTTTCTAATTAGAGATCTAAAACTACTTCTTTTGTTTTCAGGATATATTGTGGATGACTGAAAGAGATCTAAAGAATCTTGGAGTCAATAATGGAAGCCACAGAGCGAGATTGGGTTCTTCTATTGCCATTCTTAAAAACAAATATGAAAGAAGTAATAATTGTTTATTTTAACTTAATATATAAAGAGTATTAAAACTATTTGAAATATTTTTTTTTCTGTCAACATGAACCTTATCATATTTCTCAGCTGATAAACAGACGTATTTGCAATTTAATACAAGAATTTTATAAAGTAATTTTTACATTGTCTAAAAAAATATAATTCATTTTAAGGTAGTTTAAGATTACTGATGATTCTATTTATTTATTTAATATTAGAAATCAGGTTCATTAATATTTTTATAATTTTCATTTCTTACTTTTTTTTTTTCATTTTCTGAAAATAGATGTGCGCCATAGGGAATTTGAAGTTCTTTCTTATGTACTAAAAATATTAATGTGTGCATCAAGTTTAAATTTGGTGGAAAGGAAAAGTCTCTTACATAATGAAATTGAAAATCTGACAAATAAATTTGATAAAATTTTGTTTGTTGAATCTCTCTATATGTTGATGTATATAAACCTATATATGAATAAATCCAACACAAAACCAACTTTATCTGTCGTATCAAAATGTTCCATATTTTAAAAAAAAATCAAATTATCTTTTATAGCTAAGGTGATAATTTTTGTTTTCTCCTTATCTTAATTATCCAGTGAATCACTTTAAAAAACAAACTGATTAAAATATTAGCCAATAGCTATATTTTTTACTTAAAATGCTTTATTTGTTTATTTAGATTCAAAGAATAATAGAAACAGCCTGAGTCCTCCTCATGTAGGAAAAACCAAGTCCAATTCTAAGTAAAGAAATTATAAATTATTTATATTTTTTTTCCAATTATAATCTAGATTTGTTATAAGTATAATCTGTTATATTTTTGTAATTGACATGGTTTGTACCGTTTTCTATAACTTATTGTTACTCTCTTACCTATTTTACTAGTTAAGTAGCATATTTTCTTGAGGGAGGGGAAAGTCTTTGTAATGGTTTATCCTTAATATATTGCTGTTTTTATTACTTTATTTAAAATAAACTATATCTCATAACTAATTCAAATTTATTTTTGTTTTAGTATTTCCCCAATAAATCAAAAATATGTGGAGGAGTCACAGTCGGGAGTCCGTAGCTGGCCTTCAACTAGGCCATCCACAACCCACTCAACAAACCCTTCAAGTCCAAGATCCAGTAATGTAAGGACTTTAACAAGCAACCTTCATAAATTTTACCAGCATTTATTATTGTAACATTTTCCTGCCTCCATGTATAAATATTAAACTGCATTTTTCTCAACCACACACAAGACTGATTATATTAGGTTGGAGGGAAAGTTCTGTCGTATTTTAAATAGGCAGGTGATTTTTCTTGTAAATAAAAAGAACAACTGGCTAGTGAGTCAATGGGATTTTTTTTTGTTTTTTTTAGCTGCTGTATAATATAATAGGTGCCCTTTTTTACCGTTCATCATTTACTTGTGATATTTAAAGTGAAAAACATGTCGGTAGATAAAATGCATTTACAACACTGCATTTTATATGAATTCCAAAAAGGAAACAATGCATCGGTTGCAAGTAAAAATTTATGTGCAGTATTTGGAAAAGATATTGTAAATGTTCGTACTTGTCAAAGATGGTTTAGCAAATTTCGTTCGGGGGATTTGAGCCTCAAAGAAAGTGATCGATCTGGATGACCATCCAAGATCGATAATGATGTTTTGCGATCCATGTTGGAAAAAAAAATCCACATTTAACAAGTCGAGAAATTGCAGAAGAGTTTGGCATTCAACTGTTGGAGATCACATTCAATCTGTTGGGTTTGTGTTAAAGCAAAGTGTTTGGGTTCCACATGAATTAACGGAAAAGAATTTGTCTGATCGTGTAAGAATGTGTTCATCACATCTGATTAGACACAATGTGGAGCCGTTTTTGGACAGGCTGGTTACTGGAGATGAAAAGTGGATTCTTTACGAGAATATTAAGAGAAAAAAATCTTACTGCAAAATTATCTAACGGGGAAAAAAATTCACGTCTTTTGAAAGTGTTTCTAAGGCAGTTGCTGACTATTTTAACTCCAAGGATGAGAAAAAAACAGGAATTCACAGGTTACCTGAAAGATGGCAACAGGTTGTAACAAATAACGGAGCATATATAATTGATTAATATTAAACACATATTTTTATAAATGAATTCAAATATTTTCTTTAAAATACGACAGAACTTTCCCTCCAACCCTATAATTGCAAATTTACCATAAATTGTTTGTTACTGACTTTTTAACATGCCTTTAAATATTATTACTTAACTTATGTATTTTTACTTCGTTTTACATTAATTCTTTTACAGACTTTAACTTGTCATCTTTAACTCCTAGTTTTATTTTTTTCTAAATATGTGCTCATATGATCAATAATATTATTAAGTTCTTATGTTATAAAATATAGCACTTAGTAGTATGCAAAATTTTAAATTGTTTGTCTCGGTAGGTTTAAGAAATGTTGTATAAACATTGTATAGTTTTATAAAAATGATTTACTAATATTTTTTTTATATATTCACTCAATTTGTTTAGATTTTTAAAAACATTTTTTTTTTAATCTAAAATTTAAAAAAGCAATGAGTTCCATCTTTTATTTTAATCCCTCCCAAAAAATTTTAACTGTTTTGACAATTTTAATCTTTTGATAAATCTGCCACTATTGGGCTATACAAAAATGATGCCAATAATATCTATTCTAGTTGTGTTTATTCGTTTAGTTGGGGAAAATGGGAATTTAAAC
This sequence comes from Troglohyphantes excavatus, assembly GCA_963932185.1. Lineage (NCBI taxonomy): Eukaryota > Metazoa > Arthropoda > Arachnida > Araneae > Linyphiidae > Troglohyphantes > Troglohyphantes excavatus. The sequence continues at coordinate 13,263,111 of OZ010667.1, forward strand.
ATATTGTTTGCTTAATGATGATATGGAAAAATAAAATTATTTCAAATCCCCATCAGATATCATATTAAAACATGTATTTAGATAAATTACTGCCTTCATAACTCCTATAGAACTCCTAGATACCTTCATAACTCCTATAGAAATAAACTTTCTAAATCTTCTTAAAAAATTAATTGTTTGCATACTCATTATGTACACCAAAAATAAAAATTGCCTCGTGTTTACATAATTAAATTTTGTATATTACCATGAAAAACATTGTTTTGAGACCCAGTAACCTAAATGGATAAGTAACAGCAACAGTGTTTATAAAATATATTTAAGTTTTAAAGTACTACTAGAATTGCTTGTAATGTTGTTTTTTCCCCTTAGGAAAACTTTGTAGGCACAGAAGCAACAGCTGATGATTTAAAAAGAGCACTTGAAAAAGAACTGAGTTTAGACAGTTCTGATTTAAGGAGCTATGCTTGGTATCATGGCACCATATTACGACAAAGGGCTGAAGAATTAGTTTGCCAAGACGGGGGTTTTGTGGTTCGAGATTGTATTTCTCAACCAGGTGATTTTGTTATTACTTGCAAGTGGAAACATTCACCTCTACACTTCATTATAAAAAAGGTAAATGTTCAAAAACATATAAAAAAGTTTGTGTTGTGTTTTGCACAATGCCTATGGTCAGTTGCAATCAGTATTGAAAATAATAATTTGTATAGATTATTTATTATGATTTATTTATTTCCAAACGTTATGTTTCTATAATACTGTTTGAATAAGTTTTCTTTAAAATTAACAGTTAAATAAACTCTTACTTTCCTTTAAATTTTTATACCCGTATTAAAAAAAAAAAATTAGTAGTGTTTATATGTACTAAGAGTGTAGTGAAATTTACTGTATTATTTTGAAATTTCAATTTTTGTAAAAAGAAACTGTGGAATTGTTTAAACGTTCTATAATTTTAAGATAAAGAAATATTTACACTGAACTTAAAACATCTGTTACTTCTTCATTCAATAGGCAAAACATCCAAATATTAGCTAACAATTATTTACAACTTCATTCACGCATTTTTACTGCTTGAAAAGATAAAAACAAACACTTTTTTATACTTTAGCCATTAACTTAAATATGTTCCGTTTACCAATACTTGTACAATAAATCAAAATGATGAAAAAATTTATTTAATTATTGTTGTTTTTTAATAATTAAATTACATTGAATGTGTTAATTTATTTGATCAATCAGAATAACGTTAACATTTTCTTTTAATCCAGGTGATATTACAACCAGACACTGTTTACGAAAGAATTCAATACTCTTTTGAAAAAGAAAGTTTCGACAGTATTTCCGATTTTGTTACTTACTACGTAGGTAGTAAATGTCCTTTATCCGAAGCATCTGGAGTAATTATCAGCCATCCAGTCAATCGTGTGATGCCTTTATCCTACTACGCCTCACGTTATGGGATCCAGTGCCAAATTCATTACGTTGCAAAAGCACTAGAAAAGATTCCTTGTTCTCCCGAGTGTCCGGACAACATCCCCACAATCCAAGGCGGTGAAATCAGCCCTTCCCACCTCTTCAGGCCAAAGCAGCTGCTACCAGTCCATAATGGACAAAAAGATACCGAAAGTATTAGATTATCAATGCCTAAATATCAATCAAACCAATGTAGCAATTTAATAAGAATGGGCAGCGATCCCACACTGAGTCCTAACACCGAGAGGCGAACTTTAGAACAAAGACCGAATTCCGGAATATTCAGCAGCGAATCCATCCAATCAACACCCATGACACTGGAAGACAAGCCACCGCCTAAGCCTAGCCGAGTTCCATCCAGAAAATACCCTCTGAAACCCAGTGTCAGAAAGGAACGCAAGATGTCCGAGCATGAGGATAGCGATAACTTGTCACCGAATATTGCAGCATTTCCAATAGCTACTCGCGCCGCCTTCCAGCGTCAGAGTTCCGAGACTCGCTTCTCGTTCCTAGATCGACCCAGCTTCTCTAGCTGCGGTTCCAATCCTGAGACCGAGCTCGCCTTAGCGGATTTCACAATTCCCGAAATGATCGATAAATCGGTGTTTGAGCCACAGAAGTACAAGACTGCTCTTTTGTCTGACGAGAACCCTCCCCTGGAAGGCACTACCCTGTCGTGGGTGAGGAAAACAATGCTTTGCTCGAACCCCAAGATTCTTGCTCACCATTTGACCAGAATAGACCTTGAAATCGCAAAGCACTTTGAGGATGCAGATTTAGGGCTTGGCATCACCAGTGGACTAGAGTTAGTTTTGTTGCCTCATGGGGATCAAATGCAAAAGGATTTATTGGAAAGGTTAGTAATTTTATTTTATATGTATCTATGTTTGTTTTCTTAACCTCCAGACTTCTCTATTTTGCAGTTTATATTTGAAGAGTAAACTTTCAAAACAGGTTGTGTTAAAAAAATATTAAATTTTGGTTTTTACATCATTGAATTTGTCTATGGATTTCCCATCAAATTAAACTTTATTATTTGTCCAAAACAAAAAAAAATATGGGTTTTTACATTATTGAATTGGTCTATGGATTTCCCATCAAATTAAACTTTATTATTTGTCCAAAACAAAAAAAAATATGGGCCCTTGGTAGCCCAGTGGATAAAGGTGTCAGCTGGTAATCAGAGGATTGCTGGTTCGAATCCGTGTGGTGGACTTGGCAAAGAAAAGTAAAAAAGTAGTGATCTTGTGATCGGAGGATTGTCAGCTTCGCTACAAAAATACTAGAAAGTCGTCTAGAACATCCAACAAATTATTCTGGCTCGTATGCGGGACTGGTGCACGATAAATCTGATTGGAGTTCAAAGTCCTGATGCCTATTGAAGTCGGGGGGGGTGCTAAATGTGTTTCCTCGTCATCGGACATTGGTTTTAAATTAACGAGGTGAACATATGAATGTGTGTGTGGCTGCAATAAGTCTCAATAAGAGGACAGAAATAGGCAGCTGGAAAACGTATAAACCAAGCCAAAAAATATATATATATATTCCTAGGAAATTAGCTTGCAAAGATTGGACTCTTTACATTAGTCAAATACATTGAATAAAAAAAAATATGTTTCTCTACAAATCACATCATTAGGACAAAACATATTTTGAATATTTGCTACTCTTTTAAGAAATTTTATTTAATTTAACTGTTTTTGAGCTCATTTGTCAATATATTCTTTGTTTAAACATCTGGTTGTTATATTTATCTAGTGCTTACATATTTTTTTTTTTTAATTCTTAAAACAGTAGTCTTCTGGATACATGATATTTTTTGTTTGAGTTTATTTTAAAAAAGATCAAGAGGACATTCATTTAAAAAAAAATTTGATTTCTTTTATGACTTGTAGTGTTATTTTATGCATACTGTAATAATTTGTATTTTTAACTTTTAGAAATTAAATTTAGTATACAAATTATTTGTTTAGCCTCTTCTCTTAGGACAGCTGTACAAAGTTTAAAATTTTATATTTAATTTCCATATAGTACGTACACTTTATAATTTTAGATTTTTTTTAAATGTATTTTTCTTTTTCCAGAACAAAATGCATGAAATTGTTTGTTGCAGTATTAATTTTAACAGCCCCTACAGAAGAGGAAAGAACGAATATGCTCAACAGGTGGATTGAAATTGCTATTGAAACTAAAACTGTCTTGGGAAATTTGTATGGATTTACATCTATAATGCTTGCACTCACCTTACCTGAGGTAAGACTTGAATAACGAACATATATTCTACTTTTTAAAATGAATTTAATTCAGATTTGCTAAAAATGTATTATGTCAGTCGATTGATGATTTTCATTCCCAAGTGTTTGAATAGCTGTGTTGGGAATATTTTTTTAATATTCTTCTTTTAAATGCTTTAGAGAAAACTCTTTTATATAATTTTATATTTCTCCCTAGGTTCTTGGCTTGCATTCGACGTGGCTGGCTTTGAGACGCACTTACACCGATAATGCTTTTGTGTACGAGACTAAATTACGTCCATCCTTTAAAGCCTTAAATAATGCGTCAGGCCTTGAAGCTCCAAACACGTGCATGCCTTACATTTTATCGCTCATTCTGACCCTACAAAAATACATCTCTGTAATGAATATGTTGGAAGCGGAGTCCTCGAATGAGCAAACCCTCGATGATATTTCGAACTTTATTCTACCTGGAAGTAATTGCGCCAATGATTACGGACTTCAACTTTTGGCTGATCACCTTGATATTGGCCGTAGCATTATGCAGCAAACTCATGTCTTTAAAAAGAATGGAGAAATGGCTTTGCAAAATATAAAGTTTGACAGTATTATGCTGGACATGTTCAGTACCGAATTTCATTTAAGGATGTTGTGGGGTTTCAGAGGTTCCGTTGTGTGTGCCGAACAAAGGCATACAATATTTCAAAAAGTTGTTCATTCGCTTTTTAATAAGTGCACTATGATGAGCAACTAGGTGCAAAATTGTCTTCCCAATTAATGCTTGCATGTGGGACCAAATATTTTAAGTGGACAAAAACAAGGTATAAAATGTACATACTGTCAAAATAAGAATGGATTAATTGTGAGATATGACATTGCTAATATTTTTATAAGTATGAATATTGCTTCTTGGCAAGATTTAAACTTATTCATCCTATAAGGTAACTTCGAATTATTATTTTATTGATGTCGACAACAAAACTTTGATGACAACATAAAGAGATTTAAACTGCAAGAACTGATTTGACTTTTATCAATATTTTGCATACAACAATCTTAAAGCTAGATCAAGGTCCGTACTCATCACTTTACAATTCACTTCCAAATCAACTGAACTGCTCAAACCCATTTTCATTAATATACAACGATTCATGAATTAATTATTACAATTATTCAGTAATAAGTTAATAGTTAAAATAACAAAAAAAAATAAGTAAATAAGTGACTCCCCTTCCAATGGAAAGCATATTTCAAGGCCATTGCTCGACATATCCATAGCAAATTTTTGCCACCAATTTACAAGTGTGCTTGAGGTTTATAAATATATAAATGTTAAATTTTTATATAAATATTTTTAACTTTTACAAATACTTAATAAAACTTTCAAGTTAAAAGGTAAATTATAAAAGTGGTTAAGTTAACTTTTATAATTAAAATATATAAATATTTGAAAAAAAAATTTATTTAATGGGAACTTACATGTTTTACAATATGTAATATGAAAGTAAATTAACAAGATCAAAGTACAAGTGGAAATAGTTTGATTATCGTACAATGAATAGTTTAACTATTTAAAAGTTTTTGTAGAAAAGTATAACTTTGATTTTTTTTATTTCAACCATGTAGCCTTTAATGGTAGTTTAGTCTTTGCCTTATTCGAAACTATACATTATTTTCTTTTGATTGTTGACAGCTTTAGAATTAGAAAGCCTTATATTATATTATAGATATGTATAATATAGCTTTGTTAATATTTAATTAGTAGCTATTTTTTTTCATGATATTTTGTTATATAATTGTAGAATTGAATAAAACTGATAATCAAGGCTAAATGAGGCTAGTACTAATGCAAGATTTCTGAAAGTGTTGAAAGAGAACAAAACTATTTTGAAAAAATCTGATTTATTAATCTTATTGTTGCAGGGTATTTTATTAAGACAAGAATAATTTCCACTTTGTTGAAAATTGCACAATAAATCCAGCAATACAGCTGTGATCACAAAACATTAAGCCAATAAGTGAATTGAGTAGGTGAGCGCAAGAATGGCCCAACCCCCAAATATACTTTACAAAGAAAACCAAGCTTGAACATTTTTGAAAATTTTATTATTTTTTTTTACTTAAAATAATTGTGGCACTGAGTAATATGTGGAGAACATATGTAATCCGTTATTGTTATTATCCATTAAAACCACCAGTAATGTGGGATTACTGGATTTTTTTTTTATTTTGAATAGCATTAACCCAAACTTTCCAAGGAGATGCAAGGCAATTGTTCACATTAGTGTTTGTCAGTTGTTGTATGATTGAGAAAAGTATGTTAAGATAGTTTGGACATATAGAGAGGATGAACGAACGGAGATGGACGAAATACAAGGCGAGTGTGGATGGAAGGGGTTGATCTCAGCAAACGCACCTCAATCAGATTGAGGAGGATTTTAGCAAAGGCCAGCTTATGAGTACCCTAATTAAGTTAATAACAATGTATCTACCTACATAGTTTAAGTTTAAAAAATATGGCTCTCAAAAGAAATTTCAATTGTTATTCTGTTGATATTTGGCTCGGTTGACTAATAAGTTTGCCGACCACTGGGTTAGACCAATATTGCTTCAGTAAATTCGTATTCTGTAAGAAAGTTTAGTATCATAAAATGAGTTTTATAAAAATGTGTGTTGGGCCATTTTCGCACTCACCTACTCAATTATTCTAAGTAAAGAATATAGCAAATCTTTTCTATCTAATCTATACTCTTGCAAACTGTGCCTACACTAGAGACGTGGATGGTCAAATCCGTAAATCTAGCACATGCCAAATGTTATATTAAGATATAAACCAAAACAGTGTGTTTTTTAATCATATTAACAAAACTTTTATGTTGCTATGAGCTTTATATATGTTAAAAATCAACAAAAGTATAGGATTTGGTTTATGTAAAGTTAGTGAATATGCGAATTTTTAGAACAAGCAATAAACTTTAACATTGGATATCATTGAATATTTTTATTTTTGAGGTGTAATTACTTTCCTTGAGTACTTTTATAACCTATAAAAAAATATGTGCATGTTAAATTAGCTAAAATCCATAATTAGCTGGACAGAAAATAATCATCAAAAATGATATATAATATTAAAAAAAAAATTTAAGTTTTACATGTAAATAATTATATTACAGCACACTTTCAAGCATGTGGTTAGATTATAGTTTCGATGATTGCATCTGTCTTTTTCAACAAGAAAAATTTGCAAAAATGAATTTAAATTATTATTTTTACTTTGTATGTATTTTTGAAAAATGAAAATGTGATTTTTTTTTAAAAAATACCCTTTTATAAAAAGTAAAAACGCCAAGCCCTCAATAAAAAAAAGTAATGAAATTGTTGCTAAAAAATCTGACACTTCAAATCACAGCCATAGACCATGTCAAATTTGTTGATTATCTTAGAGGTATGTAAACTTAAAAATTTTTTTAAGGCAGCTAACCTCAACATATAGCCTTCTAGTTTATTAGGCTTAGTAGTTTTATATCATAAGGTGTTTCAGTTTCTTTAATGTTTTTTTAAGTGTGGCTTAGCTTTTTTAGGGATAATATAAATTATTTTCTAAAAATTTGTAGTTGAAAAGTTAAATCTGATCTTCCTAGTCAATTTACTGCTTCCTTTATAAAGAGCTTTATGTTAAATGTTTAAGTATGCAAATGTATTTACAGTGTATATTTTTTATATCTTGTACATGGAATTGACATCATGTTTGATTTTAAACGTATTTGTATTGTAAAAATATTTTGAAATAAAAAAATTACATTCATTTTTGTAAAGTATGCTGTTTTAAGTAAAAGCCACACAAAGCATGCCTAAAAATATTCGAGGCTTCCATTCAAAGTAGACCATAATCAGTAAAAATCTTAGATGAAGTAATTCAAGCAGTTTTATTCTCGTATAATTTTTAATTTTAAAATTCATTTGAGGAAAACCTGGAAAATCATTATTTGTATATTAATTTAGAACAGTGATTCGTTTATTTGCTAACCTTTTAAATGCTTCTTGAAATTAATTTTTTAAAAATAATAATTTCCAATGAAATACTATCAATGTTGACAACACAAAAATTTTATATCAGTTACTTTAAATTAAATAGAAAAACTCTGTTTCAACTGGAAAAACCTTATAAGTTATTGGGGTAATTCTATTTGTGACAAGAAAAGAAGTACTCACTAATTACAAGTTTCACAATGCTATTTATGTATATATTCAACAAAAACATCCTCATTTTAATTACAATATTAAGTAAGGCTATTTTATCAAATCCATCTGCCAAGGCTCTAGTGTGTTTATCATATCCTTGTAGAATAGGCCTAAAGCTATTGCTACATGGTTTAGAATAATAAAAAACTTGTATTTTATAAAGATATTAATTTGACATAGTGTCAAAAATTGGAAATATGATATAAAATACTGATAACATCAAAAATTAAAAATTATAAAAAAAATTCTTTATAAATTATTTAAATTTTTATAAACTTTCAGTATACAGAATATTAATTTGACTAAATAGGGGTTAAGGGAGAGGGAAGTGACATGTAAACAATCTTTAATTCATTACTGTTTTTTAATTTTATGAAATTCAATCTATATAAATATTTACATATTTTATTCTTAGGAATATTTATATATATATATATATATATATTGAAATTTTAATAACTTTTTTAATGACCAAAATTGTTTACATGTGCCCCCTTCAGAAGGTAGTTGTTTTTAAAATTATATATTTGAGATTAATAATAAATGACATAAAATTCTCATTTTAATATTGTATTTTTTTTATTTTAAAAACAATTTATAATTTGAAATACAATATAAGTCAACATATCAAAGTGGTAAATTCAAGGTGGTAAATATTTCATAAATAACAATAATAAAAACAATTATTCCCATTCATAACTCGATCCTTTGGATACAATCACATCCAACCTAAATTAAATCTTATAAGCAATGGCTTAATTGGAAGATCTGACAATAAGGATCTTGCTAAAAAAAAATCCCTGGCATGATACTAAGAAACTTATGATTTAAAAAGTTAATCAAGGTTATTTATCGTGTAAAACTGTACAATGAGTAAGTGGCTGAACTTTATTCATTACCTAGTCAATCTAATTACATTACACACTTTACAACACTTCAATTAAAATATTGAATATCTAGTATCTTGCATTAATTTTGTAAGGTAGGAACAACAAAGAGCAGATAATTTTATGTCAAGGAACAATAATAAAATATCACAGTAATAATAGAATGTCTAACTATAGAATATTAGGTAGATATCAATTATAAATCTATTTATTACATTGAAAAATCACAATGCAATAGTTAAAATGAATATTTTTCTATAGTTATGGATTATCCTTGCATCAAAAAAGAAGTAGGCCATATAGGTGTTTTAACATATTCACTGTAATCAATTTCCCATGAGCAAGTGTTTCCGTGTTGGGCATCATTTACAAATTTCAAGTTGCAAGACTTCTCATCGTATGAAATTCTTGGACATCCATCAGTACCTACCTTCGTAATGTCTGGATGAGCGAAAAATCTCAACAATGTTTCTAACTCAATGTCTGTGAAACTGAAATCCACTGTTACTAAATCGGGTAATTTTAGAATAACGTCTGCTAAAGAATCTGTGAAATATTTAGCATACTGAATACACAAATGGTTTAGATTTATACTGGAACTTAAGAGCAATTCAACTGATTTAAAAGTGCAATCCTCATCTAAAGTGATGTTCTTGATATTAAGGGCTTCTAAATGTTTCAATTCTGGGATTTTGGTGTTTTTAATAGATTTAAAATCTTCAAAGTGCATTCCACACAAAAATAAGTACTTCAAATTCGGACACGAATTAACTATTACATCTGCAGAAACGTTTAATTGAAATAGTAGTAGTTGAGTTATCATTGTCCCTTTTAATGTCAAGATTGGAGAGACGGAACAGGGATCATTTAAAAAATTCTTAATATTTACAATTCTTAGTTTTTTTAAGACTTTAAACTTTGTAAGCAACTGCAGCTTACTTTCGGATAGTTTATCTTGAATGAAAACATTATTGGTATATGGACAAATGATTGAAAAAACTTCCAAGACTGACTCGAGCTCAGCTGTTGCCCACATACGAGAAATGCGATATTCTAAATATGTTAAATTGTACCTCGCAACATTTCTTTGATTGCCCAAATCTGGCTTATGCACATTGTAAAGGAAGCTAGTTAAAGGAGAATGGTTTAAAATCTGAAGAGATGTAAGATGCTTTAATATAAACACAATGCTTTGAATTAGGAAATGAGTACTCGAAATATTCAATGCTTTTAAGGAAGGAAAATCACTTGGTTTGTTATTTAAATAACACAAGTTCTTTAATCCTGTATCTGTTAGGGAACGACAATTCGACAAATTAAGTGCATTCAGGTTGGGGCACAGTCTCCTTATAAGCAATAACATGTCATCTCTGGGCGATGTTCCACTCAGATTGAGGAATGTGACGTTTGGAAGACAACAAATCATCGCAGAGAGTATATCAGCCGAGCATGCGCTATCTTCCAAATTTAGTGAAGTTATTTTCTGAAAAGAAAATGGGATTAAGTAAGAATGAAAAAGAAAATACACACTCAACACAAAAAAAACCTTCCTTAAAATTTAACATTTTTTTAAAAAATTCACTTTGAAAATTACTTTTTGTCTGTAAACAAAATGTTCCACAAATTTAATTTAAACAACAATGAAATTTGGTATTTAAGATTTAGTTTGGTTAAATAAAGTTGCACTGCAGCTACACAGTGGGCTATTGATGACGGTTCGGGGCCTATGTCGAAAGAAAAACCCTGAAACGATGGCCCATATTTTTATAACCATGGTCAGATGACTGGGACGACACCTGAGCTGGCACCCGATGCAACCTGAAGAGGCATCAGGACATTGGATCCCAATCAGATTTATTATGTACCAGTCCTGTATGCACCCCAGTAAAATTTGTTGGATATTTTTAGATAACTTCCTAGTATTTTAGTAGTGAAGCTGGCAACCCTCCGATCGCAATATCACTACATTTTTACTTTTCTTTGTCAAGTCCATTAGCCGGGCTCGAACGCACAATCCTTTGATTACTAGCCGAACGCCTTTATCCACTGGGCAACCTTTGGTATTTAAGTTACTAATGCTTAGTGGCTTTGGTTGGTTGAGCTAACTTCATGGTAAACCTACACAATGGGCTATTGAGGATATATCCAGAAGGAAAGATCCTTAAACACCACTTTGTAATTTTGAACCATGAGTAGATGATAATGAAATAAGGATGGATGAATGAGTTGACACTCCACTCTTCAATTATTTTAGCAGCACACATTAAACACAGCAAAAAAATACTTCTAGGTATTAAGATAATGTTTTTCATTGCACATCAAAATGCCAGTGGCGGCTCGTAGACTACAGCAAGTACAGCTTTCTGATTTGGGCTGCACTTGGTAATTCAATAAACTGATTGGCTTGAGCGTGAATCACGGGGATAGGTGGGAGAACCGAGAATCTCTCCAAACGGAAATAGTTTTCGTGATAAATTTACTGTGTGCTATTATTTCGTTATTTAAGTTCATATTAAAATTGACCGATTTGCATGCTTAAAAGAAAGGAGGATTGCTGTAATTTTTTTCGCACGTTATAATTTCGTGAAATTTAAAGGAAACTTTGATTTGAGTAGTAAATCAATAATAAAGAATTTCTGTTCATGTATGGTTGTGGAAAATAAATGGGGGGGGGTGATTTACATGATATCGGCTGCACTAACATTTTCGACCACGAGCCGTCACTACAAAACACAGACAAGTCTCTTTAAAGTTTAGCAAAAAGATGCATTTCGTAAATTACTTTGTCTGTAAACAAATGTTTCTGTTACTAATGAACACACAAATCCAAAAATTTGTGTTTTGTGGTTTCTTTCACGCTTACTTGCATAAATAATAACACAGTTAAATTTAAAATATTTTTTTTTATACTTCATCCAAAAAATGACAATGCCTGTTTTAAATACATTATAAGATTCTTTACAAACATAAAATGTTTGTATAGTTATAAGAACTCTAAAATTTCGGTATGGTAGAAAATAAAAAGTTTCTAAATACCCAATAAGGTTCTTATTGAACTTTAAATAAAAATGAGTTCTTACAGACTTTTAAGGACTATAGCAAAACCCCATAGAGAGCAATGTGTTAAAAATTATTTTTTTTCTAGCAATATTTTTAATAAACAATACTTACATTTCCAAAAGCTTTAAATTTACAAAGAATGTCAGAATATGAATAACCTGTACCAGGCAATGAGACATTTTTCCAATGTGGCGAAATAAGCCACACTAAATACTTTTTAGAGTCGCATTTCTTTTCAATCAGTTCAGATAAGCTGTTTGAATAACATCGTCCTGAAATCAAAGAATAATCTTAATTTTTGTATTTATAAATTGCAGTAACTCATAAATGTCATGTTACATGGTAGATGTTCTGTTGTCACTGAGCTACTGTGTTTTTCTTGATGGAATCATTAAGACATGAGTGTTTTTATTAGGGATGAACTGGATAGTGGTTTTACCGGATATCTGGAAGTTCTTTATTAGAATAGATCTTCTCAACAGTTTTTTAATAAACTATTCATATTCTACAGCAATTTGAAATGACCGGAGCTTACTGTACAATGCATTTGAAGTGTAATTTTGAAATATTTCCAAATTGCAATCTAAATTGCACTATATTTAAATGCTAAAACTAGCTCTTACTCGATTAAAGAATAAAACAATTTCTGATATATAATGAACATAGATGTAACTATGCACGCTACATGTGGAATGTTTCAAACTCAAAGATACTCCAAGAGTGTCTGGTTTCGAATATCTGCAGCTTATCTTCCTAGTACTATATATTCTATAACCCACCATGCCGTACACTAGGAATTTACCTTTTTTTTTTCATTATATCAGTAGAGAAATTTTTCAAAAGTACTCCTAATGCTTTAAATTTGAAAATTATTTCAAAAAAGGGATTTTTTATCAACTTTTATATTATATGTACTACTGGGGGAAATGGAGATACTCAAACGGATATACACGTTTGTGTTGATCAGATGGTTAAACTGAAAATTCTTGAAATGTGTCATGTTTAAGGGGCTGAAAATATCTGGTGCTCCTTAAGCTGGCTCAAGAGTTTCAGGATAAGGATCAAAGGCAGGAAATTGTATCTTAAACCTGACACACCCTTTTAAAACCTAGTTTTTGAGGTTATGTGCCTAAATAAAAATATCACAAGTTATTGCGTTATCAATATTTGTTATTTCTATAACACATTAACTGTACAATCGGTAAATTCCTAGTGTACAGTACCCCGTTGTCGCCAAGTCCAAAAATTGGCGCCAAGGCCAAAAATGAAGTTTTTTTGTCGCCAAATTAAAAAAAAAAAGGTTGCTGTACATCATGATATTGCTAGAAAAGTCATGAAATAGTGTTGCTAAACTATAAAATTTATCGCCCACCAATTGTCGCCAAAACGCATTTGGCGTGGGCACCGTACACTAGGAATTAACCGTACAATCTATACCCTAATAAAATCATGTAATGTTAAACAGTTCTCTCACAAGCATTGATTTGTTGCACCTATATTCCAATGCAGTGTCTGTTCTGAGGTCTAATTTAAATATAATCTTACAAGTTATGCAATTTCTAATCTTCCCTATCTTTCATTTGTTAATAATATTAATTTTCGTCAGGCATAAATTTTCCCAACTCAGGATTTTTAGAAGTTGAAATTCCCAATTTTCCAAGGATAGTGAAGACTATATATATATATATATATAAGGTGTGCTCTTTCTCGCGCTGTCTGGCGGAAGGCAGGGAAAGCACATTTTTGAAGTCATAGTGACGTCTACCTCGCGCTTTCTGTAGGCGTGTCTAATGCTCTCGTTTGTGAGGTGCTGTTATCTATTCGTTTTTTTGTGAACTATTAAAAAGTGATAAGCTAACTTTATTTAGTTACTTTTACTGCATTTTATGAGTTTAAATTATATTTTAAGGATTGCATTTAGTATGGAAAAATTGCAAAAGATTTGCTTAATAAATTAAGCATATTAAAATAATATTAGCTGCCACGAGAGCATGTCCATGAATTTTGAAAGAGTAAAATGGGGGTAGGAAGCATCAGGTCAATGCATTTGTATTGGACATATTAAATGAGTTACAATTTCAATCAAGTAAAATACAGGGACATAACAAAACAAGGACGGATTAGTAGTGAAGCTCCCTGAACACAATTATTTACAGGTATTTACATTATTTTGCTAATTAAAAATTAAATCCCCAGCTGTTACCCAACCGGGGATCGAACCTAAGTAGCAATGCTTGATACACACAGCCAATGAGAATGATCAAAAAACGATAGTAAGGCGGAGCAAAAATGACGTAAAAAATGTGCTTTCCTTGCCCACTTTCTAAAAGCGAAAAATGACCGCACCTTCTATATATAGTCTTCACTATCCTTGCCAACTTTCAGGGTTTCTAGATTATTTGGAGGATGATTATTTCGGACTCCCTCTCCCCACCCCGGTGCGACGGACCTGCTCATGACCACAGAACATCCATCATGAAACTTTTCCCCAAAAATTAGAATAATTATGGTTAATCACCTGTTCACTTAAAAAACAGCTCAGAACCTATTATAAGACTAGGTACCAACCTAAAATATCTAAATTATTTTAAATCTTAAATTCAGATCAATTAAATAAAAGGTGCCAGCTCTAGATGCAGTGTCAGGTTTAAGTGCAATTACCTTACATATAATATTTTAGGGTACTTCTCTTCTAAACGGCCTTGAATAGTCGCCAAGCAAAAGTTTGTCGCCGTATTGATTATTTACAATTTTAATGTTGCCACTCACAAAATAAAATGTTAAAAACAGTCGTAAATGATTTACGATTAGATGACGTCAAAAAGTACATTCTAAAATATAAACACAATAAGTCGTACTTAACCTGTGCAATGGGCTATTAGTTACGGTTCGAGGTAAAGACTTTCGCTCGCCAGCGGGTCTGCCTGTATTTTCAAGTGGACACCAAACGACCCGATGCGTTGCGCATGCGTCTTTTTTCCTGATCTTTATGGTTACTTAAGGAGAATTGCATAATTACGGTTAATTACTCAAACGCTGTGTCTTATTTTCGAACCACGGTGGATGGCATCTACTGCGTAATGGGCTAGCGGTGACGGTTCAAAATTATTTCCGAAGGATTTCTTTAAGGTCTACATGATTGAATAAAATAACATCGCACTTGAGCTCCACAATGGGCTAAATGGGTCGACGGTTTAGAATTGATCTCAAAGCTTTGGTTTGGTTAATTAACATCGCACTAGAGCTTCACATTGGGCTGTTGGCGATAGTTTGGCGCCTATCTCGAAGGGAACAATGTCTCGTATTTTTGAACCACGGTCAGATGGCGAGAACATCACCTGAGCTGGTAATCCTTCCGGCAGTCATTTGGGGCATTTCAACACCACTCTTAAGCGTCTCCGGCCTTCGGCTACCCAGGATTACATCCATGACCCCCTCCGGGTAGTCGATCATGGTGCTTACAGGTAATCCTTCGGGCAGTCGTTTGGGGCATTGCGATAGCACTCTTAAGCACACGCTAAAGTCATAGACTCCTGACGTCGATTTATGGTCCCGGGCAGTTGTGGTCTCCGGCCTTCGGCCTCTGACTACTCAGGATTACATTCATGACCCCCTCCGGGCAGTCGATCATGGTGCTTACAGGCAATCCTTCGGGCAGTCGTTTGGGGCATTTCGACAACACTCTTAAGCGCATTCTAAACAAATTTATTTTAATAGCTATCCTAACAATCAAACATGTTTCTAAAATTATAAAAAATATTCACCAAACCCAATTTAAAATCGTTTGAACCAAACCCATAATTTACAAATATCCGAATTTAAATATTTGTAACTATTGAATAGTTCGTATAGTCGTGCAACCAATCAGAGTTCGTTAAACACTTATATATTCTAACCAATCAACAATCGTAAGGCAATAGACGTTTACTGTCAGATCGCGAAGGAAAATGCGCACGCATCCAATGCACGTAATCCAAACAAACTTGTCGCAGGAAGAAAGTAAATGTATAATACGAGGCATCGTTCCCGGTTCTTTCCTACGATATAGGCCCTGAACCGTGGCCAATAGCCCACTGTGTAGCTCTAGTGAGACGCTAATTACCCATACCAAAATCAACTCCAAAGAAACTGTGTTTTAACTATTTTGAGCAAAGACACTAAAAAAGGCATGTTCAGTTTACTTTCCCGTTTTCATTTAGCTCAGTGCACTCAATCAAACAATCAACTGAAACGTGATCTTTTGTGTACGGTAATCCCTAAGGTAAACAACTTTGGCGCATTTTCGCTCGTTGGCATACGAGGCAGTATAAAAGAAAAGAACCTATTTTAGATAGTATGCAATTTTAATTTTTTTCCAAATTGACTTATTCAATGTTTTATGAAACATCTACTTTATTGATATTATATTTGTGAAAGGTAATTTTTTATACTATATCTAGCCAAAACTTTGTAAACGGATAGTTAGGTTGTGAAAACTTTGTAAACAGATAGTTAGGTTGTGAAAACTTTGTAAACAGATAAAATATATTTTTTTAAATATAAATATGAAGAGTTTGCTTAGCTAATAAGTTCGTTGACTTAAGACACATTAGAGATGCATTGTAGATCATTAGTGATGGTTTGGAATTTATCCAGAAAAAAGATTTCGTAACACTTCAGCCATAACAGATTTATCAACATCAACACGATTTCTTGTTTGATAAATAGTACTATTGTATTTCTAAAATTTTATTCCACATTTCAGTAGTTAGTTAGTCGGTTAATTCCTAGTGTCCGGTGCCCTCACTAAATGGGATTTTGAATTATGGATGTGTGAATTAAATGCAATTTGTAGGTTATTTGCATATCCCATTCAACTTGCCACATTAACTCAATTGCTTTTGTACATGCCAATTTTGCATCGGGAAAGTTGAAAATAATATTACCCCCTTGGGAGGCTGTTTTAGCAGCAAGGTCGGCTGCCTCATTTCCATGGATGCCGACATGGCTTGGGATCCAACAAAAAGATATTTTAATGCTTCTATTTTTTAGTTGAAAGCACTTTTCCAGAACTTTTTTAACTAAGGGATGGGAGTGAACAGAGTAATTTCCTAGTGCTTCAAGCCCACTTTTCGAGTCTGCATACACTATCCATGATTTGTCTGTTTGAGTAAATATGTGGTTTATGGCAAGCCCACATTTCTGTAGGATCGCATATTTAAATTTTAAAAATTGAAATAATACCTACGTAAAAATTCAATGTATACTTCTATCGCAGCACTTGGTGTACTAAATATGTTTAGGTTTTCAGCCACAACATGCAAGCACATCGTTTGCAAGTTTGCATCACGCTTAAATCTCATTGTAAATATATATATTCTTTCGATTGAAGAATTTGAGTCGAACCAATTCACTTTGAAATATATTTGCTTGAAAAAGTTTTAGGTTAAAATTAATTGCAGGTTACATTTTTAAAAAATTAGAAAATGCATGCAAAGTTGCTTCACCAAAACAAGAACAGATTCGTGTCGATAATACTTTCTGGTGCTGAACTTTAACTTTAACTTATATATATTTTCAAAATATTTAAGCATCTTGGACGATTATTTTAGCAAAAAATTTAACATTCAACAAATTATGTTATATTTAAGCCTTCAAAATATATAGTAAATTTATTTTCTTGTTTTATGTGTTGATAAAACCGTTGCTAGAAAACTACCTTTTTGAATTTGTATCTGACAACGGTTGCTATATCAAAACAAACAACAACAACGTTTTAAATCGAACCGAGTGATTTGATTTGTTTAGTTTATGTGCAAAAGCATGTAAAATGGAAATATTTATATTTGCCTACAAATATTGTAAGCATTGCTTACAATATAAATGAAACATTTT
The DNA here is from genome assembly GCA_963932185.1 of Troglohyphantes excavatus. Taxonomy (NCBI): domain Eukaryota; kingdom Metazoa; phylum Arthropoda; class Arachnida; order Araneae; family Linyphiidae; genus Troglohyphantes; species Troglohyphantes excavatus. The sequence goes on from OZ010667.1 coordinate 13,280,884, forward strand.
CAAGGTCACAAAACTTGCATTGCTTTTTTTAAACATCATTTACTAAAAGCAATTGAACATGTATCAGACTCGTGGAGCAGCTTGGATAGGTACTGAATTTATTTCACAGATTTTAAATATATTTAATTCATTTTGGTATCCTTCATTTTTTTTATATTAGTTTACTTTGTCAGAAAAAATAATCAAGCTATTGGAAGAGTTTAACAAACGCAAATTTGGTTATTTTTTTCACATGTATTTTATAATGAGAATTAATTAGAAAGTTGGTTATTACGGCAAATTAAACTTTATTTTACTATTGTCCAATTATTTTAATAGTCATTTGGAAGGGGTAAACAATTAATGTAACCATATAACTATGACGTCAGTTCAAATTGGCAATATTTGAGAAATATGTTTTACAAGCATGCCAAATTCAAATCGAGCCCCAGTTGCTCAGTTGGTAAGGCGTTCAGCTACTAATCAGAGGATTGGTGGTTCGAATCCGTGAAATGGACTTGACATAAAAAAGTAGTGATCTTGCGAACGGAGGGTTACCAGCTTCGCTACAAAAATACTAGAAAGTCGTCCAGAATATCCAACAAATTATACTGGCATGTATACGGGACTGGTGCACGATAAATCTGATCGGGGTCCAAAGTCCCAGCATCTATTGAAGGCGTTGGGTGCCAGTTCAGGTGTTTCCTCGTTATCTGACCATGGTTCTAAAATAACGAGGTGCATGTATGAATGTGTGTGTGAATGTGCATGTGTTCCCGGGTCTTTCCTTCAAGATTGACCCCGAACCGTCACCAATAGCCCACTGTGCAGCTCTAGTGCTACGTTAATTAACAAACTAACCAACCAATTCAAATCAAAATAGTAATTTCTTTAGTTTTCCATTCACCTTTTTGTCATAAGTGCTAATTATGCTTTGTAATTACTTCAGATATTTAGTTTTGTTTCATAGGAGTTATAAGCCTTTGCCAAATGACCTTGGGGAAGTTTTCCATTCCATGCTTCTCATCTACAAAAAGTAGCTCGGTACATGTGTATTATATGGTACTTTTTGGACAAGATATTATTTTGCATTTTTTTTCTGATTTATGTGGTTTCTGGCAACCTCCTCATTTCTTCTGTTGGTATATCCATATTCTTCCACTGGCAATCCTAGAGGCGGCATAACAGACAGCAAAGAAAAGTAAAATATGTTTCATTAATCACTAGTCACTTCATTAGGGTTATTACTGTGTTCTAGGTGCTCCAAACGACTGCTCGAAGTGGGTTAGTTGCCCTAAACGACTGCTCAAAGGGTGCTGTATATGAACAGGGTTGCTGCCACTTTTCCCAGAAATCCAACAACAGCAAAAGCCTTGTTGCCATTCTTTCACTTGAATGTGCACATCATATTTTTGACAATGATTGGGAAGTTTAAGTTTAGAGAGTAGGGTGCCAACTCATACTTTGTCCTCGTTATCTTAAACATAGTGGGAAATTTCACAACAGAAAATATTTCAAATGATGTTTTTTTTTTAATCATGCTGTCGGAAATGCCCAAGCTAACAATGTGATGCCATCATGTTCAATTGGATCGTATAAATAAACTGCTCCAATAATTAATCAAAATTAATATTTTATCAAGACAAACTTGCAATATGATTTCTAAATAAAATTTCATTCGAAACATCGTTTTCTACCATTTTGTACACAAAATAAAACATGCTAAGCATTCTGTACTACGTCTGTTCTGAAATTGGTTTGGCAAAGTGTCCCTTATTCTTTACTTTTACCTATTGGTCTTATAGTGCACACATAAAACAAAAAAAGCATTTGTATTTTTAAAAATGTAGTTCATAAAAAAAGTTTTTCCTTAAAAGAATCTTTTATCCTATTTTAAAGTTCTGTATTTCATTTTTAGGATTTGAAGAAGCTCAAAAAACCATCAATGCATTGAAAGAAGAGGTAAGATTCTTACTTGTTGAATTACCTGTTATAAACAAAACCAAATAGTTACCTTTGCTTCCAATTTTTTCCGATTAATAACCAATGTAACAGAATGTGAAACTTATCCGAAAACCAGTTTTTACAATAAGTGTAAGTAATTTAAATACCATAATGCATATTGTTACACGTTGATTTATCTATAATAATGTAATAAAAAGTCTGTATGTGGCATGCAAAATATCTACTTCCTCTGCATGGAAATGTCTGAAATTTTAAACATAAGTACTATTTAATCTCTAATTGCCCATCTGAGAGCAGGAATTTAAAAATCTTAGTTATTTTTCTGTTATAAGCAAATTTATAAATAATTCATAAATAAAAGATTTTTAATTAAATGTACTTAATTTTTTACTTCTAAAATTACAGCTATATCAAACTAATATGTATAAAAAGTTATGCATGCTTGTAGCAGTGTTCACTCTAGAAATAAAAAGGGGCATGCACTGTTAGCAGAAAAAGGGCACCCCATTTTTGAAAAGGCACTTCAAAAAAAAAAAAAATCCGATTTATTAGTTAACATTGCGCTAGAGCTGCATATTGGGCTATTCGTGATGGCTCGGGGCTTATCACAAGGGAAAGAACAGTACAAAATTGATGTCCGTTTGTGGAAATACTACTTAAAATTTGACATTTTAAAATTAATGTTTTTGCTAAGAACCAAATCGGTAAGTAGCCCTTACAAAACTGATGAAAAGGCTACTAAAATCCAAAATTTAGTAATAAAATGTCTAACCTTGTAATCTTGCCCCAAATCATCTTACAGGCAACCAATAGGATTCGTGCAATGCCCCGTGCTCGAAATTACCGCGGAATCATCGCGATTTCACAACAAGCTTGTTTTTCTACTTTTTCTAAAAAGAAGTTTGTTTTTCTACTGTCATAATTCACTTAATTCCGATTTACACAAAAAAAAATCGATGCCTATTTTAAAGACAAGGATGCTTGTGCTTGACTAAAAAGGACAATAGAGGCGGAATTATTTTCGAAAAAGGTTGATATTTTTTAAAAAGGGGCATGAGGGTGCTATCGAAATGAAAAAAGGGCGGGCAGGGCGGACTGCATTTGAAAAATGCCTAGAGTGATCACTGTTGTAGAAGTATTTAACATTCTTGAAACATTTAAGCAAGGTATCTAATAGTACACTTATTGCAAAAATGTTATTAAAATATTTTGATTAAAGAGCTAAAGGCCGTAGCAGCCAGAGATCTTATTTCATTTAACTATGTCTTTTTTGCATTTTAAGAGTAAACTTTATTAATTTACACATATATATCTCCTAGTTTTGCTCTCTTTCGTGTAAAAACTTGCTGAATTTTGTAATTTGAAATCTTCATGTTTCTACTAAAATTCCATCTATTGCAAGCCCATATGTATAAAAGTTCTAAATGCATGCTTTCAGAAATATTCTCAGCTCTTATAATTGGCAATAGTATTTATTTTGCAAACATTCTACACGCATGCTTTACTTTAACCGTGATATTCAACTTAATTTAAAAATACTAAAACATTTATTTTATAATATTTTTCATTCTAACTTTTTTTCACACAGGTAGAAGAGGCAGAAAAGAAATTATCTAAAGCCAAACAGGCTTTAAAACATGACAGAGGAGATGCAAGCAGCAGAATTAATAGACAAACATCATCTACGGGTGTCATGCATAATATTTCTAATAGAAATGAGCAGCAAAAACACTTTGTCAAGGTTTGTTTCCCTTCTATTTATTAACACAGCATCTTTATGGCCCCCACACGCCAATAGGCCTGTCGCGCTGGAGGAGGAGCATCCCCTCTCCCCCTCAATATCCTCAGTGTTCACTCTAGGCGTTTTTTGAAGGGCAGCCCACCCTGCCCGCCTTTTTTTACTCTCAATTGCACCCTCATGCCCCTTTTTCAAAAATGCCGCCCTCTTTTGAAAAAATTCCGACCTTCTTGCCCTTTTCAGTCACGGCACAAGCGTCAGCGCTTTCCCTAGCTGTCTTTAAAAAAGGCATCGATTAAAAAACAATTGTGTGTAAATTGCAATTAAGTTAATTGTGACAGTAGAAGAACAAACTCCTTTTTAACTATGCGTGTTATGAAATCACGATGATTCCGCGGTAATTTCGAGCACGGAGCATGAATCCTATTGGTTGCCTGTGCCTGCATATGAAATGCTAATTTTTGTTTCTGTGTTTTTTTAAAGAGAAGTTGGTTTGGGGCGAAGTTGCAAGTCTAGGCATTTTATTACCAAATTTTGGATTTAAGTAGCATTTTTATCAGTTTTGTAAGGAGTCTGATTAGGGCTACTTACATATTTGGTATTTAAGGAAAACATTCAGTTAAAATGTCAAGTTTTAGATTTTAAGGTAATATCTTCATAAAGAATCCTCAATTTCGTTCGGGTCTTTCCTACGCAATGTCAATCAATAAATCGGAACTTTTTTTTGTTTGGTCACGGGTCCGATGTGTGGCCACGCCCACCCCACAATTTTTTTTTTAAATGCCCTTTTAAACACAACAAGTGCCTTTTCAAAAACGGGGTGCCCTTTTACTGCCAACTGCACCCTGCCCCTTTTTATTTCTAGAGTGAACACTAATAACCTGAAAACCTCAAAAATTTGGAATTTCAAGTTTTAAAAATCCCTGAATTAGAAAAATGTATGCCCAAAGAAAATTAATATTATTAGCAAATGAAAGCGAAGGAAGATTAGAAATTGTCCAACTTGCAAGATTAAACTTAAATTAGACCTCTGAATGAACTAGGCATTTGTTGTCTCTACTTATTTCGAACACACACCCAACTACTGACATTACTGTTCAGATTCTGTATAACGAACTCGCGTTTAGCCTACGGGCCCCCACCCCAACATTTTAATTTAGTAACTTCTTAGTTTAAACTTAAAACCCGATAAAGTTCTCCTATTTACTAGGCTTAATTAGATAAAGGTGCAAGGACCTCCGGTCGACACACCATAAAGTTAATTCCGATTTCCGATGCATTGGAACAAGTGTGCTACAAATCAATACTTTTGAGAGAATTGTTTAATATTGTGTAATCTATAAAAAAAGTTGAAACTAGGAATTTTAGCACTCTTTTGTTGGGAATTTCGATCTTTAAATTCGGTTTGGCTAATTAACGTCGCACTAGAACTGAATTTTGGGCTATTGGCGACGGTTTGCGGCCCTTCTCAAAGAAAGGCCTGGGAGCAATGCCTCATATATTTTAACTATGGTCATATAGTACCCAAACTTATCCCATAATAAATTTCCTTGAGGCTCTTTTCCTCATATAATATTCTTATTCTTTGCCCATTAATAAAACTAATATAGTTCTTTTCAAACAAGAAGCTTGTATACATTGTAAACTAAAACTTTTTTCCATTATTTTCAAATTATCATCAGTGATAATATGCAAAATGCAATAATTGTTCTTCTCTGTCATTAAAATGTTAATTTTTTTCTGAATTTTAGCACGTTATTCCTCAGCAAAAACCTCATGTTGAAAGACCTCACAAAAAACGAGGAAAGTTTACAGGTTAGAATACTTGCTTAATTTTTGATGGAAAGGATTTCCATGCAAATTTTTTTAAGATAATTTTTAAACTTAATTTATCATTTTAGAAAATTTTGCACTAATTTTTTGCTTTAGAAAGTTGATGTTACTACTTACTGAACTATAATTTTGTTATTTGTCATTATATATTTTGTTGTTGTTCTTAATCTTTTTTATATGTAAATTTGCGTAATTGAATTTAAAAGCAACTGCATACGTAAAAGTTTATTTAGGTTGCTTTTTTAACTATTATTACTGATTTTATAAGTTTAAATAAATCAATTTCTGAATATAGATATATTCTATAAAACATAAGTAATTATATATTTAAAGCTATATTTATATGAGCACTTTCTTTGAACACTACATTTTATTCAATATTGTTGTTTTAATTTTTATGAATCTTGATCTTTTGACTTTTATCTATCCTTTGTTAAATATTTCTCTTTCTTTTAAGCAGTTCCAAAAATCATCAAGTTTTCTTCAGATTCAGAAGATCAACCAAACTTAGTTTCGCCAAATGTGCGTTCCACCTTACCTGCAGATATCGAACTATCAAAAATTACATCAAGTGACACTTCAAACTCATACAAAAACACTAAATATGATTCTTCATCTTCAGAAAAGACTTCATCTTTAATAGCAGATACCTATGCAAATATTGACTCCAAACTATCAAATATAATTGAGAGGTAACTTTATACCTGATTGATTATTTTTTGTATGCTCTATTTAATAATGAGTTTTTAATTTGTAGACCACATGTTTTAAGGCTTCTGAGTCCTAAAACAGTTGTTTGTAGTAATACATTTACAAATTGTACTGCAAAATCTATAAAAAAAAAAGCTCATTTTTGGCTATCAATGTAAATTTTATTTAAGAGTTGGATGGGTTTTTCTGCCTTATTACTCTCTAATAATTATTGTTTTTGTCATTTTCATAATTGCTACATCACTGCAATGAAATACAATTATTGATACAGGGTGGCAACATAACCTGGAAATCAGGGAATAATCATGGAAATTTTTAATTCTGGAAATATCAGTGAAAAATTAGGGAATTTTTCAAAATTTCACAAAAAATCACAGAATTTTTCAAATTTGGAACATTTAAACGGCAATTATTGTTTATTATGTCCTCTATTCTAGGTAATTTAGTTATCAATATTTCCTTTTAGTTTTGAAAAAGAATTAAAAAAAAGCATGGTTATGTGCATTTTCATATTTTCAGTTTTATTTCTGTAAAAACTTGAACCACTGCTGGATGGAGAAGCAAAATCAAAGTGCATTAGACCTTGAATTGTAAGCAACATGTGAGGGGCTAATGAATATATGTGATTTATTGAATATTATAATAAGAAATATGAACATTTAAAATTATCTACAAAAAAGAAATAATTGGAAAAAACTTGCTTTTATTTGCATTATCTGCTTCCAGAAAACATGTTTAATTACTATTATGCCTATCGCAATTGCATAATTTGTGTTGTATCCATAAATTATTATTTTAACTGTCAATAAGTATTTCTTATTTTTCATTTATAATGCAATATAGTTATTGGATCATTGTAACATGGATACTTTGTTTCTATACAAAGCATGTATTGCAACATTTCTTTATCTTATTGTAAAATCAGGAAATTTTTTGTGAACCACTAGGGAAATAACAGGGAATTTTTTTCCAGAATGTTGTTGCCACCCTGTGATAATACATAAAATTATTGTATTAAAATATTGGTATTATTGTATATAATATTGAAATTTTTCATTTGCACTAAAGGAGTGAAAACAAGAAAAATACAGATGCTTCGAAAATTACTTTTACACCTTGGGAAGAAGACTTCTTAAAATCATGCATTGACATAAGCGATGCGGAAGTGGCATCGAGTCAATCGGATAAGCCGCTCGAAAACATTACCAATGATATGGAGTGGGCGCCAGTGTTTAATAATAACAAATTACCAAGGACAAAAAAGATTGCAGATGGTATTTATCAAGTTTTATGTTATAAATAAGTTATAACTTTTAGTACTAGATTTAATTGTGTTTCAAATGCAATTTAAGAATACTTATAAGTAGGGATGAACTGGATAGTGGTTTTGCCGGAGATCCGGCGCACATTACAAACCGGATATCCGGCAGTTTATTTTTTATGAAAATAACTTCTTATACACACTAGAAAAAACGGAAATCGGTCAAAAATTGAAAAATATTTTTTTATTCTGTAATATTTCCCAATTCCTTATCTTTAAAGTGATACCAAAATTGAATAAACATTCAAAAAACTTTTTTATTTACAAAGGGTTATTCTAGGGTGCTGCTAGCAATGGTCGTATGTTTTGTACATTTTACATTTAAATTCTGAATAATTGTAATTTTACCATATGCCCTTTCATTCCAAACATAAAAACTTAAGTTTGCTTAAACTTTTGTTAAATTTATTTTTCAGTTCAACTTTATATTAGTTGTGAGATGTGATGATCCTCCACCATAACGATTCGTTAAAAATATAATTTTAAAGTTAAAAATTTGAAATAAACTGGATGTTTTAAAGTCTCTATTGGTTAAAGGCAGAATCTGCACTCTGTGAATACATTGGTAGAAATTTTAGGATAACACTTAAAGCAAGAATAAAGAAAATTGATCGCCACAAAAAAATCTTTGATGTTTTATTCATCCGGATATCCGGCACTTTACTTCCGGATATCGGATAGTTAAAAAGCAGCCTGATACCGGATATCCGTTTCATCCCTACTTATAAGCACTTTGATTGCAAAGAAAATTCATATTTTTATATTACATAATGGTAGTTTACATTTGCTATTTCTGAATTACTTGTTAAAATAATTTTAATAGTTGTTTATACTTGTTAAGGTAATTTTTATTTTCAGATGGTCTTTTAACACTGAAACAAATTATTGATCGTCAAAAGAGATTGCACGAGGAAGTTTGTTCTAAATCCGAAGGCCATTATTCGCCTTCTGAGAATGTTGACCCTCCTTCGAAGTTGAATTCAGATACAAAAACTTCCAATCTGGAAGACCTTACATTCACCGATATTGAAGCTGAGGCGCAGGTTAGGCCGCCACCTACTAGAAAAGTTCGTCTTGTTACAGCACTGCCAAGATACAGAGGATTTAGTACACCTGGTAGTTTCTCAACCAGCAATTTGCAAAGTAAATTAAAGTATTCAAAGAAACCCTCCCAGAACATTGCTGGTTAGATTATTTTATTATTATACCACACATATAAATTTATGTACAAGATATCTGAACCTTGACTGAATATCCCATCAGCGAATTTGACAGGGTTCGTACGGTCGTTAGAAATTCTAATTTTTGTTCAGAGTTCTTAAAAAGTTTCAAGTTACCGAAGGCTCTTAGGAAGTCCTTAAAACGACTATCATTTAAATCAATTTACTAAACCTCTATTAAAATGTTTTATCTTAATTCGAATTAAATACAACTTTGTATCTAAGTAGAAAACCCATGGCTTCTTCATGCCTATAGCTTTTAGCTAATTGCAGCAATTTAAATTTTTACATTTTGTTTGAATTTTTAAATATTTTTTTACTAAGATGCCTATTTGCAAATTTCGATCTAAATTTTCATTACAAATTTATACAAGTTGTTGACTTTAAAAAATAAAGCTCTTATAAATTACTTAAGGTCCTTATAAAGTCCTTAGATACTTATTATTATATTCTAGAAGACATTGTTCTTTTTTTTCTATTACTATATATCATATTTAAGTAATTCAAGTACAACTCAAAATTAATGTTTTTGAACATTGGTCTTTTTTCTTCCAAAGTACAGATATATTCTATATTTTTTATTTACTGTACTTGTAATTTCATCATCTTCTAAATACATGCATACTAGTTATTTTTGTTTATAGAACCCATTATGTATATTAATATAATTAAGAAATTGGAAAGAACAGATTTTGTAAAAATACTGACTTTTTGGTTCTTAGTTACAGGTAATTCATGGGGTGTCTGTTTACTTTTATACTCTGTTTATCTTCTCTTTAATTACTTAGTATATTTGTTGTGTATACTAGAATCATAAACTTGTTAACAAAAAGTATGCAGGAAAGCGGTTATTAATTTCCCGAAGTCAATAAAGATATATAATTGAAATTTAATTTTTGAAATAAAGATATATAATTTAAATACTTAGGAAGGACATAACATCAAGAAATTTCCAATAAGTATTGATAAAAATAAATATTTTTAATTTCAGATAAGAAAGCACCTGCATTTCGTAAGCAAACTAAGAAAATGACTAGTAGAAAAACCAATGGTAATATAACTAACAACACAATTAATTTATCTTTTGTGTATTTTTTTTTATCTATAGGCACAGAGGATACCACAGAGCTCGATTTGTTAAATTACTTTACAAAATGTTCATATTTAAAAAATATAATTTATTTTCCTGTCACTTATATCAATATCCTATAAATTAAAAAAAAAAAAATTTCATATGAAAATGAACATACTTTAGAAATTAAATACAAAATTCATATACCTAAGATTTTAAGCAGGTTATCAAATTCCAAATTACTCTTATATTGTCAACTATTGAAATACAAAACTTAAATTAGTCCTCCTAAGCCTAAGGTATTTTTTTAAAAAATATTCTTAATTTTCCACCAATTCAAAGTATTTGTGTTAATATATGTATGTAATTCTGTTATAAATGTATTTTATTTAGAAAAATGGTTAGCTTTTAAAAAATTATTAGAATTACTAATTACTTTCATAATATTAATAAATAATTCCATATTTGTTATATGTTTTAATTTATTAACGTTATAGGATTGTTTTACAGAACAATATTTAAAATTTATTTTTCAGAGTCTAAAAGCCCAGTTCAAAATAATAATCAAACTGTTCAAAAGGAAACGAAGAATCTTGCATCAGAAAATAAGATTGAAGAAAAAAGTGATTCCAATTCTTATGATATTAGAACGTCTGACACATTACCCAAAGAAATTTCAGATTCCAAACTATCAGACCAAATACTGGTAGAAAAGGGTATTTATGAAAAATTTCTCTTTAATTTTCCTTTTGTATTTTAGTATTCATTTAATATAAAATACTTTAAAAATATATATATATATATATTTTTTTACAATCTAAAAATTGAGGCTTTTTTTTCTCTCCTTTTCTTAACATTGTTTTAATTCATCTTAAAAACGTTTCTTATTGTTTTATAACTACTGTTACTAAGTATATGATTCTTTTAATTTTATATAAATTTGTTCTGACTTGAGATTCTTCCAGTTTTCGGCAAAATTCTGCACTTTTTTTTTTTTTTTTTTTTCAAAATAAAGATTGAAATGAAGAAATTTAATATATTTTTACTTAAAGTGATATAGTCTTTACTTAGGTCTTCACATGAAACTAAAATTTTGTACTTAGTTCAACCATTGAAGACTGTCAACCAATTTTAACAAAAGGCTTTATGATGAGAATACTTTATATCCTCTTGTATAATTCTATATTGTTGAATGTGTTACGAAATGTCACTAATGTTGTAGTTACTTTTACGGGTTAAATAAAACCTACTATTAAAAGAAAGAAAAGAAGAACGATAATATTAATCGTTGTTTAATTTAAGAATTTACCTGGCGTGATCGTATAGTTTAGAACAGACAAAAACACAAGACTAAAAATTGTGACCAAAAGAAAACAAATTTATTAAAACACTAAAATTAAAAAGGGAACGGAACACTTAAGAACCTTACAAAAGGCCAAACAAGTTAAAACTAAATAATTTAAAAGGGGGGAGGGTAAACTAAAATTAAAAATTACTACCTTCAGCTGATTTCGTCGAGAGAGATGTGGCAGGAGATCAAGGCGAATACAATACGAGTGCCCCCCCAAAAAAAAAAAACATGGCCAAGCCGCTACGGCCATACTAAGTGTCCAAGATTGGGAGGTGGACGAAAAGTGGGGTGGAACTTGGCACATCCTTCGACGGAGTGTCAACTCCGATGTCAGCTTCAGAGGTGGTCGGTCAAAGGGCGTCAGCCAGTGGTGGTCGTCTAGCAGAGAAATCCAGTTCAGAGGTGGTTGGTGGATGGGACCTTCTCTGGGCGAGGATCAGGGGCTTGACGGGTGATGGGGGAGGCGTCCAGGGCTGACATCAGAGGCAACGGCAGAGGACGGGAACATCCCTCTGGGTGCTACGTCGATGGGTGGCTGGGGTTATTGCAGTTAACCCAGCAACATCTACTGGAATGGGCGACTCTCGAGCATCGTTGAGGTTGGTGGCGGCGGTTAAATAATTCTTCTAACCCCGCATCAGCATCGGCGGCTATTGCACGATATTAACCCATCGGGTTTTGAAAAAGGACACACGGTCCGCGTTTATAAGACGGGAGCTACACTCCTGTACGTCTTGAGGCTTCGAAAGATGCGTTAAAAAGTCCCGTCAAAAGGTGCGCTTACCAATAAATCGCCAAAACCTCCTTGCCAGATCCCTCGAAACTAGCACATCAATTTTCCTCTCAGCCAATCAGAGAATTTAAAATTACAACTTCGGTTACAGTTAAACACAATTCCAGACCAGTACGTAAAACGGTCTCAAAAACACGAAGCCAAACTGACATACCAGACCCCAGATGTGTAACATGATACAGGAGGAGAGGCCGATGTGGGGACCCAAAAGGGTGGAAAAGACTCCAGACAGGGGTTATCACCCCATTTACAACTAAAAAGCTCTTAGGGGGTTATGAAAAAGGGGGAAATTTATGTTTGGGCTTAAATGGAATCAAAAGTGCAGGTTCCCAAGTACAAGTTTGACAATTAAATAGGATACATCAATATTACATAAATTAATTAATACAATTAGGGGAGTCTGAAATTAAATTAAATAAAAGAGGAATTAAAAATTAACCAATTATGGTTTTAACCATAACACTAACACACATTCCACATTCTAAATAATTTTTCTATTTGGTGTAAGCTCCCTCATGTACTTCTATGCTAAATGGTTTGGTTAAGCTGAAATTTACATTACCACATAAGTAATCTAATATTAAAACGTCATAATTTCTAAGTGTGTTTTATATTAAATATGATTAAATCGTTATTTCTCCAATGTATTATATTTGTTAGGAATGTAAAACTCTTGAACGTTTTATTACTTGAAACGTCTTTCATGTATAATTCTTAACAATTTTTGTTTTCAGATCTTTTGCTTTTTAGTCAATCTCATCCCTGTAATTTCATACTGGTTTTTATTTTGTAAACGTTTCATAATTTTAAATATATTTTATTTAGACAAAGAAAATTCTCTCAAAGATTATTCAACTGATATAAATATTACCTCTAATATTGAAAGTCAGGCAACGTCTGTTGACACTGAAGATAAGACTGAAGAACAATACAATGTCCCACAATTTTTCCCCGTTAGCAAAAGTGTTAAAAGAAAGGCTTTTAAAGTTCATGGTAAGTGTAGTTTTTAACTTTTTTTTTATTTAAATATAATGTATGTATATGCCTTTGTTAGAAGCCTAGTATTAAAGTTTAAGTCGAAAATATATTTGGGCTTGTAAAGAGTATACTTTTGTAAAAATAATGTTTTCTAAATTTGTTTGAGTTTAGTCATCATTTTGTAAACATTTTATAATTTTAAATATATTTGATTTAGACAAAGAAAATACACTCGAGGATTATTCAACCGATAAAAAATAATTTTAATTGCATTTCTGCTTCAATAATTTTTGTAAAATCAATTTTATATTACATCAATTTATATATTTAAATTTCAGTTTATAGGACAATATCAATAATATTACATCATAAATGTTTTCATATTCAAATTTCTATTGTACATGTCAAACACATCATTTATTCTTTTCATTCTAGTGCAAAATTAAGTAATATTCATTAGTAAATTTCTTTTTAAAAAATATTGTAATTGTGCTATGCTGTTGATTTAAAAGTTTGACCCATGCTGACGTTGAATCTAAATTGTAATATAAGATTTTTAATTATATTACTAAGTGCTGTATTAATACTTTTAAAAAATCACTCCTTTTCAAGTCATGGAAGTACTGGGGAAAATTCCCAGCCTAAAACAGTTTTTAAAAATTGGGTGTTATGGATTTTAAATTGTAGCTAACTTAGCTTTGTAGCTTTTAAAATGATAGCTTTGAACATTGATAATTTCTCCTGCAATTATAACTGGAATATATTATTTATAATATTACAAAATAATTAAAATTTATATTATAAAGTGAATTAAATAAATACACATTTGTAGAACTTTATGATCATGACTTCTGTGATTTCATCGACACTCCAGCGCTTATAATGTTTTGTAAATGACTTTTGAAGTCTTTCAATATGAGAATATTTATCCTTAAATTTGCTCTTTGATACTTTAGTTAAAAGTATATATATGGATCCTAACTATAAACTGTTGTTCATTTCAGCTGAGGAAAAAATGGCGCCCTCTCCTAAAATAAGACACTATGATACAAAAGCTGTTAGAGATTATATAAAAAAGAAAAAGGCAGAGAGAAGAAAACGACACCTTGAACAACATAAAAAGTCTGTGGAAGAAATTGAGAGGAAAAAAGAAAGCCTTCAAAAGTTAATGGAGTTCCAAAAACAAAGCTTGACCATGCCCAGCACTAAAACTTTATCACCTTCTAAAGTAAGTAACTACAACACTCCCCTTTCTGCATAGTACTACAATTTCTAAGGATTTTACTATGGATAAGTACTACAATATCTAATGTGATTTATGGATTGTAATTGGGAATTTTCATGTACAAAAATATAACTCGGCTTATACACAAGTTTTTAATTTTGAACAAAAAATCTTTTTAAAATTAGGAGGTCGAGTTATATTCAAGTATATACATTATACATATCTCAGATAATTTTTTTAAAAATAATTTATTGATTGCAAATAAGTTTTAAGCAGAATTTATGCACTTATCAAAAGGTTTTTCAAATGTCAAATTTATAAAACTTTAATCATAGACGATTAGAAGGTATATACAGCGTGAGCTTTAAGTATTTACTGATTATTATATATAAACATGAAACTATTATATTTATACATGGTTTTTTTTTAGAAGCTAAATACAGTTACTAAATTGTATTAAAACCAATGAACCGCTTCATACCATTTCTTTAATTTTTAGATTAATCATTTCCTTCTTTTTTTTCAACTATATGAATATTTATCCCAGAGTAAAGGAAACTCCATCGTTTATTAAGCCATACATAACACAGTGCTGTCTTTTACTTTTAGGAGGATAAATTGTTTATTAATTTGAAGGGGAAAAAAACCTGTGCTGTTTAGTCACTTAAAGAATCTAATACATTTTATTGTTACTTATTAAAAGGTTATTTTATCAGTTGATCCTTAGAATAATTGTTTTCCTAATTATCTGAACTTGCATTAAGTAAAACTTATTATCATTTATTCAAATAAATAATGGAATACAAAAATACTATATTACAGACATTAAATAGTAACAACTACTTCTATGATTGGCAGAATTTTTTTTAGTAATTTGATCTTAAAAACTTTATGCAGTATCGTTTTTTCAAAATATTTTATGTTCTCTTACAGGCTTCTCAAAAGAAAATTGAACTAAAAAGAACTGAAATACAACTTTTACCAGAACTTAATCTTTTACACAAGGAAAAAATTGAAAATCTGCCCTTGGATGCAGCAAAGAAACCTCCTCAAATATCTGAGACTGAAAAATGTGTTGATCCCACACCTCATAATACATCACAAAAAGAGATCAACTGGAAAAGTGAAAATTCTAAACGACATCAAAAGACACCTAGTTCCAAATTTTCGCTGAAACAAAGTGAAGAAAAAATCCTAATTAACGCTGCAGGTGTGGAACCGAAAGCAGGGAAGCATGACAAAACTAGCTCAAAAGCAAACTATGAAAATAATAAGGATGATCATCCACTGACAATTCCTGTAGAAAGCGAGCAAAAGGATGTTTCTTTGACTTCATTTGAATATCAATCTGCTAATTTATCTGACTATATATCCAGTATAAATACTACAACTGAATTAAGTGAGTTACCTAGTTATGATGGATTTCTTCCCCAGAAATTTGAGAGTGAGAAATTTAAATTACCATCAGGTAAAATATTACTTTATTTTGAAAGATGCTTTGTGTAATTTTTGTTGATAAATAACTTTTTATTTACATTCATCGCTATACCATGAAAAATTGCTTTATGTACCTTTACACTGGTCCAATTAATTGCACTTTTCAACTGTTCTGAATAAATTAAAAGAGAGTGTCAGTATGAAATGGCTAAGAATGTGTATTTTTTATAAGATAAAATCTTGTCTTATAGAGCATTGCATTAAGAATATTAAAATACAAATGCAACGTTAAAAATAAGCAATAAAAATACATAAAATCTAGTCATGTTTCGAGAGATACATCTCCCTTCATCAGCAGAAATGAAAAGTCTGTGCACAATTAAATTAAAATAATCCCGGAATTGAAAGTGTTGCCATAGAACTAAAACTATCTCAATCGGTTGGAGTTAAGTATTGTGTGCCAACAATCGTGAAATACAGGAACCGCAAATGTTTCCTTGATAATCAAATCAATATTGCTAAAAATGTAGAACGTGTCCAGGAAAGCAAGTTCGACTGGAGATTTGGGTTTGCGAATTAAATATGGGTTAGAAAAATTAAATATATGATTATGTTTCCAAGAGTACCTGGATACCTGTTGGCACACAATAGTTCACTCCAACCAATTGAGGTAGTCTTTGTTCTTCGGCAACACTTTCAATTCTGGGTTTATTTTCATTTTATTGTGCACACAGACTTTTCATTTCTGCTGTTAAAGGGAAGTGTACCTATCTCCTGAAACATGTCTGGATTTTATGTATTTCATTGCATATTTTTAACATTACATTTGTTATTTAATAATATGTATTTTTGTTCAACTAATCATCCATATTACCAGAGTTAATAAAGCCTATGAAAAATCTACATGATTTCTAAAAAGTTTAAAACCCCTTTTCAATTAAATTAGTTTTTTGGTTTTTTTTTAGAACAATGATCTACTTAAAAACCTAGATTTCAATTTATTTACTTGCTTATAGATTTGTGTGAATATTTTAATTATGAAATTCATCTGTAAATATTTTTTTAAAGTACACTTGCAGTTTTATGCTGTCTTAATATGTAAATGCAATCGATTAATTTATAAGGGAATCACAATTTATTAATTTACAGTATTTGAAAATAGGTTATTATTATTTATTTTTTTAGGAATTAAGTTAAACCACTTTAAAATGTTTTACTACACATTTTTTAAAAGTTTATAAATTCCTGTATAATTGTCTTATTTTTTTTCATAGGAAAGTTGAAGCCAGCCGAAGCTTTAAAAAGTCTTGTAAAATCAATTGATGAAATGACTGCGCCATACGAGCATTTAATTAGAACTAAGGCGTGGGTGGATCAAAGTCCTCCTCCACCGAATCGGAAGTCAATTACTATACAAATTGAAAGGATTCCTTATGCTCATAGTTGTTCAAAAGGAAAGAGTTCTACAGATTTTGTGGTGGATGTAGCTAAATCACTGCACTCTTTTGGAGAAAACAGCTTCATTCAACAAGTTTCAAGTAAGTGCTTTTTATGATTTTTATATTTACACATGCTTTAGGAAGTTCTTAACTTTGTGTGGCATTCTAAAACCCATATAAAGTGCTTAACCCTCTAGTGCAAAATGTAGCATATGCTACACTTTAAAATGACCGCTAGTTGCATCTATTGAGTTTTATGTTAACTATTATAGTATTGTCACGTAGGGAACCATGTGCCTAGTTCTTATAACTGCCGCTGGTTCCTGTATTTTTCTAAAATGATTGTGATAGAGGCAATCAGTTGCTTCGAGTTCTGTTCTTTTAAAACTGGCTTGTGAAGATAAAGTTTTCGAAGATTATTTTATTACTTATAAGTATAATATGGCTCTTACTTATAAGTATAATATGGCTCTACAAAAAATCATAGCTATTTGTGTAGATTGTATTTAACTATATTTCCATACTTTTTGAAAATTATTTTAGTAATTACACATGATGTTGTATATATACTACACAGCGGTTTTAATAAAATAGGCACTTAGGATTTTTCTGTATATTTTTTCAGCGGTCAAGGGGCAAAAAGAAAATGAGAAAAATATATTTCATTAAAACAGAAAAAATCATGCACTAAAGGGTTAAATTCTCCATATATTTTTTTAAAGATTTCTAAAGGGATTGATGTAGTCATTAACCCTGAGGGTAGAGAATGTCCAATTCTTGGTATGGAATTCTGAAAGAAATATTAATCAAAAATCATGAAAAAATATTAATAGGGGATAATGTTTTAAATTTGCTTAACAATCGATTTTTGGTGGACCAATCTAGTTGCCAATAAACAGAAATATAATTTGGAAATATTCAGAAGAAACTAAGGAAAATTAATGTCAACTATTTTCAATGGGATTTTGTAAATGCACTTTGTATCTGAAAGCAAGCATTTCAAATTGGTAGAACTTTTACTATTATGAGACTTTTGAAAATAATTTAGTCACAGAAACAAATTTAAGTATTGATATTTATTACAATTATATGACTTAACAAAGAATATCATGACATAATATGTTTAAGCATTATATTTTCTTTATAAAATTATATTAATATTTTTATGAGTATTAAAAATAAAAGTTCTTAAATTTTTATTTTAGTAACATCTTATTTTTACTTGTTTTTAAAATATACTATTAACTTTGTTGTATTACTACTATGATATATTTCCCTTTTAATATTGATATTAAGTTGTATATTCTTGTATTTGTTTTTTGTGTGTGATTAGTCTCAAGCTTTTGCACAATTGTTACACAATTTTATAAAATTTCAGATATTGGTGATACTAGTGATTTGTATGCCAAAATTTTGGGCCAATCAACTGACTTGAACGAAAATACTCATGTGGAAGCTGCAGAAACATCTAGTCATACTGCCATTGATACTTGTGTATGTTTATAAATTTGTTAAAGTAATACTGCAATATTTTTGAATTAGCACAAATGTGCTATTCTTAAATCGGAAAATAATTTAATATCATACTACATATTATTAATATTGAATGTCATTATGAAAACACAGAATTCTTGTTATGTGGATTTTTTAAATAATTAAATTGAATTAATAATTCTGTAAAGTGGACAATTATATTCTTATTGAAAGAAAACTTATCTTTAAGACTAAGTCTTTAAAACTGTTGAAATCTCAATTCCGAACTAAAGTGTTTGAAATTAAATATATGTTTCACTAACGAAGCTGAAATCATACATTAAATTTAAACAAATCGTTTACAAAAAAATAGGTTTTTTAATTGAATCTGCGAATTAGATTTTACAATGCACTTTTGGTGTAAAAATATTTTATTTACTAAATGCATTTTTACACCTATTATGAAAATAATTAAGTGATTGAATTGGGATTTTAACAGTTGATTGATATTTGAAAATATTTAGTTCATTTAATACATTTTATTTTCATAATAAATTTTTTTTAATTCCAAGCAATTTTGAACCATATAAAAGAATATTCTTTTTTAACCGACTGCCCAGCGCGCTCATCAAAACTCCAAAAAAAAACTCCAAAATAAAACCGCAAGAAAATTTAAATTAAAACCGCCAAGTCGAGAGGTTATAGATTCGACCTGTATGTATTTTTTTTTTTTTTTTTTTATGTATGTGCGTGCGGGATTTCGATTCTACTTTAGATATTTGGACAATTTTTTTTTTGTTGGATAGGGGATGTTTCAAAGGGGAGCAATTTGAAAAAAATATCCGGTTATCCGGGATTTAACTATCCGGATTTCTTAATTAACCGGACCGTTTTAAAAAAAATGTCTTCCGATTTCGAAAATTCTTTTTTTGTTGGATAGAGAAAAATCCACTTAGGCAAAATCTGCAAAAAAATAATCGATTATCCGGCTGTTATATATCCGGAAATGCCGATTAAACGGAGTTTTTTAAAACAATTTATCCGATTTCAAAATATTTTCATTGTTTAACGGAAGTTGTACAACAATGACATTTCGTTTAACAGGCATTTATTGGTTTTGTTAGGGATTGTTTAAAATTTACATTATTGAGCACAAGTTGCTACTAGAATTTCTTGGTGAATAGGGGGCGAAGCCCCCTGCTAAATTAAAAACTAAAAAGGGAAAAATAAAATAATCTTTCTAAAAAAAAGGAAAACCGACTTTAAGAAAAATGCGCTAAAAAGTAAAAAATAATTTTTAATCTTACGAATGAGTTGACAAAATTGAATTATTGAATATCAATTTTATACGTAGTACAACTTTTGGAAGTTGGTGCCAATTTACAAAAATCATATCTAAATTTTGGCGCCGATTTCAAAAAGTTGTACTAAGTATAAAATTGATATTCAATAATTCAATTTTGTCAACTCATTCGTAAGATTAAAAATTATTTTTTACTTTTTAGCGCATTTTTCTTAAAGTCGGTTTTCCTTTTTTTTAGAAAGATTATTTTATAGAAACAATTGTACTTGACTTTCACTAAAAACGCATTAATTCGAAATCTCTAAATATTAAAACAGAAAAAAATAAACTGTCTTACACTGCATATAAATTTCTTGCTTCACAGTGGATGTTTAACATAAATTGTGCAACTGAATTGTTGTTATAAACTATGAACTCTTATTTTAGTGAGTTTTTGCTTAAGTAATTGATTCCTTGCATTGAACATTTCACTATTCATTTCATTCTCAATTTATTTTGTTCTTGTGTAAATTTTTAGAATTTTAATGTTGGTTTGAAACATCTAGAGTTTGGCGCAGCTTGGCCACATTTGGCCTTTGCACCATTAAACACCATACAACCAACCAACCAACCATTTCATTCTCAAACATAAAATAATTTATTTTATTTTAGCCTGAATACAGTTTAATTGAAGGCTCATTGGAGTCAGATAGCAGTTTATCAAAAGAAAATGAAGTTCATTCAAAGGTGAAATTAATTTTTTTTTACAAAGTATTATTTTATAATTGAATCGGATTGAAAATCTGTTAAATTTTATAAATGGTTTCTTTATCAATTAAAAAATTGATTTTAAAAGTATTTCATATTTAAAAGAAAAATCCTATTCAGAGTACATATTTCTCTATAAATTTATCTTTTAAACTTGAGTTTTTAACACATTTATTTTGAAAATTTGAATTTCTCCTAATGTTTTTTTTTTACTGTTCTAGATAAACTCTAATCAAAATAGACCAGTGATAATTTCTCGGGGACCTGTCACACCTGAATTTGAAGCTACCAAAATAACACCTGATCCTTTTAATTTTATTAATACATGGAACCGAAAACCACTTGGTGAGTCAAGGAATTCTTCAGGGTGGAAACATAACCTGGAAAATCAGGAAATTATCATAGACATTTTTAATTCTGGAATTATCAGGAAAATTTTCAAAATTTCACAAAAAATCAGGGAATTTTTCAAATTTGGATCATTAAAACTGCAATTATCCTCTGTTATACCCTCCATTCTGGGTAATTTAGTTCTGAGTATTTCCTTTCAGTTCTGAAAAAGAATTTTAAAAAAAGCATGGTTATGCGCATTTTCATATTTTCAATTTTATTTTTGTAAAAATGTGAACCACTGCTGGAGGGAGAAGCATTATTGAAGATTGGAATAAGAAATATGAAGTATATAAAACATTTAAAATCATCTACAAAAGAAATAATTTGAAAAACTTGCTTTTTTTTGCATTATCTGCATCCAGAGAACATGTTTAATTACTATTATGCCTGTCGCAATTGATAATTTGTGTTTATCCATAAATTATTCTTTTAACTGTCAATAAGTATTGCTTATAATTTTTCATTTATAATGCAATATATTTATAGTATTATTGTAGCATGGATACTTTGTTTCTATACAAACCTGTATTGCAACATTTCTTAATGTAATTGTAAAATCAGAGAAATTTTTGTTACACTATCAGGGAACTTTTTTTCCAGAATGTTGTTGCCATCCTGTTCTTCCACATTCCATTTTTTACAATGTATCTTGTTTTTAATGCAGGATTTTAAAGATTTTATTTCATTTGATTGTTTATTTTATAATTTTTAATTCACAGGTATACCATTATCTCCTAAAGAGGCTTTACTGGCTTCTGCAAACCAGTTTTCACCAGACGCAAAAAAAACAATTGACGTAAGAACTGATGTACAAAGGAACAATACAAAAAGTCTCACCTTAACCTCATCAATGCATTCTTCATTTGTCTCAGACATCAGTGAAATCGCTCAAAAGTCAGTGAGGCAATCTGCCAGCTCAACTACTCAAAGGGAAATGACGGACGAAAAGAAATCGGCCAGTGAATATTCTAGTCATACACCAGTTCCAAGCAGTTACACTTCTGTCACAACTGGTTCTCTCACATCCGAAACCATAAGCTCAAGAAACAGTCCCGAAGACCCAATCGGCGAACCAACTGAGAGTAACCATCAGGAAGTCAACGTTAAAGCTGCTTCGCCTTCTGAGTCGTCTATATCAGAAGTAGTTAGTGTGATTGCCAATTCTAAGAATGGTGAAAAAGAACATACGGATGTCTCAGTGAAAAATGGCTCTTCTACAGCCAGCAGTGTAGAAGAGGAGAAGATACCTGAATGCGATGTCCAGGAAGTTGAATTCGCAGATGATGTTAAACATTCATCAAGTGAAGTTGTTCAGAAATCACCAGAGGGATCTATACAAGAGGTCCTGGAAGAATCTCCACCTCGTGATGGTATTGAGCAAAAGCAAAATTTGGCAAATTCAGGGGAATCCTCTCCATCTGTCATTTCAGAAACGTAAGAATTTATTTATTTTTATTTCACTATTTTCAAAAATACATTGTTATTAAAACACATTAATTTTTTTTTTAATTTTGTCACTTAATTAAGTATTTTTTTGTTAAACATTACTTTGGTCTTCTATACATATGCATTAGTAATATTAAAAGGTTTTTAAAGTAAGTTTTTTTTTTAATTTTGTAAATGTACTGTGGAATTTATATTATAGAATGCATACTATATGCTGGTTTTCTTGTTTGTAAATATTTACATTAAATTTTTTTGTTATTTAATAAACAGTTTGATTTTTTTTTCTTTAGAAAAAGTCATAGTATGCTATCTGAACAAAAAGAATCGGTATGTTTCTTCCTTCTCTTTGACGTTTTAAAATTTTTATTAAAATCCTTTTGATATGTTAAAATCTTTTAATTTGATTAAAAATGTAACTTTTGAAATATGTATTGTTTTCAAGTATTAAAATTTTTATTTGTAAAAGTTGACTGTCATCTGTTATTCACCCATTTAAATATTTTAAAACTGTATTAAATTTGTTTGTTTTTTAAAGTACATGGTGTCTTTTAATATATTTGCCGTCGATAATAATCCACTAAGCAGCTCTAGTGCGACATTACTTTGAACCGACCGACCAACCATCTAATCTATTTGAGCGTAATTTCTCAGAAAAATATAGACACCAAAATTGTAGAGTTAAACTGGAAGTTTGTTATTAAATGTTTATTTGGAGTTTGGGAGTATCCAAGCAATCTGTTCTATAACAGTTCCACAGAATTGTCTACTAAAGATATAAGAAAACATTTTCTTATTTTACTACAGAAAATTTCCTAAAAAAGCTATAGTTTTTAACTCAAAAGGATTCAATTTCTAATAGATTTAAAATTTTAACTTTTCACACTTCTAGTTACATAATAAATATTTAATTTAAAAATGTTCGAAAGTACGACTTAAGTTTATTTAGAAATTTCAAATGCTGAATGCAGATACCAAAAGATTTACTGATAAAAGCTATACAAAATATTTATAATCTTATACTTGCATGACAATATTAATAATGCTTTTAAATCTTATTTTCTTTTTTCATATAAACTTATACAGCTGCTTATAAATTATTATGAATTTGCTTGCTTTATTTTGTTAACTGGTCAAGACTACGACAGAATTCATAATGTAATCTCGTTCACAAAAATGACAATTCATACAATATATAAAATTAAGGTAGGATTACAAATATTTGCTTACTTTAATATAAAATCTACATAGAAATATATTTATGTTTTACTTTTAAATTCCATTAAATATATTTTATTTTGCAGTTTGAGGAAAATGTTTCCGAAGTTTCAGCTCCATCTAAAAAAGATGTGACTATTGATTTTACTCAGCCTATACGACTTACAATGTCTAATGGAGTTCCTAAATCTTTAAAAGTATGCTTTTTTATTATTGTAATGTAAACATTTAATGTCATATGTCTTGTAATGTCGCTATTACATTTTGCTGCCCATCAAAAGTTAAAATTTACCTGTAAAAGTTTACCAGTTAAATGTTATTAATAATTATTTAAAAGTTGTTACTGTTTTTTTATTTACTAGTTATACTTAATTTGCATGTTTGTAATGTGTTGTAGATTCTTAAAGAAAGCATGCGAAGCGAAGAGCAATACCTCCACACACAAGTTGTGACCAGAGTTGCTTCAGAAGCTGCTGCTGCAGCCGCCAGCTCAGCTGTCATTGCAGTTTTTGAAACACAAAAGAAATTACTCAGCAAGGTATTTACATCTTGTGTACTGTGATTATAATATAAATACTATAATATAAAAATTATTTTAATTTGAAAATTAAATTTACTATTTTTGCATCCCACATTTTAAAAGACATTTTTGTTGCAACCCATTTCTAACTTAACTTGTTGTTATTATTATCATTCAAAATCACACAAGCTTGTTTTCTAATAATGTTTGCATTAAATGGCAAAAGTTAATCAATGTAATTACATTGATCAGCTTTTAAAAGTGAGGAATTTAAAATTTCGAAACAATATTTTTTCATTACACATGCTGTTAAGTGAGTACTAAAAACAATGCTTATGGGTTTTTTTTATCTTAAAAAATACATTCAAACTGGGTTCTTATTACATTCATGACACTTGTATTTTAAAATAAATATAAGCTACACCTTTAGACTGAAAGCCTAATGGGTAAGGCACCAGACTCAAAATTCTCTTCAGTTCGATTTCTAGTAAGGCCAAATAAACATTCACCTTATAGAGGGGCTGCTGCACACTAAATATGTGAGGACTCAAATGTTCTTCACTCTCCATATCATATGTTGTTCTCATACTTTAACTGTGGCTCAAAATTACTGGACAATGTACCTTTAGCCCTTGGCTAGATCCCAAACTGCTGCACTAGAATTTTTGTACAAGGGTAAGTCAAAAATTACTTACACTTTTAGTTCTACAACTTTATTAAACAAAGAAAGGTTTACAACAGATGCAATATTTTTCGATATAGTCTCCACCTTGAGCAATGCATTTGATCCAGCAAGCCACAAGCTTCCGTATGCCTTCCTGGTAGAAGATTTTGTTGGCCGTGAAGCGACACTCACATTTAAATTGCTACAATATTTTATTTTTTTAATATTTATTTTTCCTGAAATATAAATTGAATCAACAGGCTTTCACCACACATTTTATTAGACAAACACTTTTCTGTAGTTTGTATTTAACTATAAGGATGTTTGGATAGTATTAACTTAAATTTGTATCTAATATTTACCAACTGCGATAAGCTAATCCCATTTCATTACCAATTTCTCAAATTATATGCTATTATATAATTAAAATAGGTTTTCTTCCTTTAAAAGCACTTCATTAGAAAGGTTGAACTTATGGTAATACGACTATATATATATATATAAGATAAAAAATAAAAACTCGTCTTATAGAACATTGCGTTAAGAATATTAAAATACAAATGCAACGTTAAATACGCAACAAAAGTCCGTAATAATCCGGACATGTTTCGGGAGATACATCACCCTTCATCAGCGGAAAATTTTCCGCTGATGAAGGGTGATGTATCTCCCGAACATGTCCGGATTATTACGGACTTTTATTTTATTGCAATGATTATTTTATTTTAACGTTGCATTTGTATTTTAATATATATATATTAATATTTTTTCCAGGAACACGAAGGAACGAGACTATTATTTCCTGGGCCATCTGGTATCAAAAATTCTCAAAAAGACAGAAGTGAAAGTTCTGTGTCTCCCAAAACCTCAAATGATTCGGGTTCCCCCAATTATGAACGTGAGCAATTTCAACGAATTTCTGATGACACTGTAGAAGAGGAAATTGAGGAAAAAGCTAGTTCTGTTAGTACAGTAAAGGACTTTAATTATTCTAATGAAGGGGATGTTTTGTCAGATCATGCATCCATTTCAACGAAAGCATCTACCTCCCATGTTGTTTCTGAAGAATTGTCTGTACATGAGAGTAAGTACAGATTTTAATTACTGCAATTCAGCTTTATTTAATTATTGGTTATTTTACACATTAATATAGGTTCTACTTGCAATAGAAACCATGCACATGTCATATTTAAAAGTTTTTGTTTATTATATATTAAAAATAAAGTTTTATATTATGCTTGCAGGGCTAAAGGAACGAACAAAAGTTAGCAAAAAAGCATCAGGAAATTTGTCATCGCCTTCTCCTGCTAGTTTATCTGAAAATGTAAGTATTGTGATGTTTAAAATAATTCATCTGTAATCATTTATTGTATTATTGCAATAATTTATTGTTTCTTTATAAATCAATTTCAACTTCTGGTTTCTGACCACAAAAGAATGGTTTAAAATAGGGATGAACCAGCTAGTGGTGTTGCCAGACATCGGATATCCGGCGCACAATATAAACCAGATACTGGATATCCGAACTGGTTTTTGCCGGATATCCGGCAGTTCTTTTTGTGAAAAGATCTTCTCTTAACAGTTCTTTAATAAACTATTAATATTCATATTGATTTTGAAACGACCGGAACTGTACTGTACGATACGTTTGGAAATGTAATTTTGAAATATTTCCAAATTGCACTATATTTAAATGCTAAAACTAGCTCTTACTAGACTATAGAATAAAACAATTTCTAATATTCAAACTCAAAGATAGCTTGTGGCTGGTTCCGAATGTCTGCAGCCTATCTTCCTAGTAGTCGGTAGTATCTTCCTAGACCCACTGTGTCTAAAACACACTTGGTCAGGTTTTAACGAGAAAATTATCACTTCACTACTTACCCACTTGAATAGCCCGAGAAAAATTCAAAGGAGAATCTACAGAATACATTGGTAGTATTTTCAGGAAAATACTTTAAGCAAGAACAAAAGATTATAGATCGCCACAAAAAGAATCTGCGGTGTTTTATTCATTTGGATATCCGGCACTTTGCTTCCGGATATATCCATTTCATCCCTAGTTTAAAATAAATTTTACTTTATACTATTTTAATTTTTTATATATATTGCAGGATTCCATATCAAGTGTTGCATTAGTGAGTACCAATTCCGCTCCATCCAGCTCTATGCTAAACGAGTCCATCCTGTCCGATGATTCTTTCGCTCGACTTACGGAAGACGTTGTTCGTAAGATGAGTTACGAAGAAAAGAGAAGAGCCAACCACCAACTTGCTGTTTTGAGATTTGAAGAAAAAACTCTAGTGGAAAATGCGAGATCCCAAATGGCATTGCTTGAATCAATTAAAAAGTAAGGGTTTAGTTCTTCTATTTACCTTATACTTATTTATTTTTTTAACTTTAGAGTAATAATTCAAAATATAATTGTGTAAACTACATCAATCATAATTACTCAAAGTTTTTATCACTTTTCCATTCTCTGAAGTTAATTGAAAGAATGAACCTTTCTTGAATATTTTGTGTTCCATACATGTTGAGTTCCACAATTGAGTACAACTGATGTAGATATTAATTTGTCAATTATAAACTAATACCTTTACTACTCTTACAATTAGGCATTAAGAAATTTGAATAATTTAAAAGGCACACTTGATAAAATGTGGAAGACATTTTATGCCTACATAAAACATTTTTCAAAATATTCAACATTTGCAAAATTAGCCTGTCATAAAATATTCAATAAGTACATTCCAACAAATTTTAAGACATGCTCTGTAAAATTATCAACAAATAGCGAGCTCTCCCTCCTAGTGCAATTTACAATCCCTAAAATGGTTGGACAATCTTATTTGGTTTACTTTGTAAAGCAATCTTCATGTTGGCTAACTGTAATGTAAGTTGAACTAATAGTGCATCCCTTGCTTCAATACATTTGAATAGTATTGTACCATTCAATTATAGAATGCACTATGAATCTTTTGTAAACAACAAACAAATTTGGCTTTTAAATGTCATAGATTTTAGATGTTTAGATTTTAGATGTCTAGATTTAGCTGTCTAGATTTAGCTGTCTAGATTTAGATGTCTAGATTTAGATGTTTTGATTTTAGATGTCACACTTTTAGTATAACCTAAATCTTTATACAATTCAATCTCTTCAGAACAGGAAGTTACTATATTTCAAAACTTATTTTATTCAGTTGTAGTGTTAATATTTCTTGTAGATTATATACTAAAACAATAAAAGTTTATTTAAATTTTAAAATATAAATTATCACTATGTTGTGATAATACTAGGAAAATATGGTTTGATACAAAAAAATTCTTGATATCCGAGTCATGTAACTAAGTGAAATTAATATAGTTCATATTTTAATATTCCCTTTTAACACATACACAAACATTGCCCTTTTCAACATGGAAGAAATATATATCAGTTTAATGTACATGCAGAAACACTGCTAAATACTTTCGAATGTTTTTATCCCCATTGCAGATTTATTTTTCTAAGTAAATATTTTAAATTGATAGTTTTTTTTTAACTGTTTTTAAAGTATGTATTGATCAAAATAAAATTTAAAACAATATTTTTTTTTAAAATTATATTTTTATTATTGAATGAAAATTATTAGTTTAGTTTTAAAAAGATGTTATAAAGCACTATTACTTCAAAATAGAATATCTTAAACTTCATTATTAGATTCTTAACATTCTTTCAAGTAACAAATCTTTAAACGAATGAACTTTTATTGAATGCAGGAAACTTCGGGATAAAGGAGCAAATGCGAAAGCTTCTCTTATCAAGAAAAAACAGAAAGAGCTTATTTTGAGACTTAGGCAAGAGCGGGCTCAACTGAGATGTATGCAAGAAGCATATAGAGGCATGTGCGAAATGCACCATACCATGTTAACAGAAGAAAAGAAGGTTTTGCATAGTCAAGACATTCTTGCTTACCAACTAAAGAAAAGTAGGATTCAATTCTGTTTATTTGAGCAGTATTATTTGCACCATAACTTATGATATATGTTTCTATTATATATTTTATCAAAACACCTATGTATATACAAAGTGTTCACTCGGTTTTACTTATTTTAAATTGCCTATGTTTTGCTGAATCTTAAATAGATAAAAGTTAAATCTAAAAATTAAATGCTAATGAAAAATAAGAAAAAACTCCAACATTTTTAGATTTTATAAATTCAAAATACCATATTCCATGTAGAAATATATAAAAGTATTATAAATATTTGTTGTTATTGTTTGTGACCATTTTGTTCACATGTAATTTTTAACAATTGTGTTTGTGTACTATAATCTGAGTAAATAAACATTATGAATAATTATGAAATAATATAATGACTAACTCTCTAATTCTTTAGTATTATGTAATTGAAATGTATAAATAATGAAGAACATATTTTTTTAAAAAAAAGACAGTCGTGTTATTTTATTACAACACAAAAATTCCATGTCAAATATCTTAGTACATTTGTCTCATCTAAATTTAAAATTGTTTGTACCTAAGCTAATATTTACCCCCCCCCCCCCCCCCCACAAAATTCTGCATAATTTTAATGAAAAATAATCCCGCTTTTATCCATCACATAATTAAATATTAATATAAAAAAATATTACATATTAAAACATGTACTTTTATTAAATAAGAATTATATGTTTGTCCATACTATCTTTCTCTCTCTATGTATAACTTAAAACAAATCACTATATTTCAGACAAAGAAAAATCACATGCCTCTAAAACTTCAACTGAGCCTAAATTAGAATTATCCAGAATACGATCGGATTCTTCATCCACATCCGCTATACTTACAGAAGAGGAATCAAGAGAGGTTAATAATTAACTGGATTTTTTAGTATAACTATTCTTCTAGTTAATGAAAGTCTGTTCAAGTATTTATTCAAGTATATATCATTTTAGGAAGAGGAAGCAGAAGTTACTGGATTGGACGTACAGATGTCGAAAAGCATGACTAGCAACTCTCAAGGTATTTATATTATTATTTTTATTGCAACTGAATTTCATTGCTTCAACGTTTTATTTGGTATTCTAAGGCTTGATTGAACAATCGGGAATTTAAAATAGACAGTTGTATATTTGTTATGTGCAATCAGGAAATTTTACGAAGTTAAGAATTCAGATGAGACACAAGTTTGTAGCTAATTAGGAACCAGAGTTTGCATTGTCTTCCTCTCCTAAAAAAGTTTTTACCCCCTAACTTTTTTTTATAAAAAGGAAAACTATTTTGTTTATTTGGTCTAAATATCCATGATAAATAATTTTTAAGAACTGTGTCACAAACAAAGATATTAAAATTGTATCCCAAAACTTTGAAATGAAA
The DNA here is from genome assembly GCA_963932185.1 of Troglohyphantes excavatus. Taxonomy (NCBI): domain Eukaryota; kingdom Metazoa; phylum Arthropoda; class Arachnida; order Araneae; family Linyphiidae; genus Troglohyphantes; species Troglohyphantes excavatus. The sequence continues at coordinate 13,311,067 of OZ010667.1, forward strand.
CTTATTTTTATACTTTTTATTGAATTTTCATATTTTAGCTTAACTAAATTTTAAATGTTTGTTTTAGTAGACTAACATTTTTTTTAGGCTTTCAAAAGTTGAGTTTTAAAATTAAAATATTTATTCTTTACCAGCACAAAATTGTAATTAAAGATAGTTACAAGGATTAATATCATTTTCATCTAAATTTATGGAAAGCTAGTTTGGTCAAAGATGTGTTTTAAGTTTATATCTAAGTATTCTACAAAAAAAACATAAGCAGACAAAAATTCTAAATGTCGTTTTGACTTTGAAACAGTCAAATAAGGCCTGTGATGTATAACACCCTAAATGTATTCTATGTAGAGATATACCCCTCAATTGCCTTAGAATATGAACAAATTTAGTATGCATATTTGAATATGTAAAAATTTGGTATACTTATTTTATTCTACAACACTTTTTATTTTTTATTTAGATTCCATAATTGAAACAATTGCTTCTGAGAAAGCAAAATCTATAATTTCAACCCACAGCCAAACACCCAAAATTTCGCCAACATCTTTCCCCCAGTCAAAGCAAGGAACTAGTCAATCCAACCCTGCACTTCATTCAACTCATGCTAATGAATCTGCTCTTCAAGGATTGAAAAAACTTGAAGCCAGTAAAAGGTAAGTTCAGACATGTTATTTTTCATTTTATTGAATAATTAATTTCAGCTAATGAGTATATTGATCGCCATGAAAATAAAATGTTAGCTACTTTTTTATTTGGCCAATGCGGGGATTTAAATACGATGTTGAAGCTGGCAGCATACTTTACTGTAAGCTTTTATAACCTCTCAGTAAAATCTATTGAGCTCACCAGCAAATCTCAAAATAAAACCGATTCTGGGATCAGTAATTTTTTCACTTTCTCTTTTATTAATTTAAAGCAATTGAACAAATAAATAATGAAAAAAATCTTGACTAACTTAGTCTGCAAACTGTATTATTTGTAGGAAATGCAAAAATTCATGCTAGATAAAAAAAAATACTTGAATTTGAATACTTAGATTTAAAAAAAATCAATGCGTACAAGTATATTGCAGACACACATTATTTATAAGCAAGGTCTACAATTACATGTAGAGAACCATTTCTTAACTGCATGGTCAGCCTTAAATTCGGAAACTGAATTTCCACTTGCGCTTATTCTAATCAAGTCTGTATTTAAATTAAATCAACTTCAATTTTTTCAATTCTTTCTCTGTTATTCAGATTGTAACTCAAAAAGTAAAAAACATTAAATTAAGGAAATTTGTTAAGAAATGTTTGATAATTAAGACGAATATATTTTTGTTTCAATACGATCAATAGTTTAGAAGTTATTTAATATTAAAGTTGTTGTTACTAAAATTTTAATTACAAGTGATTTTGTCCGTCAAATTTCTGACACACTATATAGAAGAGAGATCCAATTTTTTTAGGGAATGTTGAAATAGGTTTGAACTGGAAATCTAAGTAAGCATTTTTTTAAATTCGAATTAGTTTTGAATTTATAAATTTTTTAAACATTTAAACACGCTCTATTCGTTTGAAGTTTTTCATCCTCATTTTTGTAATGTAATTTCTAAACTGCTATAAGTAATTTATAGTTACATATTATCTTATTAAAAAAAAATATATAAATGTGCGTTAAAACTTCATCTCTCCGATGTCATAAAAATTATATTTCTATCTTTACATTGAAACTAGATATAGTTAATTAAGCTAGGTATTAATAATAGTGAAGAAGCTAGGTTTTTTCGAATATTTTGAGCAAATTTTAATTTGACTTTTTTTTTTCTCATTGTTCCGCTTGCACCTCAAAAAGTAAATGTTCTAATATTATGTATATATTGTGCCAGTTTGTTAAGAAATATTTAAGGAATAAGGTGAATATATTTTTTTTAATACGACTCTTATTTTAGACATTATTTAATGTTATTGTCATAATTTCATAAAATTTTAGCTTTTTAATTTTCTATTAAATTATGTAATAATTTAAACAAGAATTCTTGTTAAATACTTCAAATGACTTTTTGACAATTTTAGATTTATTCGAAAAATCTTATCTAACTTTTTGTCATAGGCTCTTGCACCTTTCTACGATTGTGCTAGTGTTCAAATTATTAAAAGTTAGATTGTAATTTAATGTCCTTAAAATTGAAAAGGGTTTAATAAAGGATACATTTAAAAAATAATTTAATAATATTTTTTGTAGTTGTTGTTATATACTTTATACAAAAAAATATTTTCAAAACAAAATAAACAAAAATTATGCGAGTTTATCGTTTGATTTAAATGCATAGTAATTAATTTTTTTAAAACTAATCTTACGTAATCTTTATTATGCACAAAATGATACCTTATTTTCCATACACATGCCAATATTCTATAAACAAATCTTTTACCATCATTTAAGGCACCTTACTAAAAGAGAACAACGTATTCTCCAAAGAAGGAAGCACGTTGAAAGATTACTTCAGTGGCAGACGAAGCTGGATAGTGAAGAAATGGCAGTAAGAGAGCTGGAACAAAAAGCGTTGGAATTGGTGGATACTAGTAAAAAGAAAACTAAATATTATGTGTCTTCTTCTCCGTCGGCTACACCAATTGGTATGCCTGCATTTACAATCAATTAAAATTAAAGCATATTTATTAATATATAATCAATTAAAAATATAAATAATCATACTATGATAATTTTTTTAGTAAATAAAATTATTCATAGGTTTGATATATATAACATAACAATATATTATAAATTTCAGTGAGATGAACAGCATTATTCCTTAAACTTTTCAAATGTGAGAAAGTTCTATAACTTACTTAACATAAATATTTATTCTTGAATAAAATGCTCAGAGGCCTTAAGGTAATCTTATGAATTACATATAATAATAATTTTAAACTAAAAACTTCTTAAATAGTTAAAATAACTGTTTGACAATTTTGTATTTATTTGAAAAATCTTATCTAACTTATTGTCTTTATGGGCTCTTGCGGCTTTCTACGATTTTGTTAGTGTTGAAACTATTAAAAGTTAGATAGTAATTTAGAGTCCATAAAATTGAAACGGGTTTAATAAAACATACTTAACATCAATATTTATCTTGAATAATATGCTCAAATGTCTAAAAGTAATCTTATGAACAAATTTGAAGTAGTAGCATCACAAATATTTTCATCAATTTTTATTATGAGGTTCTTAATTTATTTATTTTTAATTTTTATGTGTGTTTAAAATTTAAAGTAAATAAATATTTAAATCTAATAAGTTCATTGAGTTTTAAAATAATTGTCACAGCTTTAATATCTTTATCATTTTAGATGATGGAAAAATTCCTGAAAATTCACCTAAAATGTCTGAAGAAGTAGATGGAAGTGTACTTTCGGACAAGGTGACTTTACAGCACAGCACAAAATCCACTGTTCCTACTTCAATTCAGAGTAGTTCAACCCTGAAAGAAAATACAGTGGCAACAGCATCTGGTGGCAGCATAGATGAAGTATTGTCTAGGAAAACAAGCAACGAACCAGAATCATCGAGTGCCTTATCCTCAAGGTATAAGCCTTAAGTTTATTTTAATCTTATGTACTATTGCTCTTAAGTTTCTTGTTTTATTAGTTGTTATGTTTAGTAATGTAATTTACAAGCATTTCTTAGAAGAATTATTTGAATCAATGTTTTAATAGTATTTTTTCCCTCTAGTCTATGTTTTAAAGTTAAAGTTTAAAGAGAAATGCTATAGTGCAATGAGATGAACAACAACTCAACATCCGTAATAATTTCAGATGTGGGGAAATTCTATAACTTACTTAATGTAAACATTTATTCTTGAATCATTCGTCTTCTTCGAATACACAACTTCTCATATAACAAAAGAATATTTACTTGCAAGCTCATAATATCCACTTTTTATTCAATCATTAAACACAAACTTCATAGAATCTTTTAATGACAGACATTTTCATTCATCTTCTTCAAATAAAAAACTTCTCATATATATATTTTTTTATTTTGTATCCTTTCAGTTCAATTCAGGAAGTCGAAAAAAGCCAAAGTGTCAACTCATCAATTAAAACTGCTGAAAATACTGCAGAAAGCTCTTTCATTGATGAAGTTACAACTAACGAAACATCTCCTAATATAAAGTATGACTCAACGCCCTTCCACTTGTGCACTAATATATAAAAGATATCCATCTATATTAGTGTATCGTGCTATATATTGATTTAAATTGGTTGTTATGCTTAGCTTGAGTAATAAGTATGGTAAATAAACATAAAATATCATTAAAGTGTGAGAAAAAAATTACATTATCTTTTAAATCTTAGTTTATATGTATGCCAATCAAAGGTTTCTACTTAATCATACCAAATTTGTTTATCCACATTTTTATATGTAAAATAAGCACAAATGAATACTGCTAGTGGATAAAAAAAGTATATATTTCAGAAAACCTAATATATTCAAAACTTAATGTGGTCATATCAATGTTTTAATAGTATTAGAAGCAAGTATTATTAAAAAATTAAACGAATAAAAATCATAATCCCCAGAAAAACATAAAGGAGGAGTATTGTGATAATTTATACTCTATCATAGTATTTTACTGAATGCGCATCATAATCAACTGGTGGTTAATTTTTGTACGAAAACACACAAAACATTATTTAGTGTGTTTCATTCAAGGATATAATAATTATATATCATAGGATGTTTCATGAAATTACAAAAAAAAATATCAAAGATCAATTGCAAAGAAATGTGTTTGTTATCATTTGAGAGGTAAACAAAATAGTTGAATATATAATAACAATATATAATAACGATATATATTCCTGGCTTTATTCACAAAACATGGATTCAGCGGTCTTAGTGAAAGTTGCTGGGCTATGAAATTCAAACTAGGAAATCATGTGACTCTATAAGCCAATCCCTCACCTAACAATCTAAATTTATTATGTTCAGATCAGTTATTGTTTTTAACAAATTGCTTGTATTTCATCGTCAAGCAGCTTTTGCTATGGCTGCTAAATATGTGGTTTGTCAATTAAGCCAACGATAGATAGATATACGGTATAAAAAAATTCTTTTGTAGATTAAAATATTGTTGTGTCAGTGACATTTTAAAATCAGATAAAGAAACATATTTGATCATTTATAAAATTACTCCAAAACTTTCCAATAAACAATACTTTAAAAAATTTAATGTCCAAAAGAATCTCTTGATATGTATTTTTGATATTTTACAGATCCGATTCCAAAAAGGATTTAACGTCTGATGTATACTCTGAGTCATTTGAGTCATCAGCACCAAGTCAAAATACTTTATCTCCAGTAAGTAATTCCCCTGCCATAAAAACTTCTACCCCTTCCCCTGGCAGCTTCAAGAAGGAAAGGAACTTCAGCATCAAATCTCCACTCGCTCCTCGTAACTTCAGACGCCACGACTCCAGCGGATCCGACGATTCTTACACTGTTTCACATTCAGGTTAGTTTTGCCGATTGTGACTTTTCAATGTGTTGATTCTTTTATTTAGGTAGTATCTGTTTAAACCTGAGAAACCTGTTAAGGCATACATTTTATATATAAAAAATTGAGTGGCCCCCGTCGGGATTCGAACTCACTACCTATTGTTCTAAAGTCTTGTACGCTTTCGTTTAGCTACATATTCTGGTTCTAGATATAAGAAATATTTTTTTAACTTATTTCTTTGTGGCGTATTCCTAAAATTGTTAAAATTATTTTTTTAAATAAACTAAATGGAATTTTACAAATCCAAGCCACAGGTGCACATCTTGAGAAAAAATAGTACTTGTATATAAATTGTCAGCCTTTTATACACAGAGGAAGTAAGTGTTTTGCAATCAGCATAAATTTTTCTTTTTATTATTATAGATATAAGTTTTATTTTTAATGTTATATAATTACAGTAACAACAGATCTTTTGCAGCCTTGCAGTTTTTAAAAAAGTTCAAATAAATTATTAAGTTTTTCATAAATATTATTTTCTATAAATATGTATATTTATAATAATGTGTATATATATATATATATATTTGTTATCCTAACAAAGCCCCTGTTCCTTAAGGTGGTTAGAAATGCTTCCAAATTCCCATTTTTGGTCTTCATATTAATACAAGAAAATTATCTTGCAATGGTGATGATATTTGAAATTAAATGAAAATTTCATCCCACCACATTGAACTGTTTAGGACAGAGCGGAAACATTACCTGGAAATCAGGGAATTATTATGGAATTTTCTAATTTTGGAAATATCGAATAATATCTGAAAATTTTCAAAATTACACAAGAAATCAGGAAATTTTTCAAATTTGGATCTTTAAAACGGCAGTTATCGTCTATTATGAGTAATTTAGTTGTCAATATTTCTTTTTAGTTCTGAATAAGAATTTTTTTTTTAAAGAAAAGCTTGGCTGTGAGCATTTTTAGTTTTATTTTAGTAGATTCGTGAACCACTACTGGAAGGAGAAGCAATAGCAAGCAGGTTGGTTATTGGATTATAAACAACATGTGAAGGGCTAATGAATATGCGATTTATTGAAGATTGGAATAGGAAATAGGAAGCATATAAAACATTTTAAATTATCTACAAAAAAAAATAATTAAAAAAATTTATCTTTTTTTGAATTATCTGCTTTTAGAGAACATGTTTAATTATTATTATGCTTGTCACACTTGTTTAATTTTGTGTAGTATCCATAAATTATTATTTTAACTGATTATAAGTATTGCTTATAATTTTTAATTTATAATGATATATATTTATTGTATTATCGTACCGTGAATACTTTATTTTTTGTACAAAGCCTGTATTGCAACATTTCTTAATGTAGTTGTAAATGATAGTTACCTTTTCCTTTCTTTTTTTTAATTTCTGGAAAAAGTATATCTTTGATAACTAACTATCTTAAAACATGTGTGTCCAATTTAAATGTTTTTATAGAAACTGCATCTGATCAGAGTGATATTGAAGTGCGTATACATGCTTTGTCTGAGGAATTGAGACGACGTAGGTATGAAGCTGAAAAACTAAAAAGGGAACAAAAGCGAAAATATCGAGAGCATCTGAAAGGAACAGAATTGTCTCTACAAAAGCAAGTAGAAGTAAGATAATTATATATTTTTAGAATATATTATTATACTGTACCTACTTACTTGTACTGATTGTTCTTACAAGTATTGTTTTTTGCAGTTAGAACAACTATTCTTTTAAAGAAATATCTTTTTTGATATTGTGAAAACAGCAAAATTATTACCTAAAACCTATAAAAAAAAATATAAAATGTTTTCAAAAAAATATTTTTTTACATATTTATAATTGAAGATGCGTGTGTTTTACTTATACATTTTCGTATAAAGGAAAAAATCTTCTATTGAATTGTGCAAGAACCAGTCAGCTCTAATCAATAGCTATAGAGATATAAAAGAAAGGAAATGTGCTGGTGTCTGATATTGTGCAAGAAACATACATTGCATTGTTTTTAGTCTGTCCTTAAATTTTTTTGAAAATTGTAGCCAGTGGCGGCCCATAGTCGAAAATGGTAATGTTGCCAAAATCATGAGAATACCCTCTTCTTCCCCCCCCCCCCCCCCCCCCCCATTTTCCACAACCATACATAAAAGGAAATTCTTTATTATTTACTACTCAAATCAAAGTTTCCTTTAATTTTTACAAAATTACGACATGCGAAAAAATTATGACATGCATTCTCGGTTCTCCCACCCTTTCCCTCGATTCACACTCGATCCAATCAGTTTATTAAATACCAAGTGCAGCCCAAACCAGAAAAGTCATTTCGGCTGTACCTTCTCACAAATGCATGTCGAGGAATCTCCATACTACGTAGAGGTTGCCATGGCAACGATGCAGCCGATTTCGAATTTTGCTTTTTGGCTGCAGTTTTGAATGAATGGAGTTTTTCCCCTCCTGAATTGTGCAATACGGTAAAAGACTTGTTATTTATCGGAGATTTTCTTTACAACCTTAGAAATTTCATTTTCAATTCTAATCTTCATTTAAGAAAATTAGTAAAATATCTGATTTTAGTTTTAAAATATACTAATGAATTTAGGTGCAGCCCGGCTGTACTTGCTGTAGTCTACGAGCCGCCACTGGGCTATAGAGATATAAAATAATGAACTGTACTGGCGTCTGATACGGTGCAAGTAAAATACAGTTTTTTAGTCCGTCCTGAATTTTTTTTAATTTACCTATCTGGTTCATACACCCACATCTTCAATTATTTTTTTGCTTATTAAAACAGGTTATGAGTAAAGCTGTGTCGAATTTTAAAAATATGTAGCTAATACGATAATAAATCATTTTATAGAACAATATTTTAGTAGGATTTTTTTCCTAATTAAATCCAATTGAATCCCAAGCATAAATAATTCTATTTAAATAGACAAATTATTCAAATTCACTGAATTTTTAGGCGTACAATCAATACATTCAACAAGTAAAAGCTGAATTGGAACAAATTGAATCAGTGCCATCACAATCCCAAGTTATGGATATTTCTAGCGTTAAACCTCAAATAAAGTGGCCTCGTCCGGAACATGTTATTGATTCCCGTCGTATTAGGAAGAAGTCAATGACTTCTGACACAGTACTCCTAGAGGTACATATGCATGTGTTTTATATATTTTTAATATTAAACTTATTAAAAATATTAAATACATTACATTCATATATGTAGGTTATTTTTAGTATATGCATGACTATCTTTAAATTTAAAATACTTCATTGCACAGTTGCACACTTTGTTATCAAATTCTAAATTTTGTTGCACATATTTTAAATTACAACTAAGAATTCTCTTTCCAATTTTAACCGAAAAATAATCATTAAAGGCAAGTATAAGAACATTTATGCAAGTGTGCAGAATATATTAAGACCCCTGAACACATTTTTTCCAACCAAATATTTCTCTAATAAATATTGTAAGGGTTGATCATATTTTCTCATAGAAAATTTAACTGTCATTCAGCAGGGCAAACGACAGGAGTGATAACTTTATGCTAATATGTGGTCGAGCAAGACGAATATTGCTTTCTTTAGCATTAATAAAATAACTTAATGAAATGTGAATAGATCCTTCCATTTTCTAATCAATAATTATAAAAGGTATATGAAAAAAAATGTAAGTTGATATGTTCGTTGTAGTTCTTAATTTTCGTGCTTAGTAAAAATTTTCCCTGAACCTCGTTTGAGCGCCGGATATATTCTACACCCTTGCATTTATGTATTGCTTCAATTTTTCCACTATATATACCTCAACGTAAAAGAACATTATCAAATAAAATATTATTTATTTTTGTTAAATTGATTTTGTTTAAGTTATTTTATTTCAGAAACTCTTACTTGTTTTTGGTCATTTTTTTTATGCATTCGATCAAGTATTAATTACAAATTGTATATTTTTAACAGAAAAGATCTATTGATCATGTGAGTAGCAGCCCTGAATCTGCTGAAAGTGCTTTTGAGTTCCCAAAAAAGCAAGGTAAGACCACCTTCAGCTTATATTTTTTCTCTATTCATATCTAGCCACTGTACAAATACATCCCATTTGGTTTCAAAGTGAGCCAAATCCATTAATTTTAATTGCACTGGGTTCCCAATCACCTAGAAAATATCGAAAACCTGTAGTTACTATTGAAAATTATAACAATACAAGGGATAAAACTCAAGGAATAGTAAAAAAATTAATAACTATTTCATCTTTTCTGTAAAAGTCAAGAATATTTTTTTAATGTCAAGTTTCATTATATTTTGTTTAATGTTTTTATGAATTTAAATACTCAAGAGGTAACCATCTTAAATTTTTTTTATGTACAGAAAATCTGGAAAAATCAGAGAATATTTATCATAATTTGGAGCATCAATCCTCTTTGAAGAAATAACTGTTACACATCTCCAATGGATTAAATAATAAATCAAAATTTAAAATCATCCTAAAAGATGAAAATATAGCTAATTTGACAATTCTAAAATATCAACCTGAAGCTGTTAATATTGCAATTTTAATCATCTTTAGTGGATCTTGTCTACTTTGAACGCAAGTAGCTCCATTAGCTATCTATTCCATGTTATGTTTGTATTTAAATTATTTTGTAAAATAATTAAATGACAGATGCATCTTTAAAATATAAACGATTAGTTTTCTGGAAGTAATAAAAGAATTTGATACACTTTTTGTCTCTTTTATATCATCAGAAGAATTCTACACTTTGATTTTCATGGTGCTACTTTAGGGAAAATTTCTTAATTTGTATGGCATTTTAATTGAAACTCAACAATAAAATGGCAATCATAATCAATGTTTTCGCAAGTTAATTATGCAATCATCATTGATACTTTAAATTTCATATATCAAAATTATTGTGAGCTAGCTTTGTGAACAGTGAATCTTGACACGATTAATTTTTTAGACATAACTTTATGAAGGATCCTAAACCAGTACTACATTTTTTGGTAAACAAACCTCTGATCAAAATAAAAGGTTTTGCCTATGTAAAATAATTTATTGTTTTCCTGCTTTATTTAACAAGTCAATTGTTTTCTTTGTTGATTTGATTTTCATATTCCCTTACTTATTTTTATTTCAGGAAAATTTCTCAAAAAATTATATCCAGAAACAAAAGAAAAACCTTCAATTGATAAAGTTTCTAAACAAGATATTCCAGAGAAAGATGAACATAAAACTTCAGATACTAATGAATCAGCATCCCCTGAAAAGATATCTTTAAATAAGATATCAGAAGTCATTTCTGAAACAACAAATAAGCTTAGTAGGCAGTCAAAGGATGAAACTGAGATCGCAAAATCGTACGAATCAAATTCTTCTATTGGAACAGCTGACCCAATATCTGAAAAGAGTAGCATTTCTGTAAAAGAAGTTATTTCCAAAAGTACATATCAATCAGATTCCTTCACATCAAGTTCATCAACCATTTCTCAAAGTTTAAGAGACAGCGAAACGTTGGGTAAGCAAGCTGTCCAAAAGATATCCGATTCTGCCTCTGAAACTGAAACCGTTGAAAAAATTTCCGAGTTTCCCACTGAAGCGCATGAGGATTCCGAAAACAGTCATGATAGTAGAAAAAATGCAACAACTAATGAAAGTGCACATTCCTCTGGAGAATATACTTCCGAATCATCTGTAAATACAATTACGAACACTGAATCTGTGAAAGAAGATTTCGAAAGTGGCAGTTTGGAAGAGGAAAATTCAGAGTGTTCTTCATCTTCTCCATCCAAAAAGTCATCAGATAAAATCTCAGTCAAAACTCAAATCAAATCACCTGAAAGCAACACTTCAGAACTTCCGTCTGCATCAAAAGACAACAAAAATAGCGCTGTTTCCGAGAAAGCGAAGCATCCAATAAAAGATTTAAAGTCTGAAACTTTCATTGTAAATGTTGTTACTTATCTCTCAGGTTCAATGTTAAATGATGCAATAAGAACCATGATTAATTTGTCCAATAACTACCTAAAACCTATATCAATAATGCCTTCAGGACATATCATCAAACAAAACACTTTCAACACATCTAGTCTCTCCTCGGTTAAAAAATTATCAGAAAAAAGCATTGAACTAATAATCAACGATCTATTAAACCTCTACCTTAAGGACGCATTTAAATCAATTATCAACATTGCCAACGATTTCAAACATTTCTCTGAAGATGGAAACAACACATCAAGTAACCAAACCTTGGAGTTGGCCGCCACAAACAGTCTTAGCATAGAATCTACCAAATCAATAGTCACCAGTGAAAATGCAGAGCTTAAAAACGACTTAGCTACAACTCCTATCCAAGAGAAAGTTGAAAGTGGGATCTTCAAGAAGCACACTGATTGGTTAGAAGATGGGTTTGTCACAACGCCTTGGGATCCTCAACAACTGGAACAGCAATTACTACTTCAGCAGTATCCGTACCTCTATCGCAAGATCCCGAACAAGCCCCCTCCCCCCTACACTCCACCTGCTACCATCAACATCAACTCTCAGTATATTTTCCCCTTGCCCATCAAAAAAGAAAAACCTGTTGAAAAAGTCGATCCTATTAAGCATGTCACCAAGAACATTGATTTGGTTGTTGGTTGCATCGTGGAGGCATTGCTAGAAGGGAAGAGCAAGGGTCTGATGGTTAAAGAGATAACCGAAGCCAATTTCAGTTCAGTTGTGGATCAGTTAGAGCTTAGAAACCCCTGCCAGATTACTTTTCTGAATATGGTGTTTGACCTGACAAGAGACATTGCTTTGGAGATATATAAGTATAATTTTTTTTTTTAATTTATTTAAAGTGCTTAGAAACTCCTTTTTTTCGTTTCCTGTCCATAAAAGCCATGACCGGATTTAGACGTAGACTGCAACCTAAATGAATGTACCACACACCAAAAATAATATAGATTAGGGAAAAATAGTTGTTAAACACTTCAAAATTGCGACTACACTCTGTTTGAAAATTATTAAAAAACAAATGAAAATAATCTAAAATATTTTTATGATGCAGGAAAATTATATATATTTTTTTAAACAGATTTGTACAATATAAATATTGCTTAATACTTTTATGTCCTTTTAAAATACATGTTTAATTTGTGATAACTACAATGGAATTTCGTTACTTTTTTGGAAATCAGTTGTTTTTATTTTTCTTACATTATTATTCAGTTCAAGGCTATTTGTGATTAATACACAGATTAGTGTAATATTTTATTATCATTTTCATCGATTCCAAAATTCCGTTGCACATTGAAATTTCTTAAAATTATTAGATTGTTTAACTTAGTAATGGAAATTTACAAAAACAAAGTGGAAGGGTATTCCATACCACCCAGTAATTGGGGGTCCGTACCACAAATTCAGCCTAGGGGCCCACTAACTCTAAATCTCTGTAAAGGCCCTTATAAAATATTTAAAAACTCCTTAATTTTGTCCAAAAGGTACTTAGAAACTTTCAAGTAACTGAAGGCTCTTAGAAAGTCCTTAAAACGGCTCTCATTTAAATTTTTTAACTATCTATTATTAAATTATTTACTATCTATCAAAAATGTCTTATCTTAATGGGATGCAAGACACAAGACCGAGTAGAAAACCCATGGCTTATTTGCACTTGATAGCTTTTAGCCGATTGCACCTATTTTCCTCTTTGATATTCATTTATTTTTACGAAGAAGCCATTTTGAAATTTTAGTGCTAAGTTTTTATTATAAATATATACAAGTTTGTTTACAATAAAAAAAATAAGGTTTTTCAGGCCCTTAGGTGTGTTTTTAGGCCCTTAAAATATTCTTAGAAATCCTTTATTTGTACAAACCCTGTAGATTGTTTCTAAAATTGAAAATTTTATGTAAGAAATTTAATATTTTGCACCAGCCTATTTTCCCTTTCCCCTATAGGTAATACATTTCAAATTAGCAATTGAAATAAATTTGCTCCCACATGATTCGAGACACCTTGGTCCTGAAACGGTTAAAGTTGTTTTAAATGTTTTGCAATTGACAGAAAAACTGTATTGATTACTATATTATTTTATAACAAATTTATATTAAGGATTATATGTTGTATTGTCTATATAATATTATAGTGTTTTAAAAAAAAAAGGTATTTATACAGGGAAAAGGTGCATGTAACACTTGTATCTTTATCCGAAATAAATATAAACTAAATTCATTGTCAGGGCGTCCAGAGGGAAAACAATTTGATATTCCCTGGCAATTCCCTGTCATCTAGTTTTTTCAGTGTGATAGAAACAATACCGATTTACAAAAATTAAGCATAACAGGGAAAAAAATTATACAATATTCGCCATTACATATTGTTTTACAAATTTCAAAAATAAATAATTTTCTTATTCTCCCAAAGAATAAAAGAGCCTAGAGCAGTTGCTGAAAACAGTTTGGGGGAAAAAAATAGTTTTAGCAATGTTCAAGAAAAATTGGAATTTCACTAGAAATTTAGCAATTATTAAACATTTGAACATCCGTTATTAAAATTGCTTGAGTGGGTAAGTATTTAATTATAGACAGCCAATTGTTCTTCCAAGTTCTAGAAACATCGGAATTTCGGTACGATTTCTGCGATCTTGAAAGGAAAAAAAAATAATTTTAAGTACACAATTTATAATCGTTTTCCAAATCTATAAGGGGAACCTATCTGCAGAAACCTGTCCTTTCCAAAGAGCTTGACAGAGGATTTAGAGAAAAATTGTCAAATAGAATCTTCCATAAATCCTTAATTTTTTTTTAATAATCTAATTTAAAAATTTTATGAACAAAAGTTGAATTATTTATACCAATTTTATACTTTTAATAACTTTTTGAATAGTTGGTGCCAATTTAAAAAAAAAAAAAACTAAATTTTAGCGCCGGTTTCAAATTATCGAAATAGGTATAAAATTAACATTAAATAATTCCATTTTTTTCATTCTGAAATTAAAAATTATTTTCTTTAAAATTTAAAAAAGTAGACAAAATACGTTTTGATCTGGAACTTTAAATACAAAAATTAATTTATGTCTCGTAGAGAAATAGATGAAAAACGAGCCCCTTGGATAAGGCCCAGGAAGCTGACACCTAAACCCAAATTTCCCACGGACAAGGGCAAATTGACAGCTGCACTACAGAAAGAAGTCGAGAAAGCTTTGAAACTTCTGCCCACAGAATCGTACGCGGAACAGATGAGGAAGAAATCCACCTGGGCAACCATGAAGCTCGGACGTAAAAAGCGGGATTTTGTGGACACGATTCTAATCAGTGAAATCAAAGAAGAGGAACCGGATTGGGTAAACTATGATGAAGAGGAAGTTGCTGTAAAAATACAAATAGCAGAGTCTATTTTTGATTACTTGGTGGATGACACTGTTAATCTTATCAAAACCCTTGAAAGCAAATTTCATAGGTGAAATGTGCTGATTGTATATTTAATTATTTTACTTACTCTAATTCGTGTAATGTTTAAAATTGCAAAAACAAATATTGACAGTGTGATGTTATGGTTTATTCTAGTTTTATAAAAGTCAATGTAAATATCCAAGAGTGCCATATACTAATTCTCATATAAAAATGTATTTTTAAATTACATATTTATTTATTTTTAAATGTTTTATGGAACTTTTATGATTTTTAGAAAAGAAATGTAAAATTAATATTTTAAAAGAACTTGAATATTTTAGGTTTTTTTTGGGGGGGGGGGGGGGTCCCGAATTGGCTTTTGGGATTTCTGGTATCCCTAACCATGGGCCTTATGTTAATTTTAATTCTATATTAAAATATCATTTATCTCCTCTCTGAAAGACATTATGATTAATTCTCAAATTAGAAGTATCAATCTGCACATATGTTAGTCATATAAGACTTTTAAATATTCAATTAAACTTTTTTAAAAATAATTAGTTGCACCATTTAAAAAAAACTACCTGGGAGACCATTTTTTGCAGAACCTTAAGTGATATCATTAGAAAGGTTTCGCTATAAATGTAATTGTCAAACATATAGAACCTATGATTTCTCATATGTTCAAACTTTACATATTAATTATGTACCAACTTAATGTACTTATGTACCATTTTAAAAATTAATATAATTGTAAATTTACATACAACTCAAAAATATTTTTTTTTTATTAATTTAAATATTATATATATGCTAGTAGTATATAATAAACTTTTGTTTAAAGACACAGCTTAATTTACGTGAAAATTACATTTAGATTTGATATAGTGTAGTGTATGCCATATCTAATTTTATTAAAAGAGTAATTTACTTTTTATATTTTATGTACTTAAAGTATATTTTATAAACTTCTGAAATATACAAGCAATTTTTCTTGAAAATGGTTAAATTTATAGAAAAATAACTTGGCTTTTATTTCAATCCCATTGTATGTATATAAGCAAATAAATATTTCAATATAACCTTTTCTAGTTCATTTGAAATTAAAATAAAATTTGCTTTTCATTATTCAAATATAGAAACCCTTGTAAAGTAAACATATTGTTAATTAAAAATTACTAAGGCCCAGCTATGAAAATAAACTTGTACAATAATCAAATAAAACTTGTTTTCTTTAAGTTTATATGAAAAGTTTTAATTTTAAAACTGAACATTTATAAATAATATACAAAAGATTTTTTTTTGTTAAAATTGCTTGAGTTGACAAGTATTTAGTTATACACAGTCAATTGTTCTTCCAAGTTCTAGAAACATCAACATTTCGGTTTCTACGATCTTAAAAGAAAAAAAATTCATATTAAATACACATTTTATAGTCCAACAAGCTTTTTTTATCCTTTTTGATTGCATTGTGAAAGTATTTGAATATAAACAATCACCCAACGATGTTTTATAGTCAAACATCAACTTCAAAATAAAAAATTCGTTAATTTATCTAATATTTAAAAAAAATTCCCCGGTATTTCCCTGTTCTATGGACACCCAGCTTAATTCTCAGATGTGGAAAATATCAATTATTGTAGCATTTATAATGGTTGTGCAGTATCCATGGTTCGCAACAGGTCCAAAGTGATCCAGGGAGCTTTATGACCAATAAACTGACAATTAAAATTTATTTTCTATAAAAGATACAAATGTGTCCCCATCTTATTTAATACGTTTGCTTGAATTATCAATGATTTAAAAAAACTAATTCAATGTATTTCGTTCAAGAAAGTATCGCTTTTCTTTCGAAAGTCCCAGTCAGTGTACTAACTTTATGGATGAAAAATCTATTTGAAAAGAACAAATTTAAACGGAATCCTTCATTTTGCAACTTGGAAGGAGTGTTCTTTGGTGAGAAATGGCAAATCTAAATATCATATTGATATTATTATAAGTATGACAGATGTGCATTTGTAATAATTTGAAGTTTCAAGTTAAAAATTTATTTTTAATTAGTAAATTTATTTACAAAATAAATGGGTCAATGTACCTAACTTTATATTTAGTACCTAAATTATATTCAGTAAGTACATAAGTATGTTTTAATAATATTACAAAGTAGAAGTCCACAATTTATCAAATATTAGACTCGACATTCCGTGACTTGTCGAATTTTAGACTAGGTGGTCCGTAACCATTTAGTGGGTGGGAACTACTGATATAGGGATTTCAATTTGATTGCTCAAATAGAGATCTTAATTTAAAATTTACATTTACACATGTCTGTACTAAGGTATCTTATATGTTTAGAGGGGGGAAATAATTCGGAAAACAAAACGATCATGTAGTTTTTCTTTATTTTCATCATCCATCCAGATTAAGTCCCAATATATACAAGTTCACTTTTAAAATATCAAACAGATTTTGAAAGAAAAGCTAAGACTAGTAAACAAAATGGACTACAGAAAAAAAAACGTTAAATATTAAATAAAATGTTACAAAAGTTTGGCCAATATAATCTTTTAACAATAGTTTCGCTTATTCCTTAAGATTCTAAACACTTGGTCCCAAAAAAAAATCAGTAAAATTCAGCACAAGCGATTGTAAGATAACCTTGATTATCATACCTCCAATCAGAAATCAGCGTTTAACTTGTAGAAAAAAAAGTAATATTAAAATAAACACTTTAAATAAATGCTGAACTGTTCATCCAGAAATAACGACATCATAAACAGTTTCCAACACAAAAATGTCATGTGAAAGCGTGAGCATCCATTATCAAATCCACAAACTAACCACCACGAGATCTAAAAGCATCAATTGAAGGAAGCGGCATTATTCCAAACACCAGGTGGACTAGATAGAATCCCTCTTCTGAAACTTCAGGAACTTTCTAAAACTGAATTTCCTTTCGCCTTTCACAAGTCTCTGGTTCTTAGAACTATGGTCTTGAGATCCAGGTATAGTTCCATTAGTAAGATTTTGCAAAGGTCCTCCGTTCGCCCTTCTCTTTTCGATGGCTTTCGGTTCAGAACAGGTGTTGTCGCGGCAATTCTCGCAGGGGTGGTTCTTTCTGTGCAGCTGGTGTTTTGATCTGGAATTTTTTAGCATGCACCCATCAGAGTGCGAAAGGGGCCTAACAGCACACTGACTAGTGGGGCTGGAGCTTCTTTGCAGGGCCATGGGATTCGACATACTCCTTAGAACTCTGCTGCGCTTTCGATTTTTCTTTTTTACCTAGTTGGGGAGAGAAAAGCATATTCTAAGTAAATACATTTATGAAACATTATCTAAATATATACTTTAAATAAAGGTGCAAATTGTTTACATTATTAGTTGAACAACTGTGATCCAATCAGTGGTCATCTTAAGTAATTAATGAAGATTCTGACTATAAACTGCAGTAAACTCCTCTAAACGTGGAGCTTGTTCTTAGTAATTCTATTACTAAAGTGAACACAACAACCTTTGTGTGACCTTGAAAGCAGTTTAAGAATAGTATTAGAAGATACTACCATAAATAGGTGTAACATTTTAAAATAATTAAGGGGGCTCAAGACTAACTTTTAATGACAGGCATAAACTTTATGCAAGTTTAGCCATTTTTTAAAATATTGGGGGGGGGGGGGGTGCAAGGGCCTAATACAAGTTTATGCCTATGCTACCATACTACCCCTCAACAGAATGAGTCAAATGATAAAAAATTTAATAACACTAGTATAGCATATGATGTTGGTAAAAATAAACATGTTCCGAGGAGATTGTAATGGTAAAAGTTTTTGTGTAGGACACTGGGTTACAATTAGGGATGAACCGGATAGTGGTTTTGCCGGATATCGGATATCCGGCGCACATTACAAATCGGATATCCGGCAGTTTCTTTTTTATGAAATTATATTCTCGTACACACTAGAAACAACGGAATTCGGTCAAAAATTTTAAAATATTTTTTTATTCTATAATATTCCCCAAATCCTTACCTTTAAGGTGATACCAAGATTGAATAAACATTAACAAAAACTTTATTTACAAAGGGTTATTCTAGGGTGCTGCTAGCAATGGGCGCATGTTTTGTACACTTTAAACTCAATTTCTGAATAATTGTATTTTTACCATATGACCTTTCATTCCAAACATGACAACTCAAGTTTGCTTAAACTTTTGAGAAATTTATTTTTAAATTCAACTTTATATTAATTGTGAGTTGTTATGAACCTCCACCATAACGATTCGTTAAAAAAAATGTAATAGAACTTTAAAGTTAAAAATTTGAAAAAAAAAAAGGTGGGTTTTTTTAAGGACTCTCGAGGTAAAAAAAAACTTTTAAAGCTATAAACTTTTTGGAGGGTCATAACTTTAAGAAAGAGTAATTCCAACAAAAATTATGCTTCTAGATGAATTACAACTTGCATTATAATGTTTAAAAAAAACACAATAATTAGCATTTGACTTAATTCAGGTTTTTTTTTATACATCGTGATTTTTAAAGTGTTTTTATACATGAAAAAAGTAGAGTTTTAAATTTATAATTTAAAGAAAATGTTCAAATGTGTAGGTACCTTAACAGTTCTTTAATAAACTATTCACATTTATACAGATTTTGAAACGGCCAGATCTGTATTGTACAATGCGTTTGAAAATGTAATTTTGAAATATTTCCAAGTTGCTGATCTAAATTGCGCCATACTTAAATGCTGAAACCAACTTTTAGACGTGGAGAATAAAACAATTTATAATATACAACGAACAGAGACGTAGCTATGCACTCTACACACCACCATCTATGTGAATTGTTCAAACTCGAAAATACTTGCTATCTATTCTCTATGACTCTAGAATTTTCAGGAAAATACTTAAAGTAAGAACAAAGATAATTGATCGCCACAAAAAAAATCTTCGATGTTTTATTCATCCGGATATCCGGCTTGGTAAATCGGATATCCGGCACTTTACTTCCGGATATTGGATAGTTACCGGATAGTTAAAAATCAGCCGGATACTGGATAGTTGCCGGATGTACGTTTCATCCCTAGTTACAATTACATTTGTTTACATGTTTGTATGATATTAGGGTCAATGCTTGGTTATAGGTGATTTTTGGGATCCCAAAAATCTTTGGTTTTGTAAGTGCAATGCAGAAATCAACACCAAACAAGCTAAATCAATTATCCAAGATTAAAAGTAATTATTTCTAATACAATACATCATAAATTATCTAATGTGCATAAAATCATGTTCATTGACATAAACAACTGAAAATAAATTGGTGTTGATACAGATAAACTGAGTTATACAAGCTATAAATTCAATTCGATTCCAAAAAGTACATTGCTTTTTTTTTAAAGAAATAATTTCAGTTGTATCTTTTGTGCATTTTAATTGTCAACAAAAATACTTTTTCTTAATTCTCTGGAATTACCAAGCATTAGTTTATTAAATGAGTTTAGCCTTACCCTTATTGGTTCTAGAAATGCCATTGATGGTTCGATGATTAACAGCTCTTCGCCTAAAAAATAACAAATATTAATTTCCAACTTATAAAATAAGTATTGGGTTAAGAAACTTAATTACTTAGAAATATTAATATTTTTGATTTCATACAAATGTTGCATAGCAAACTGAAGTGTTAAAATATAAATTTTATTATCCCTCTTTGAAATAGGAGAAAATATAACGTAAAAAAATAAATCATAGAAAAATGCACAGTTGGTATGATTTAGTGAAATGCTTCAATGTCAATAAAACTACAAGACCAAATTTTTTTCAAGTAAATATAATTTATAAATAAATATGATAGTTATTAAAAGGCATACACCCACTATATTTTCCTATAAAATATTCAATGATATTAAAAAAATATATATATATCAATGTTGAATTCAAACATAGAAGAGCAATTCTTTACAAATTAAGTTTTTCAAAGAAAAATTAATTTGTAATATTATTTATTAAAAATTTAATTTATTTATTATATTACAAAATTACAGTATTTTGACATAATATGCCTTATAAAGGTATGGCAGATTACTTCAAAATACTGTAATTTGAAAAGATTAGAGCCAGAACGACACAAGTGCATTTTTAAGTCAAATGCAACGTTACCCTTTCCTCTAGATAGGCAACTGTAAGCCATCAAAATAATTTGGATACTCCATAGTCTCGCAGTTCCTTTTAAAATTATTTCTGCAAATGCACTTAATTAGAAGATTGAGATACACATTTTAAATAAATTCAGTTTAAATAATTTATATAGTTCTGGCAATAAACTCTTCAATTGTTTTTATTAATTTTGTAATTGTCAATAACTGTTTATGTTTTCCCATACCAAAATCAGTATTCTATGATTATTATAATTTTCAGTAAAAATTTAGCAATTTATGCGTTCATTTAACTTTCCAAATTATTTTTTTTACACAACAATAATTATAATTAAAGGCCACACCAAAAGATTTTTGCTTTAGCAATTTATGCATTCATTTAACTTTCCAAATGATTTTTTTTACACAACAATAATTATAATTAAAGGCCACACCAAAAGATTTTTGCTTTAGCAATTTATGCATTCATTTAACTTTCCAAATGATTTTTTTTACACAACAATAATTATAATTAAAGGCCACACCAAAAGATTTTTGCTTTAGCAATTTATGCATTCATTTAACTTTCCAAATGATTTTTTTTACACAACAATAATTATAATTAAAGGCCACACCAAAAGATTTTTGCTATCTACTCAACGTACATAAAATGAAGATAAATCAGTGCAAACAAACATATAACTAAACAAATTATTTATGAGTCAATAAACAATTTGAGCTAGCACAGTTTTTGAATACTTAAACCATTAAATTAAATACATAATTTAAAATATTTCTTTTTTTGGCATTTAATTTTCTAATAAAAAAAATGCATTTTTATTTTAAAGACAAAAAATTGAGTGACACAAAGAACTTAAATGCACTTCACAAGTACGATAAACCCCAAAAAAAACGCTTCAAAAATTTTCAGCCAGCAGAAAGTTAGTTTTTAAAATAAATAAACCTTACCCAAAGTAATATGGCTCCGTGTTTGGTAGAACTTTCAAAACGACAGCATGAAATGTTAAGAATTAATATAATTCAGCGATTCTTTAAATTTTGCTATGCTTAATAGAAATCATTTTATAAAAGGCATTCATACAAACGTAACCATTTTCTAAACACCTTGAGCATAAAAGATTACAATAAAAAAACCATACAACTATATTATTATAGCAACTTTTACAAAAACAAAACATAAAATGCTATCATACAAGAACCATTCTACTGCTACATGAATTAAGCCACTTTATATTTTTCACAACACATGAATAAACATTGTTCACAACACAACTTAATAAGAATATGTTAGTCTGAAATATAAAATTAAAAAACCGTGTACATTACTTCCTTTGCCCTTTTGATAGTCATTTAATGCTTCTTTTAGTAAAGTAATAAATGTTAATTATTAAGATTAAAGATTTTTTTACCGTAGTGAATTACATTACTTCTAGAAGATGAAATGGTATTATTTACATTTCGGCTATTTGACTCGGTGATAAATCGTTCGTTTCTAAATTAGGCGAATTTATTATTTCTTCTTTCACTTCTTCAATCTCTAAAAATTAAATAACATAATTAATTGATATTTAGAAAATATTTGAATTCCTAAAGGAAGTAATTTAACATAATACTAAATATCAAAAGATTTGATATCAATATCGTTTTTATTGAACAGTGTGAAAAGAAATGTATTTTTCTAGGTTCTAAACGTACATTCAAAAGTTTGTTCAGTACGTTTAAAGTTTGTTGAGTATGAAGACGGAAGAATTTTTGTAGTTCATTAATAATGATTTTAAATTGTTGATTAATTTATTACTTTACGAATTAAGAGTTATTGCTGATTTAATATATTTCTTATTAAGTTGTATTTTTGTTAAAAGTACTATACTGTATGTATATACAAAGTAGCATGATTTTGGTAAATAAGTTCGAACAAAAAGCCTTTAACAAATAAATTTATGGTATGTCTTCTTTAACTATTTTGAGCATTAATATACTTATGCTTTTAACATTAATAATAATTTGATAATTTTATTTAAAAAACTAGCAATAAAGGGACCATCCTGAACACAAAATTCATGTAATTTAAAAGACTTCAAGCCAGATTTCAAATATAAAACTTGTATTTTATTTTTTGAAAGCCTACTAATAAAGCATCTCTTAATCCTTCACTGTGCACATTATTGGCACTAATAAAATTAAATTAAAAATTCCACAACTAACTTTTTTTTTATGTACAAAAACACATTCGGAAATCTTTTTGGTAAGACTTTCCGGCCTGTATATGCTAAGGTTCAAAGAAAATACACATTTGCAAAAACATTTCGTCGGCTCAGAATGAAAATAAGCTATACTTAAATGACAGTTTTAGTTTCAGAATAGGAAACTGCTTGGCAACTAAATACTAGTGATGCACTTCTGAATGTGAA
This sequence comes from Troglohyphantes excavatus, assembly GCA_963932185.1. Lineage (NCBI taxonomy): Eukaryota > Metazoa > Arthropoda > Arachnida > Araneae > Linyphiidae > Troglohyphantes > Troglohyphantes excavatus. The sequence goes on from OZ010667.1 coordinate 13,334,498, forward strand.
TTTGACCAGAAAAAAGACGTCGGCTTAAAATAAAAAAAAATTATTGGATAAACTATCAGATGTAGAGATCTTGTGATCGGAAGGTTGTCAGCTAATTGATTACCCACTAAATTACAAACGTTGTTTGAAATTATCCTTGAATTCCAAAGTAGTATATAAGGTACTAATGCACGTAAATGTGATTGTGGTCCAATGTCCTATTTAGGGTGCGTCAGATGCCAGCTCAGTGTAGTCCTGTCCTTGGTTCAAAAATATGAGGCAGTGTTCCCGAGTCTCTCCTTTGAGATAGACCCCGAACAGTCGCCAATGGCACAGCTCTAGTGTGACGTTAATTAACCAACTATCTAACTTAACATGGTTGTCTAGCAACCATATTCGAGGTTTACACAAAATTTTTATTCTCAGCCGACGAAGAGAAGTAAAGATCGAAATACTTGAACTTGGAGTTTGTCCCCAAGCTGTTTCGGATTCTAAATCTGGTTTAAATATAGCTGCTTTTCGGTCTAAGCCAACGATTTAATGCATTTATTGAGAGCTTCAACTCTGCCTAACCCCTGAGCTAAACTACCATCTCCCATTTTCTCCAAAAATACCTCATACAATGTTTCAAAGACCCCACTCTACACACATTAAAAATTCAAGATGGGGCCTTCCTAAACCCCAACAACTTGCAGAATAGGCTATCAAACAGGAACTCGTAGTGCTCGCACAGCCTACCTGCATGGAGCGCCTCCTCACTTGCCGATCTCTTCTTCACCTTCCTCGCGACAGGAGGTGGGGTGCAGGAGTCGACCGAGCTTCTCCTCTTGGAGAGGCGGGGAGACACCACGGAGGGGGAGTTGGCAGGGGAGTGGTCCTCTGCCCTGGCCACCCCTCCAGGCACCTGACCTGCAGATGAAGAGAGACGACGCACACACAGGGACATGATGGTGATCATGATGATGGCCTCAATCACCATGAGGCAGACATGAGTCTCGACCATCTGGGAAAGAATGGTTTGATTAGTGGAGGTAATCACATGCGACCATACAGTGTTCACTAGTGTGGTCGAAAAAAAACCATTTTTTTTAAATGTTCAAGTGCTAATACTTCTCTTCACCCTAAAATAGCCCTACATAAAAGAAAAATTCAGCTTAATTAAAAGGTACTTAATGGTAGCTCAATGCATTTAGAGTTTTGCTTTATAATCGCATGTAATATAGGATTATACATATAATGCATACAGTACATGAATACATGCAAAAGTCGATTGTCTCCCATCTGGTTGAATCCATGTAATTTTATACCACTTCCAGTAATACTGGAATTAGCATTAGGGCCTGCATCTTTTTAGAATAAAAGATAGAAATACAGCTAATGGCCCCAATGTTGATTCCAGTGCTACTGGAAGTGGTATCAAAGAACATGCATTGAACACTCAGGTATTCCGGGTAATGAAACGGCAGATGAATTGGCCAGACTGGGCTCTTGTTCCCCCTTTATTGGTCCTGAGCCAGCATTAGGCATCTCTAATGAAGTTATCAGAGGTACTGTATTATCTATTTTTAGGAATCAACAGTACAGTGACTGGCGCAGTGCATCAGACCAGAGACAAGCTAGAGAACTAAATAGTGGACGTCCTAACTCTCGTCATAAGGAGCTGTTAAAGCTCCATCGCTATGGTATTCGTAGGGCTATTGGATTACTAACTGGACATTGTACTCTCAGAAGGCATCTAACTATTATGAGGGTTCCCTTTGTGTAGGGGATGTAGGAATAATGATGAAACTGTTGTACATATTATCTGTGAGTGTGACTTCTTCTCTGCCAATAGGTTCGAGCACTTGGGACGTCATTTACTTGAGCCTTGGGAGCTTCAGGACATTCCTGTTAGGTCATTGCTGAATTTTGCTTCAGCTACGGATCTCCATTCTTAAGTGATCAAAGATTTATTTTACTTTCTAGGGGATGGTAAAATAGACCTCTGGTCGCAGTGCTTGCTCCAACTGGAGCCCCCATCCTCAAGTCATAAGTCACATGCATTGAGCCTGGTCCATAATTTTTCTATCATTGAGTGTTTGTAATATTTCATGTGCCATTGCTTCCCCAGAGCCAGTTGGAAGTTTGGAAACACTTTATAATTTCTCAACACTGTGCCCTGTAATAAGAAGGCCCTCGACATTTATGTAGTATGTATATAGGATTATAACACAAAACTTTAAATGCATTAAGCTACGCTTCTTGACTTTTTCCAAAATTCCACGATTCACCTGACCATTTTATGAAAATATCCTTTATCATCCCTTTTCACTTCAATAGCAAAAACAGTTTTCCTTCATTTGAGAGTGAAATCTATAATTGAAAATAGGTTTTTCGACAGAGGCTTTTAGACGATAAAAAGCTTAGGTTCATTTTGGATTTACTACTAACATTTTAGTTTTATTGGCATTTTTTAACATTGATTATACTCCTTCGGTAATTAATTATCAACAGATGTATAATAATGTAACTTTTTTTTAATTGGAAACTTGACAATGGGATTATTCCGATTTTGATGACCAAAAAATTATTTTTAAAGAGATTTAATGCCAATTTATTAAGGTTACTTTTTTCCCCAGTTTTATTTGCAATTATTAGGTATTTGGTATTCATCAGATTACTAAAGAGGCCAGTCAGTTTTACCGAAACATTATTCAGCCAGTAATACCGAAAATTAGCATTTCAGCATGAAGTTTTTTTTTAATTGTCAAGGCAGAAAAAAGATTTTAGGCATATTAAATGAATTTTCATGTTGAAAGTCTTTTCTTTAGTTTTAATTCAGTTTCAACAGTTATTTGACTACATATTAAGAACCAATTGGCTTTGTAATAAAAACGTCATAAACCTGTAATTTGAAGCCTGGTTTACAGATTTTAGCAAAAATCGAATTTGCATCCTCATTAAAGCACCCTTTTTTTTTTTTAAATTGCACCCAGTCCCTCCCTTTTTTATTTAGGTATTTTTTGAAGGGCGGTCCGCCCTGCCCGCCCTTTTTTCATCTCGATAGCGCCTTCATGCCCCTTTTTTCAAAAATGCCGCCCTCTTTTGAAAAAAATCCGCTTTTCTTGCCCTTTTCAGTCAAGCACAAGCATCATTGCTTCCATAGTTGTTTTTAAAAAAGTCATTGATTAAAAAAATGTGTGTGTAAATTGGAATTAAGTGAATTATGACATTAAAAAAACTCCTTTATAACTACGTGTTGTGAAATCGCGATGATTCTGCGGTAATTTCGAGCATGGTTGCCTGTGCGTGCATATGAAATTCTAAGGTTTTTTTTGCAAATAATATTTTCATAAAGAGACATCAATTTTGTACGGGTCTTTCCTTTGTGATAGGCCCTGAACTATTAACAATAGCCCAATATGCAGCTCTGGCGCAATGTCAAATCGGAACTTTTTTTTCTTTGGTCACGGGTCCGATGTGCCTATGTGTGGCCACGTCCACAAAAAACTTTTTTTTTAAAGTGCCCTTTTAAAAACTAAAAATGCCTTTTCAAAAATGGGGATCCTTTTACTGCCAACAGAGCGCCCTGCCCCTTTTTATTTCTAGAGTGAACACTGCTGTATAATGAAATTTTTTTAATTTTCTTAACTTTTCTTACTTTTTTTTTTTAAAAAATCATGATTCTTATTTTAAACTCTAATATAATCATCACTTTCATGAATATTTATACTCTATCAGAAAAGTCAATGTACATAATTTTAAAAAGGAGAAGTTGATACAAAAAAGTTATTTTTCAACATTTTAGATTTTTTTTGCACTGAAACTTTAGAAGAACTTAAACAAATGCGTTTTTAGATTCATATATTTGAAAACAATATTCAACAATTATCTTCTACCCAAACTACAAAATAGGACAGTATATTACATATATTAATGTAAAAGTACATAAAGGCATATTCAAGAAATTATAGTTTCCTTAACACTGTGCTCTCGTTATTTTCCATTAAAAATAGTTTTAGTGATTTGAAACTTCTACAACAAAAATACAAACTAATAACAACAAACACTTACCCCACGCAACACAGCAGATCGTTCACCGAATAAAACTTCCACAGTTTGTGTAAGATTGGCTACTTGCAACTGCAAAGCGTTGAGAATTTCTTGTTGCCTTTGATCCTAGATATAACAGATATAAAAAATTACAGTATGTACTATCATTAACATAATAAATTAAATATATAAATACCAATATTTTAACATAAATACAGTGTTCACTCTAGGCGTTTTTTGAAGGGCGGCCCGCCCTGCCCGCCCTTTTTTCATCTCGATAGCGCCCCCATGCCCCTTTTCAGAAATGCCGCCCTCTTTCGAAAGAAATTCCGCCCCTATTGGCCTTTTTAGTCACGCACAAGCATCCTTGCTTTCCGAGCTGTTTTTAAAAAAGGCATTGATTATTTTTTTTGTGTGTAAATTGGAATTAAGTGAATTATGACAGTAGAAAAGCAACTTCTTTTTAAATAAGCTTGTTGTGAAATCGTGATGATTCCGCGGTAATTTCGAGCACGGGGCAGTGCTCGAATCCTATTGGTTGCATGTAAGTTGGTTTGGGGCTAGATTACAAGATTAGAAATTTTATTACCAAATTTTGGATTTTAGTAGCCTTTTCATCAGTTTTGAAAGGGGCCTAATTCGGGCTACTTACTGATTTGGTTTTTAGCAAAAACATTAATTTTAAAATGTAAAAATTTTGGATTTCAAGTAGTATTTCCACAAAGCGACATCAATTTTGTACTGTTCTTTCCTTCAAGATAAGCCCCAAGCCGTCACCAATAGCCCAATATGCAGCTCTAGCGCAATGCCAACTAATAAATCGTTTTTTTTTTGTTTGGTGACGGGTCCGATGTGTCAACAGGTGGCCACGCCCGCCCCAATTTTTGTTTTGAAAGTGCCCTTTTAAAAACAAGAAGTGCCTTTCCAAACACGGGGTGCCCTTTTTCTGCTAACAGCGGCCTGCCCCTTTTTATTTCTAGTGTGAACACTGTAAATACATATAAAACAACGAAAAATTATTTGCACATTGACCATTAAAATTTTATTTCTTTAAAATAAGAAAACAGTGTTATGCTTTTATAATAAACTAGCCGAAATATATCGGCATTGCCAAGGCTTTATGTAGAGTGTTGGTCAATTTCTTCACCAAACAGTTTTAGGAAGAAGTCATTTCTGCTTGAAGGGATGGAAAGGGGGATGGTTTTTTGAAAACCCATGTTGTCAGTTACCTTCCTCTTATGAAAATCAAATGTGTAAAATTTCATCAATCTCGAAATAAAATTGTAGATTTCACCATTACAATGATATTTTTTATTTATTTGGCAACATTTCTATTCATTTGTTGACATTTTGGCAGTATATTGGGGATATTTAATCATCAAACAATCAGAATGCATCGTTTATCCCTCCTCATAGCTCCATATAAGACACCCGTCGCCAATAGCCCACTGTACAGCTCTAGAGCAACGAGACGCCCGTCCCCAATAGCCCACAGTGCAGCTCTAGGGCGACGTCATTTAATCAAACCAAATCAAGCAGGATGCTGCATGCCACACCGGGTTCCAAACTGCGGTGTATGCAAATAGAACACACCGCAACTATATAAAACAAGAATCCGGCGCTCTACCAGAGAGATGAATTCGGACACGGAACGCACTTCACCAGAGGCTCCTTCGACTTCCTAACGTTTCCGGTGAATCAAATGTAAAAATAAGAATAATCAAACATGTAAATAATTCTTGTATATAAATTAAACTTTATATTTTCGTAAAAATATTTGCATTGTCTCTAAGTTAATCATCGTTTCTAAGTCTAAATTTTTAATGTTCAATTTTAATAAATTTTAAGAAGGTTTTATCTAGTGCCCTGAAAGGTCGCAAGACCACAGGCACTAGTTACAAAGTTTAAATATTGCATTATTATAATTAGGTTTTAGTAAGAAGTCAAAGGGGATAAGCGAGTTGAGGGGGGGAAAAGAGGGGTGGGGGAATTGTTCGAAATTTAATGTAGACTGTGACTTTCTTCTTGTTTTGAAAGTAAAGTATGCAAAATTTCATTGAAATATTAATAAAACTGCAATTTATATAACTTCTTCATATATATATATAGTTTATGGAAGCAGAGTATTGCACTGAGTTTTAGAAAAATTAAGCTTTAAGCCCATTCTACAAAGTTTTAGCAATACTTCTGGAGTAAATATTGATGAAAAAGTTTTTGTGTAGTCGCATATACAATTAGCATCCTATTAATTAATCCTGCATCTTAAAATGTAATTTCTTTTAAATTTTAATTACCAATACTTAGAAATTTTAATTGTTTGGTTTGATTAATTAACATCACACTAGAGCTGCACAGTGGGCTATTGGCAACGGTTTGGGGCCTATCTCGAAGAAAAGACCCGGGAACGATGCCTCGTATTTTTTAACCATGGTCAGATGACGAGGACAACACCTCAGCTGGCACCCAACGCCTGCAATAGACGTCGGGACTTTAGATCCCGATCAGATTTATCGTGCACCAGTCATGTATACACGCCGATAATTTTTTGTGGATAATCTGGACAACATTCCTAGTATTTTGTAGCGAAGCAGGCAACCCTCCGATCACAAGATCATTAATTTTTACTTTTCTTGGTCAAGTACGTCGCACAGGATCGAACCAGGAATCCTCCGATTCCCAGCTGACGCCTTTATCCACTGGGCCACAGAGGCCCTAGAAATTTTAGTTTATACTATAAATTAAAAGAATATTCGCAAAATCATTCACTAGCATCAATTTTAATTGAGCGAAAATTACCAGTGTTCATTCTAGAAATAAAAAGGGGCAGGGCGCGGTTGGTAGTAAAAGGGCACCCCATTTTTGAAAAAGCACTTCTTGTTTTTAAAAGGGCACTTAAAAAAAATGTTTTGTGTGGGCGTGGCCACACATTCACATCTGACCCGTGACCCAAACAAGAAAAAGTACAGATTTGTTGGTTGACATTGCGCCAGAGCCGCATATTGGGATATTGTTAACGGTTCGGGGCCTATCTCGAAGGAAAGACCCTACAAAATTGATGTCTCTTTATGAAAATATTATTTGAAATCTAAAATTTTACATTTTTAGATTATTTTTTTCCTTAAAAACCAATTCTGAAAGTAGGAATCAGATCCCTTACAAAACTGTTAAAAAGGCTACTTAAATCCAAAATTTGGTAATAAAATGCTTAGTCTTACAAATCAATCCTTACCTAGTCCTAAACCATATTCTCTTTAAAAAAAAACCAGAAAAAAAACTTAGAATTTCATATGCAGGCACAGGCAACCAATAGGATTTGTGGAATGCCTGTTGCTCAAAATTCCCACGGAATCATCGCGATTTCACAACACGCGTAGTTATGAAGGAGTTTGTTTTTCTACTGTCATAATTCACTTAATTCCAATTTACACACACATTTTTCTTAATGGATGCCTTTTTTAAAGACAACCAGGAAAGCAATGCTGCTTGTGCTTGACTGAAAAGGGCTAGAAGGGCAGAATTTTTTCAAAAGAGGGCAGCATTTTTTTGGAAAAAGGGGCATGAGGACGCTATCATGAAAAAAGGGTGGGCAGGGCGGACCACCCTTCAAAAAACACCTAGAGTGAACACTGAAATTACATTTACTTAAAAATATATAATATTTACTCTTTCAGCAGCCTTTTTGGCAGTATCATTCAAAGTTCCGATGGTACGATTAAAAGCTCGCTGCATGTCTTCCATTTGCCTTCGATACCGCTGACTCAACTCTTGCAAGTACTGACTACTCAGCGACATGTTCAGTTCCAACGCCTTAATCCGATTACTCATCCGCATAAAAACTGATTCTTTCTGACCCGCTGTCGTAACGCTCAATACAGGAACTGGCTCCAGTTTCCCCTCCGTCTCACTTCGCACGTCTGGCACCTTCAAACCGGGTGGTAGCTCAGTTGGACCCACTCTTGGCAATGAAAGGTCTTCAGGCAGCGACAGGTCATCGGCCAATAATTCCTTTAACTGTTCTTCTTCAGTCTCTGGGATAGTTTCGATGTTAGGAGATGGATCACTTTCGGGGACGATCGCTTCGGTTTCGGTGATGCTCTTATCAGTGGACACATTAGTTCCTTCCGACACTACAATAATGGGTCTTTTGGGCAAGTGGTTTATTGTATCGGCAGATGGGAGCACCACTTCGCTGAACTCAGGAATGGCTTTTTGGCTATCGTTGAGTGCAGTTGGGTGATCATTTTCGTGGAGATGAGTGGGTTGAACGGATGGTTCCAAATGGTTTTCGGTTCCGCTCTCTGGTATGTCAACGGCCTCTATGGATGTTTTAGTGGCATTGACAACTTCATCGCTTTCTAAAACGCTTATAGAGGTCAGATTGACAGCATCCTGCGTTTTCTTGAGTGATGTGTCGTTGTCCAGAGGGATGACCATTATTTGCGGAGGTGGGCTTTTTGTTGGGGTGGCGATTAGCGGATCCGTCAGTGGAGAGGACTCCTTTCGGTGAGCCGAGGATTCGTGCGCAAACACGAGGGGGTGCTCTTTGAGCCAGTCGCAGAGGCCTTGCAGTACCACTGGTCCGAAAGCGGCTTGGAAGAATCGGCAGTGCGGCTGAGCCGAGGAGTAGTAACGAATGCGGGAGGAGACGCATTGGTCGCAGCGGTGCAACAGACGAAAGAGAGAATGATGCAACGAACTTGGGGAAATTGAGAAGTTGTGTAGTGATGGTAAATTTTCTTTTTTGTTAGTTCTTATCGGAGCATCTTCACACTTGCTCGAAGAATTATCCACAGTCCTTAAAGGAAAATATTTTATATTAAAATCAATAAATAATCTTTTAGCACACTATATACGATTTAACATTTACATATATTCTGTTATTAAAAATAAGGAGCATTCAGACATGCTTAATGTAAAACGAAAGCTGTTATTTTTATTTAAATTATTTTAAAATAAACTTAGCATTAGCAAAATATATTCAACACTATGCACATCATCTATTTTACTTGTGCTAAAATTCAAAAAAAAATTTATGTAACTGTCTTATAAGTAAATAACAATTCCAAAATTGGTGTCCTTCTACACATTAGATTCTACTTTACGCTTTCATTTCAACAAGTACTGTATTAAAAATACTTTATACACACATGTAATGATTTTTTTTAAAGTGGAAATAGGCAAATTCTTAAGAAACACTTAACTATATATTATCTTAAAAGCTTTTAACTGTTTAATTCGTACCTTATTCAAATACAATAATCTGAAATCAAAGACTAATGAAAATTAAAAGTGATAGCTTTATCATCTTGTTAATTTAAAATGGGTTAGGCTTATTTTAAGACATTTGAGAATCAAAATCATACTACATAATACATACTTGCACAATTTTGCTTCCGAAGCATTTTGTTGATCAGGTCTAGTATCATTTATCGGACCATCTGAAAGCAAATTAAAAATTAATTTAGAATAACTACAAACATAAGTTTAACTCGTAATTAACTGACAAAAAAATATCCTACCATCGATTGACTGATGCTGCCCTAAAGCCTGTGCTGCTTTCTTGACGATATTCATAACAGCGTCAGTAGCACTATTAAATATATTTGGGGATTTCTTATCCTCCATTGAAATATCTAAACAAACAATAACAACAAATTAGCTTGAAATTTGGCATTAAAAATAAACTAAACGCAAGTTTACAAAATAAAAGTTACCCAATCTATCAAGATCGTCCTCAGAAACAGGTGGTTGACTAGCTAATGTCTCCATCTCTTCGTATTCGTCCACCATAGATGTACCAAATATCCTGACAACACTCAGAGGACAGTAGTGCTCTTTCCCATAATAGCTTAAGAGCTCAATCTATCAAAAATAAATTAACATTCTTTTACAAATTTTAGGTTATTGATATTAAATTTAAAAAAAACATAACTTCCAATTCAATATAATTTTAGTAATAATCCACTTCTACATAAATGAAAGTTGACCGATTTCTAACAAATCCAGTTTAGCCCTTAGAAGAGAAAAGTTTTACAAGTAGCTTAAAAAATGTCGTTTGTACAAAACTGCTGTTATTTCTTTTTAATGTTTTGTATTTCTTCAAATTTCGAAAAACCACTCCATCGCCACCATTAGAGCACAAATTACTTCTTACTAAAATCGTTGCCACGGGGTAGAAATAGTACAACACTCTGAGCAACACCGGGAGCTTCAAGTTTGGTGTTTTTTGTTAATGTCGCACTAGAGCTGTACAATAAGCTATTGGCGACGGCTCAGAGTTTATCTCAAAGGAAAGATCCGGGAACGATGCTTCCTATTTTTTAACCACGGTCAAATGACGAGGACAACAGCCGAGCTGGCATCCACACCTTTAATAGGCATCAGGACTTTGGACCCCGATCAATTTTATCGTGAACCAGTCCCGTATACACGCTGGTAATTTATGTTCTGGACGACTTTTCTAGTATTTTGTAGTGAAGCTGGTAACCCTCCGATCACAAGATCACTACTTTTTTACTATTCTCCGTCAAATCCATCGCATGGGCTCGAATTAGGAATCCTACGATTCCCAGCTGAATCCCAGAATTCCCAGCTTTATCCACTGGGCTACCTGGCCCCCTTAGTAAACTTCAGCTAGTTATATAAATACTTGCCTTGATAAATTTTCCGAAACCTTCTTGCTTCAGTTCAAAACTTTGCAAAACCCTCTGTTCAGCAGCAGTGAAAGTACCCAGGAGTACCCAATCCCTCGTAGGAAAATTGTCACTGGAATAGACAGCAAAATCTCTTGGACAGGATGAAAATAGTTCAAAGTTTGCCAATTCAATCTGAAAGATTACAAATGAAACTAAGCTTGAATGGTTAATTATTTCATAAAAACACATTTATTTACTGCAAGAAATGAAGTACTTTATATGCTGTACATCAAGTACTTGCATTTAGAATTTCAAAATCAGTACTTTAAATTTAAAGCAAGGATAGTGGTTTTCAAACTATGGAACCCAAACTCAAAAAGGGGTACATGATGTTTGCTCCAAAGGGTACACAAAAATCTTTAAAAATTAATTTAAGAGTTCACTTGTAGATTTTGTATTAATCCACGACCCTAGAGTGCAAATTTATTTTATTAACTAAATTAAGATAAGACACTTAAAAATTTTCAATCTAAACCTAAACCACTTAAAGATGAAACACAACTGAAGACTCTAAAATACATATTTGAAAAGGTCAAGAACTAAAGCTTCAAATTCTTCATTTTTTTTTAATAATATACTTAGACTGAATAATTAAAAAGCAGTAAAACTTGGCATAAAATTCAGACTAAAGTATATACAATAAAATTCTTACTAAAATATATATAATAAAATTGACCGATAAAAGTGCATACACATTAGGGTGGAGCGAAAAAACTTTTTTTTGAAATTCATGTTGCCCGAGTCATTATACGGTGCCAAACTCACTAGAACAAATTGTCACCAAATTTCAGCCCAAAATATTGCTGTCTTGAGGTTCCACATCTCAAAAGAATGTTTATATATAGCCTTTTATATAAAAAAATTTGCTTTTATTTAATAAATAATTTCAATTAATTAATGTGTTAATTAAAATGATATTTAACATTAATAGTATGATAATTAATAGTAATTAATTATGATTTAGTCAATAAATTACTTAATTAAAACTTTACTGTGAGATGTTAGCGCTATAAATTACTTTCGTACTCTACATAAAAAACAAATTTATTTAATTTTAATAGATGGCAGCACGTGTTTTATTCTGATAACTATTTTTAGCATGACATAGTTGCCACGTGGATTCCATTTTCTGGGACAGTTTTACCCACGTATGCTGATATAATAAAGCATTTCCTCTGGATCAAAAATGATTTATTGTGAAAGGGGAATAAGAAAGATCCTTCAATCAGAGATATCATCGAAATTGTTTCTTGGGATATTTCAAGAATTTGGAAGAAAGCCTCCTTGCCAGTGGTATAAGTCATCAAGAAATTTTTCGACTTATAAGAAATTACAATGAAAAGTATAAAAATATGAAAAGAATATCCAAATCTCGAAAGGGGGCTAACAAAATTAGAAAATATTTCTTCGACCAGACAAATAGTACTTCGTTTGATATTTCTTCATGCAAATGAATGTTTGAATAATGAACAATGCAAGGGTTCTTTAAAGATACCTCGTATGGAGCGAATTTTTTTAACAGGTCAACGGCATGTAAGAAAAGGGCAATAGGGTCGATAGACATTTCTGTAAGCCGAAAATTGAAGCGTATAAGAAAAAAACAACATGAAAGGCAATACCATGAGGCCAAAGCAATATAATGCAAAACTAAAGCTTTTTCTAAGTCTATTACAGATTCAGCAGCGAACGCCATTCTAGGATCTGATTCATAATTAGAAGATATCCCTGAAGATGATGACGATTACGTTAGTCTCGAAGCCAAACGTCTGAAAGCAACTGATGATAAAACTCCCTTAACATCCAAGACAAGTTAGATGAAAATATCCTTGCTGCATTTCGGTTGCGTGTGATAGGAGAGGAATATCAGATAGGTCAGCTGCTGTCATTGTGTCATATGTGCTTCATGATGTAGGGATTGTATCTAAAGATATTCCGGCTAAAGTGATCGACAGGAATAAGCTGAGGACAGAACGTCGAAAGTTACGGTCCCAGCTAGATTCTACACAAATACCACAATTTTTGTATGCCCTCTACTTCGATGGAAGAAATGACAAGACTATTATGTATGAGAAGAAAGGAAATTCTTATACTACAGGACTACAGCTGTAGTAGAGCATATTACGCTCTTGTCAGAACCTGGTTCTGTTTATTTAGGACCGAAATACGTTTGGACCACAAGAGTTTTCCGCGACAATAGGCAAATCTATGAAAACATGCAAAACTCTTGCCGTGGAAACTTTGTCTCTATTCCAGTTGCTTTTCCCGAAATTGACAAAAAAGAACTTAGTACAGACCAAAAACACCTCTTTGACATTTCTAGGCGAATCATTGGGGGTATGCCTTCCAGAATTAGTAAACAGAAGACCCGGGAAGATGTCTCACTCAAGATGGCTCACTTCAGCCAACAAAACTCTTCGCCTTTACGTATCGACCGCCAAACTAATAAAGATGCTCCATGAGACTTTAAGCTCATGGTACAATATGTTATGAAAGTTTATGTGCCATCCTGGTTTGAAATGAAGAAAATCCCGAATGCCACTCATGAAAACGTCACCTAAATGAAATGATAAAAAAAAAGTTCATTATTTCCAGAAGACTTTAAGACGATCGTTCACGAATTTATTCAGAGGAACTGTTATTTTGCTCATTCTGAGAATATTCTGTTAGCGATGCTAGTATATGAACGAGCAAACATTCGAGAACTTGGCTTCAGAAGAATACTGAAATCCAGAAAAACTGACTCAAATTGAATTTAAAAGCAAATGACTATTTCGAAATGATTCACTATGACAATCCTTTGGAACCACCAGTTACCACAAACTTCAGCGACGAAGACATAACAAGATTGATCAGAAATGGTTCACAATTTGAACAGAGAAGCCATTCTCAAGCAGTGTTGTGAGCCATGTGAAACTGGAAACACAAGCATCATTGGCAACATGTGGTGTAGAAGCCGTCGGGGATTGATACTTCGCAGTGGAATAAAGTCACGAAACAAACTTCCGAAATTTGACACCAAGATGAACTTTTTTGGACCTCGTGTGAAACCTGAAAATAATGTGTGTTAATATGTTCATGTCTATTTTTTAATAATTAGAACCGTTTTTTAATCTAAAAATAAAATATTATAAAAATTAAATTAAAATAAAAAAAAAAGATTTTTTTTTACTGTTTGACTTTCATATTATATTTTATATCTCAATGTGGAACCTGAAGATGATGAACGATTCCGCTTAAATTTTTTTCACAGTGATTTTTTCACCAAATGGCACCATTCGTTGGGTCAGGAAACACTAAAATTTGAAATTATTTTTTTTTCACCCTTTTCACTCCACCCTAATACACATGCACATGTAAATTCACATCATTATAGTGTTAATGACAATAATAAGTTCAAAACAATTTTGGAATTGCATACAAAATTGTGATTAGAATTAAAGTATATACTGCAACAGCAGCTATGTGAATTTATTCCAGCTTATTTCTCACATTAAGGCTTCACAATTACAACTATCAGACATGCAGCTAAACAGATTAGTAAACCACATTTGGGAACACTTAAATTGTATCAGTTCACCGAAAAACTTTTTAGTTAAACAAAATATCATTTTGCTCACAATAGCACAAACAGCTTTGGCAAATAATAAAAAATTTGGCAATTTTGAGTGCATTGCAGTATGGCAATTTTTCCTTTTCAGTTTGGCAATTGCAAAATCAGAGACTTGGCCGGCTGAGTTGAATGTGACTAAGTTGGTGCATGATTCTTTAGTTTCTCAGTTGATAAAAAAATATTACAATCTAATTGTTGCTATAGCACAGCTAGCCTAAATAGTGATATTAAATTTTTATAAAACTAAATTACTAAAACATATAATAGCAGATAAAACAAGCAACAGATAAAAATAAAGCAGTAGACAAATATTTAAAAAAAATCTTACTTGTGTAGCCTGAACAGTCTCGCACAATTCGATAACAAACCAAATTTTGGCCTTGCACGGATTAAGCATGTATTCATCAACTAATTCATTTAAAATACGACCCGTTCCCTCAGATTCTGTATTAGAAGAAACAATTTTGGCACCACATTCGTATGAGGAATAATTGCGTCTACGCTTTTGACTAGAGATTTTTTTCCCAGGTGGAGTCGGGGAGGGAATTTTCTGACCTAAATTAAAGACATTTAAGAAAACATCAGAACCATTATATAAAATTAACAGAGTTTGATAATCAATTATTTATTACTTTTTTTAACTGGTCAACTAATTAATACATATGTATATATTGTAAGACCTTTCATATTTTCAATGAAAGTTAATTAAAAGTAAAACCAATTTATGCAGTAGGAAATATTAATTGTTTAATATCTTTACAAAATAATATGGCTATCACACAAAAGATAAAAATTATTTGACTTTGTTAGGTTTTACCAGAAAGTCTATAAATTTTCAGACAGAATTACACACACAAAAAAAATTACTTTAACATTGAAGCTTGTTCGATGATTTGTTTGCAAAAATTAAGCTACTAAAAAATCAGAAAATCATGAATTTTAACTATTGTGAAAAGAAAACCAATTTCAGATTAATAATTTAAATAATAATTTTTCACTTTATATCTTAACTTCATATATATATAATAAAAGACAAAATCAAATTAAAAGGCACAAGCTATAGATCACGCTATTTCAAGCAGTCATGACTGTGCTTCGCATAGTTCAATATCAGAATATGAACACGTTTTTGTTAACAAAAATAGAGTGCTTACATATTTTATCTTCTTCCCCACATTGATATTCAAAGAATACATTTTAAAACTCAAATTTTATTGCAGGTAATTTATTAATCACTTATGTAATCAACACAATTTAATAAACTAGGTTAGAAAAAAAAAATTGATCAGCTACCTTCTTATATTTTAACACTATCAACTGTTTTAGGATATCTCTTAAAATGTTATTATACTGATTTTTGCTTTAAAAACTGTGTTCAGCAATTCTAAGTGCAATTGGACATTAACCATTTTGCAGTCCTTAATTATACAATTGTGCAATGATATATGTTTGCGTGTCAAAAATATTTTCAACCTAAATTAAACAGATGCCTTCAAATATACAATTTCTTTAACGTGTCTAAAACTTCCTAAAGTTTGTTTTAAAAAAAACATTTCAAGTGTCATTAGTGGAAACTTAAGCCTTTTCACTCCAACAATTTCAAACATTTAAGCTCTTCTTACAGAACAGTAACCTTCCATTTCTGTTATTTTTCATAAACTGTGGGTGCTCCTAAATAATAAATAACAATAGTGGACTAGCTAATGAAGAACGGACATTTTTCAAACTCAAGAACATACTGTTCTTGTTAATTTTGGAAAACAGGTAAACAAAAGAACTGGTTGTTTTGTCATCAAAAGTGTCACATAGGGTTCAAAGCGTTAATGATACCCAGCAAATAACATAGTTATTAAGTTTTTAAATATAAAAATAGTATTATAATTTTACCTCCTTTCTCCTGTTCTGCCAGCATCATCTTTTTCCACTCGTCAAAGGAGGGCATACCATCATAATGGGGCTGCTGGTGAATGCTTTCCAAGACAGGCTTCTCAGATGCTGGGTTCATTGGGATGCGGTACGGCTGTTCGGTCTGTTCTTCCTGCTGGGTGCTTTTCTCAAACTGTGGAGATACTTCCGCAGAGGGCTGGATCAGTTTCTGGGTGTCTTCGGAAGGAGGTTTGTGTGAGGTGGTCTCTGCGCGAGGTGCAGACAACGAGGGCTTTATAGATTCTGGCTGGTTGCTGGATGGTGCTACGGGGATTCTGGAAATAAAGGTTTAATTTCATATTGGAATTTTTAATGAATTTCTCTTAAAAGAATCTATATTTTTTAATCCTTTGACAAGGAATAACGAATATGACATCGTGCTTGATGCTGGCTTAAACAGAAACAACGAGTAGCACTTCTTATGGTATTTGTATGGCAGTTGACTATTTGTGTTGCTTTACAACATTTGTTTTCAATGTATTTGATTCGTATCACTTCAGCTGACACTTTCCAAATTAAAAAAATTAAATGGTCCTTTTTGGCAAAGCATGTGTCAGATTAATTTTCCAGTCAAGGGTTTAAAAAATACATTATTGATTTCTTTTATAAACTCACTAGAAGTTAAACAAAAACGAATAAAAATTAGAGAAAAAAATTCCAATACATGCTTTTCTTAAGAATTTTTTAAAAACTTAAGATTGTTTTACCAGAAAACTATTGATACATCAAGCATTAAAATCAAATACCAAGCAATACTTTTGACAGCTTAGTAATTAAGAACATTTCTTTGAAAAAAGAACAATAGAGGAATATGTAATCCTGTTAAACCAGTATCATCTTAGGGTTACTGTACTACGATTTTTTAAAGGCAAAATTTTCCAAAACAGCTACCATGATACAGTAATTTCTCAATTAAAAAACTAAAAAGGTATAAGAGTGATGCTGCTATAGTTTAGTTTTATATTAGCAGTGTATACGTTGGTCAAAAGCAATCTTCTGAAATAAAATAAAAATGTACATTCGATTGTAATACACTTTTAAAATAAAAAAAAACGATAAGTATTTATATATAAGAGGAAATTAGCTTAGTTTAATATAAAAAAATATATAATTTAAATTTTAGCAGTCCAAACATAATAACAAAAATTTTACACAACTAGAAAATCTTTTCTATAACTTATTTTTAAACAAAACAATGCTTATTTTAAAACCATTTTTAATGGGTTTTAGAAATAGTTTTCAGTTAGATATTTAATCATTTATTTATTTCAAATTTCCAATTTAACCTTTTTGATAATAAGATTACTGCAAAAAAATATTTAAAAAATAATAATCTTACTCATTCATAATTTCACCAGATTTCTTTTCTAAGTTTCTATGCAAAACAGGAGTTTTCTCTTTAGATTCAATAGCTTTTGGTCTACTGCTTTCTAAGTCTGCAAATACCTGCCTATTTGGTAATAAAAATTAATTTTATTAACAAGTGTAACTTAACAACACAAAACTATACCAAAATAATAGTACTATAAATTCTATTCGTTTCCAATGACAGTTGAATTTTGAAAAATCACGGTAATTGCTCAATAAAAGCTTAGTTGGGATGACAATCAAAGAAGATATTTAAATGAAAACATCAAATAACAGATTAAACTGCATCAAAAGCATTTGGATTAGGAATTCATTTATTCTTTACAACCACAGTAAAACTAAGTAAATAGATTGCTTTCAAGAATTTAAAAAAAAAAAATTCTTTATAAATCAATTTTTCAAAAACGTGCTTCGACACTTACTAAAGTTGATTCTGGATATAAAACAATGATAGATTGAGCTGACTGATATTGTAACATGTATAACCAACATACAATGCATAGTTATAAATTATTTTTATCATAAACGTAACTATAAAAAATTAATAAACTAAAACATATATTTCTTACGAAAACCTGTCATAAGCATAAAGAAGTCTAATGTTATAATTTGTTTGTTATTCTTGGAGAAAATTAAAAGAATTTTCTCTCAAATTAGTTGGCATATACACTGGGCAACCTCAAATTCAAGTCTCAGCTATCAGTTTCTTTTAACTATCAAAATATTCTTGTACATTAACTAAAAGCATAACATATTTAAACTATATTTTATTCATTAGAAGTTTCTATCTGATAAAACCACAATGATATTAACATAAGAAAATGTGCTCAAAATAACTTACAAAAGCAGTGGCGGCCCGTGGTCAAAAATGTTAGTGCAGCCGAAAACATGTAACTCTCCCTCCCTCCCCCCCCTCGCATTTTTCACAACCATACACGAACGGACATTCTTTCAAATTTATTACTCAAACCAAAGTTTCCTTTCAACTTTTATGAAAGATAACATGTAAAAATAATAGAAAACACTTACTTATTTTTTGAAAATAAAATCAATCCTCCTATCAAACTTGCGAATCGGTCAATTTTAATATTAATTTAAGTAAAGAAACAACAACACACGTGCAAACTTATCGAAAACTATTTCCGTTTGGAGAGATTCTTCGATTATCGTTTTCCTCCACCCCGCCTTGCCGATTCAGAAATGAACCAATCATTTATTCGAAATCCCTAGTACAGCTAATTTGAAAAAATCCTTTTGCGCTACGTTTGTGTCGTCACATCCTCCATTTTAGCGTGCTGGGGAAGTCATACTACGTAAGGTTGCCATGGCAACGATGCAGCCGATTTAGAACTTTGCTTTTTAGCTGCAATTTTAATTGAATGGAGTTTTTGTTTTTTCTTCTCCTGAATTTGTGCATTACGGAAACACGCTTGCTATTTATCGGAGATTTTTTTTACTTAGAGTTGAAATTTAATCTCCATTTCCAATTCTAATCTTCATTTAAGAAAATTAGTAAAATATATAATTTTAGTTTTAAAATATAATAAAATTAGGTGCAGCCCGGCTGTACTTGCTGTAGTGGGCGAGCCGCCACTGTACAAAAGTGATAACCAGAAAACGAACTCTGCACATCTGCTTTCCATAATTCCAAAACGTAAGGTTGAAACATGACTAGGCAGATTTTAAAAATATTTAAGCAACTTTGTGGAATAAAAATACAGTGTTCACTCTAGGCGTTTTTTGAAGGGCGGTCCGCCCTGCCCGCCCTTTTTTCATCTCAATAGCGCCCTCATGCCCCTTTTTTCAAAAATCCTGCCCTCTTTAGAAAAAATTCCGCCCTTCTTGCCCTTTTCAGTCAAGCACAAACATCATTGCTTCCCTAGTTGTCTTTAAAAAAGGCATCGATTAAAAAAGATTTGTGTGTAAATTGGAATTAAGTGAATTATGACAGTAGAAAAACAAACTCCTTTATAACTACTTGTGTTGTGAAATCGGGATGATTCCGCGGTAATTTCGAGCACGGGGCATTCTACAAATCCTATTGGTTGCCTGTGCTTGCATATGAAATTCTAAGTTTTTTTCTGTGTTTTTTCTTAAACGGAAGTTGGTTTGGGACTAGGTTGGGATTGGTTTGCAAGACTAAGCATCTTATTACCAAGTTTTGGATTTAAGTAGCCTTTTTATCAGTTTTGCAAGGGGTCTGATTACTACTTAGAAATTTGGTTTTTAGGGAAAACAATTTTAAAATGTCAAATTTTAAATAATATTTTTATAAAGAGACACCAATTTTGTACGAATCTTTCCTTCGAGATAGGCCAAGAACCGATAACAATAGCCCAATATTTAGCTCTAGCGCAATGTCAACAAGCAAATCGGAACTTTTTTTTGTTTGGTCACGGGTCCGATGTGTCAATGTGTGGCCACGCCCACACCACATTTTTTTTTTAAAGTGCCCTTTTAAAAACAAGACATGCCTTTTCAAAAATGGGGTGCCCTTTTACTGCCAACCGCACCCTGCCCCTTTTTATTTCTAGAGTGAACACTGAAAAATATATATAATGAAATTCAATCTTTAGGTGGCAGCAGATGGCAAGTTTTAAATAAACAAGCAGAAGATATGTGAAGAACTGACAGAACAAAGAACGCAGGAAAATGATCCCTCAACTTAAGTTTCAAGGTCGCTTCAAGTTTTTAAGAATGTGAGTAATACAAAAACTAGTCTTTAAGACAAAAGCAAAACTACAAATATTTTTCCAATAGAATAAAAGTCTGAAATAACAATAACAGAGACAACTGAAGGGTTATGCATATTGAATTTGGAATGGTTGTTTCTACAAGTTTTAAAAGCCTAGGAAACCAAAAACTCAACATCTAATTTTACAGGGTGGCAACAAAATCCTGTGAAAAAAAAGTTCCTTGATATTTCCCTAATTTCCATGATGGTGCACACAAATTTCCTTTATTTACAGTTACATTAAGAAATGTTGCAATATATGCTTTGTATAGAAACAAAGTATCCATACCATGATAATACAATAAATATAAAATGAAAAATGAGCAATTTCTTTTATTCGTTTTTTTTAAAATATACAAGTGGATAACAACACAAAATTATACAAGTGCTACAGACATAATAGTAATTGAACATGTTCACTGGAAGCAGAGAATGCAAAAACGCAGCTCAAAAGCAGTGAAATAGTTATAGAATGATCTTTTCTGTGTAACTTGAAGAGCCTCTGTTTCTTTATCTGAAATTACTGATTTTAAGCAAGTTTTTTCAAATGATTTCTTTTGTAGATAATTTTAATGTTTTCTGTTTCCTATTCCAAATTTCAATAAATCGTATATTCATTAGCCATGCGCTCATGTTATTTACAATCCAACCTTATTTACAATCCAACGTTATTTACAATCCAACGTGCTTTGCTTTAGTTTCCAGAATAGAAAATAATTGTCGTTTTAGTGATCCAAAGTTGAATATTTCCCTGATTTCTTCTGCAATTTTGACATTTTCCCTGACAATTTCTCGAATTAAAAAAAATCCATGATTGATTTCCCTGTTTTCCAGGTTATGTTGCCACTCTGATTTATGAAAGCAATACCTTTATTTTTCATAATTCAGGTTGGGTAATTGATAGAAAGTAAAAATCGTTTTTCGCAATACTCATTTTATAAACATATAGAAGAAAAGAAGGAAGACACTTACTGAGCAACCTCTTCTGAAGACTGGTCATGTTGCATCATCACTTCATCACTAATCTTGTCAATTTTCTAAAATAAAATAAGGCCGGTTGTTTTATAAAATTGCAAGATACTTAATCAGATCAATGGCAAAATAATAACTCAATGTTTTTTAAACAAAATAAAATTAACATACCTTATTCTCTACATTATTTACATAATCTACATTTGGCTCCACAAGTAATTTATCTACAGGAATAGCTAATGCTTCATCATACTTTTCCTAATTGAAAGATACATAGTGTTAAAAGGACATTCAATTTAGAATCCTTTTCAAAATATAAAATTTTTAGAATAGTATTGAAGTGTAATGGGAGTTAGATATAAATATCAAGACCCATATGTATTTTGGCCAATAACACTTTAATATATATAAATAAAAACTATCAAGATTCACAATTTCCAATATAATTATATAATAATACAAACTAAAACTTTAAAGAATTTTAACTACTTGTATAAAAAAAATATTCTTATACAAAAGATTGTCTAGGCTAGAAAATATTAAAATTTAATTTTAATACAAAATCAGATAAAAACATTATTGACAATGAAACACTACTACACAAAAAGTAAAATATTTTTTTTAATTTTGTGTGTCTATATATATATATATATATATATATATATATATATATATATATATATATATATATATACAGGGCTCGATTTGAACCGGAACACAGCGGAACGGCCTTCCAGTATCTCTCTTTACGGGAAAAAAAAATTACAGATGCAACACAAACAATGCAACTTATTTATGCTATACCATAGAAAAATAATTAATTGTAAGTTAATAGAATCGAAACTAAGTTGTTGAATAATTACATAAAATAACTACTTATTTCTACCGATAGTTATGGAATTCTACAGGGCTGATTACTTTATTACTTAAAATAACTATGCAATGCAGTAGTACACAAAATGGAAATCTTAAAATTGTTTCTTATATTGTAATTCCTTTTTTAAACATTTTTATTTAAGAAATCAAGATTTACGAGTAGTACCTGGCTTTAGCTGCTATTCTACATTTTTGTCCGATTTGATAGTAATTAACTTTGAACTGGAACTGCAGAAACACACTATTGAAACACCCCAAACTAAAAGATATTTGATAAATTTGCACTATTTTAACTTCCATTTGGGACTGTGGGATTCAATCCTTCAAACTTTTTATAAGAGATATTAGTTTGTAGGAGTTATTTTTGGATATCCCACGGGCAGTCATTGTTTGACATAATCACAGTTTTATTTTTAACGATGTTTATTAACAGAAAAACCAACTGTGAAGTTATACAAATGCAGATAAATATATCCAACAACAAACGTATACATCCACCATGAAACAAAAATAATGCTTCGAAACAATGCTGCAGAATCACTTACTTTTTCTTGCTCGGAGGGTACATTTTCAATTTCCCTAGAAACACTGGATACAACTTTGTTAATTTGAATGACTTGGCTGTCAGCTTCATTCTCTTTAATATCACAGTAGTTGGGTAACCTGCAAGTACATAAAAAAAAAGTTGTAATAAAGAAATATACTAACCAAAAATATTTTCAATTTGTTTAACATGTTCCATCCAGTTTGATAAAATGTTAAATTTGTTCATTAGAAAACATTAAAAGAAATACTTAAATAATATCAAAAGTACCGATTTCTAAAGTAAACAGCAATTTAATCGACTTTAAAATCAGAAAATTCTGCAAATACAATGACCATATCAAAAGAGATACCTAGCAACCAAGCAAAACGGTTATATTCCCTTAATAAGCACATAATTTTCTTTCAATTGATAGTAATATCTATTAAAAAAGGAGAATAGGTTAAACCAGTGGTTCCACGAAAAAATTTAGGGGTTCCGCGTGACAAATTTTATTTGATTAAAAAAAATAAGAATGGTGTTTAATATATTCACATTTTCGATGAATATCCAAATTTAGCAAAACAGACTATTCGAATTCTATTGCCGTTTGCAACCACTTATTTGTGTGAAGCTGGGTTTTCAAAATATGTTGCGACAAAAACCAAATATCGTAACAGACTTGATGCTGCACCAGATATGCGAGTTCAGTTATCAAACCTAACACCCAATTTTAAGAGAACCATGGCATCAAAGAAGCAGGTGCATTCTTCACATTAAAGATTTTCCATTTATTTTAGTTTATGTTTTGTATTTTTATTAATTATTTCTATGATGAATGTTTTTTTTTGAGTTTTGCTTAATTCAATAAAATCTGAAATACCAAAATACTTGTTTTATTTAATATCAGATATTAAATTTTGAAAAGTCGTTGATTAAAAAATATTCAGGGTTCCGCGATCATTGGAAACAAATTTTAGGGTTCCACGACCAAAATAGTTTGGGAACCACTGGGTTAAACTATGCTGAGCTCATTTCAAACATGAATTTAAAAAAAACTAATAAGTTTTAAAGAAAACATGTAATCTATATACATGAAGCTTGTCTAGGCTAGTCTGTTTTATATACAAATCTACAGTTTTATTCTAAGCTTGATGAAATTTGCACACTTAACCTTCAAAAGAGGAAGGTCACTGCATATTAAAAAAAAGCCCCCCATCTCCCCTTAAAGTACGTTTTACTTCTTACTAAAACCGACAGATGGCGCCACGGTAGAGAAATAGGCCACTACTATCTCGAGCAACCCCGGGCCATGAATCTAGTTAAGCATAATTATTACTTATTTAATTTATAATAAGTAGTAATATTAACTAATTAAAATAGCACAGCTATGTTTCCAATTAAGATAGTTTAACAATAGGAAATTAAAATATATATTACACTGTTAATCATTACATAAAAACAAAAAAATTTAAATATTAAGTTTATTACTAAAATTACATAAACTATTCGTTTGTATCAAGAAACATATGTAATGTATATTTGCATTGCAATATATAATTGATAATATTTTCAAAATTAGTGTAGAAACTTTTTTTTCTTTTTGCAATTGAAATTATTTCCAATATGCTGAAGAAGAGTTGGAGATCAAACGCCACATACATTGGCAATTGACACCTATTATGATTCTGAAAAATGCAAGTTGAACTTTTGTTCAACTTGCATTTTCCTTTTCCCAAAGTCTGATATGTCTAAGAAAAACAGAGTTCAAGAACAAACCTTAAATGATAATTCATGAAGTGCACTAAAGTTTTTCTGGGAGCAAATTAAAAACCACTAATTACCTACATTTTTTTTATTGTATGCTAAAAGTTAAAAAGTAGAAATTTGCTTTAAAAAAACCTGCAATTTTCAACAAAAAGAAAATTAAAGATTTTTTTTATTATTATTTTTAAAAAATGTAAGGCACCCACTTTCAAATTCCCATTAACCCAGAGCCACTTTTGACTATAAATAACAAGATCCGATCAATAGGAAGTGGAAGGAAGGAAACAGCAACGTCAAAAAACGGAACTCGTCGGCACAACACAAACAAAAAAAAAATGGCGAGATTGAGCGCTCACCTTTGGCTACCCTCCAACTGACCGTGGCCCTATTCGAACTCGGCATTGAGTACCATCCCCCGGTTTATTTTCTGCTACGGAAGTCAATCCATTATTCAAGGCGACCACACTTTGAAAATAAACATGGAAACGCTGTTGATTATTCAAACGCGTGATCCCCACTCTTTTTGTTAAGGCACGAAAGTAAACATTAGCGGAGTAACTATATCGATCACTTATTTCTAATATGTGGTCGATCTCCTATCATTGCGTAATGATAATTATATAACACTAAAATGAAAATTGATTGAATTTTAATTCAATACAGATTTTTATGTAATATTTAAGGAGGGCATTTCATGTTCCTAAACGATTTTTCGTAGTGTAGGATAATTTTTTTCCTGAAGTGATAATATTTTTCAATGGTCCTGATTAGAGAATACGATATTTTTTCTCTGTTTGGTTTTTCAGGGTGGTAACAACATTCTGGAAAAAAAAGTTCTCTGATATTTCCATGATGGTGTCACAATTTCCCTGGTTTTACGATTACATTAAAAATGTTGCAATACATGCTTTGTGTAGAAACAAAGTATCCGCGCTACAATGAGCCAATAAATATATTGCATTATAAATGAAAAATTTTAAGCAATGCTTATTGACAGTTAAAATAATAATTTATGGATACAACACAAATTTCGCAATTGCGACAGGCATACTAGAAATTAAACACGTTCTCTGGAAGTAGCAAAAAAAAAAACCAAGTTTTTCAAAAAAAAAATTTGAAGATAATTTTGAACGTTTTATATTTTCTATTCCAATCTTCAATACAAGTAAATCACATTTCATTAGCCCCTCACATGTTGCTTACAATTCAAGATCCAATGCACTTTGCTTTGGTTTGCTTCCCCCTCACCCTCTGGTTCACGTTTTTACAAAAATAAAACTGAAAATACGCATAACCATGCTTTTTTTTTATCCTTTTTCAAAACTAAAGAGAAACATTGACAACTAAACTACCCAGAATAAAGGCATAATAGACGATAATTGCCGTTTTAATTATCTAAATTTGAAAAATTCCCTGATTTTTTGTGAAATTTTGAAAAATTCCCTGATATTTCCAGAATTAAAAAAATCCATGATAATTCCCCGATTTCCAGGTTATGTTGCCACCCTGTTTTTGTCTGGTTAGCGTTCGATGTCTGGATTGTTTTCCTACGTTTATTATTGGTACTGGATTTTGCCACAAGATTAAAAAAAACTACTTTTGTGTCACCAAATACATTTTATAATCCAATTACACTTTCAAAGATCCTATCCTTTATCTCCGAATAATCTGCCACAAATAAAACTTCCACATACGACAATCGTAAAGATGACATGTATTTTACTACCATTAAAGAAACGATAAAATGTGCTCTCTCAATGTGTCAACAAGAAGGAAAACACGTGTGTTAAAAGGAACACCTCCGACTCCTGTTCTGTTCCATTCCAGACATGCTGCTGTGATAAAGCAACAAAACTTTGACATTCCTCGGCTAAAAAAGACAACTCCGACAGACCGTCGCCTTGTTGGCGTACTGCCAATCTCGAATTGCCGTTGCGTTTTACAGAATTTTAAGTTGAAGTCCAGTAAGTATTCAAGATGCACTACTGCCCCATTAACGATATGAATACGAATTTCAGGTTCTTGCAGTCTGAATACAAAAGTTTTTTTTTATTAACAAAAATTCGTGCATAGCTAACAATGTAAGTGCTGATAGGATTCCTGACAGCAGAATATTTTTACATAACAAACATTCATTTTCGCTCATCAAATGATAAAATCACACAAACTAATTTTAATTATCAGTGAGATTGATTGACTTACATATGTGAATTCGATTGTGTAAGAATGCTTAAGGAAGAAGTAATAAAAATAAGTCTGAAATCCTTGTTCTTTTTTTTTAATTTTAGTTATAATTTGAGAATTTCGTATACTCTTCTCTTATAATTTTACATTTAAAATATATAATATTTTGGTTGTACTATTTTGGATCAAAATAATTTATAATTAGGTAAAAATGTGAAGTCCGTATATTTTTCAATTACAATGTAAAAAGGAAATTTTTAGATACAAATAAACATGACGCAATATTTTCAATTATATTTTTTTAACAATTTAAAAAAAAAGCTGAGATGTTAAAAAATTAAATATAATCCACATAGTTCTTTGATTATGAATAATTAACATTTCTTCAATCAAAAATATTAATTCTAACGATAAAAAAATATTACATACTATTCTATGGTTATATACAACATTTTTTAATATAAAATTTGCATCTACGCATCTAATTTTAGACATTTTTCTAAAACCAAAGAAAACATATTTTTCAACTAGTATCAATTTGTGCGATTTTGCAAATTCGTACTATTTTAATTGAAGTATAGAACAGACAATTCTTTCGAAACAAATGCTGATGTACCCTGAATACATGTTGACCTAATGAAAATTCCATCTGTTTACAATCGCTAAGTGGAATGCTCTTTCACGAAACGTTCAATAATAAAATGGAAATTTCCTCTCAGATGATTTGCATTACCACACAGTAATGTAAAGAATCGTAAAAATTCGTTTCTCAAACATAAAAATATTCGTTAGGAGCACAAGTTGTGCACACAACTGAATGTTTAACCAGGATTCGGCATCCATGTTTATCAGACGGAGAATTCCTGCAATGTTAATTTATCAAAGTAATGATGATAGACTAAAGAATTCTATCGATGCAATGCCGACCTATTTCCTAATAAAATTTGGAAATGTGGCAAACCAAGAAACAAATTTTAAAAGTAAAGTTAAGGTTATCTTGTATTTAATCAATACTTTCAAGAAAGGGGAAAAATACTTTAAATTAAATCAAAAAACTTATTTCATTAAAAACAGCTTCATAGCTTCCGCTTCAACTTAGGTTGTCCCGAGTATAGTGGGGTATTTATCGAAAATAATTTATAAAAAAAAACTTTGGGGAAAATCGGTCAAACTTCCGTAGAATGGGGCCGAATTATTATTCTTACCAATCCTTAAATCTCGCCAAATAAGGCCGAGTATGGTAACCCCGGAACACGGTATTTGAAAATAACAGGAATCTCCCATTTTTAGAAGTATATAATTATAATTCCACCTATTCTAAAGAAAACCAAACAAAAATAACCACACAAACTCTAAAAATGAGACTCGCATTTACCAACAAAAAAGTTTTATGTATACTATAATAATACACCAAACAAAATGCTTATTAAGTACCACATTTGAACTAAAAACGACAACTTTCGTTCAAATTTAATACAGGCATTATTGACTAAGCACTTCAAAACATGGAAGTGCCTCCATGCTTCAAAAACGCCATTAATTCAATTTAAAGAACGAGACAATTATGCTTCCTTTTAGCAGCGTCGGACATGCCTTCCAAGACCTTCTCGCCAATTCTCTGAATCGCATGCTGGAACGCCACTTGAACGTTCATTTTCAATTTAGCCGATGCTTCCACAAAGAAGCTATCCAAGAAATACTTAGAAAAAACGCTTCCCTCCTTGGCATCTACAGCGTGATCTTCCAAGTCGCACTTATTAGCAATAACGACTACAGGCGTATCAACCATGTCCAATTTGATCAAGTCTTCTTTGATGCTGTTCAATTTTTTAAACGAGTCTTTGCAAGCGACTGAATAGACAAGGATGAAGGTCTGCCCTTCCTTCAGCCAGTGATCTTGAACAGCCGGGAATTTGTCGACCCCTCCTGTATCGACGATGTCTATGAAATATTGCTTTTCCAACATTCGATCGGCCACGCTGTAGGTATCTTCGATTGTAGGAAAGTAGCTTTCGATGAACTGTTCGTTCAGAAAGGAATTGATCAGGGCTGTTTTACCCACCTTCTGAGCTCCTAATAGAACTATTCGATAAAATTTCGCCATATTGTTCAAAAGAACAAACTTGTCAGGCAGTTGTTTTTGGAAATCAAATGCGAAATGTATACGGCGGTGTTCTCAATGTTTCGTTATAGAATTCGCACACAATGTCAGAATTTAATTTTTTTAAAAATTCTGGCAGAATATTAGATTTCTTGTTGCCACATTTTTTTCACAAATTGTTATTGAAAAAAGTTTTTAAAAAAGTAAAACTTCCCAAAATCAATTAACCAGTTATTTCCATCATTTTTTTTTATTTAAATATTTATTTCTACCGGTGCATATTTCAAGTTAAATAAAAACACAATTAGCATTTCTTTGTTCTTAACTTTTATTATTTTATTGGTTACCCGCAACGAAGATAATTACACATATTCGAAGAATAGGTTAATAGGTTATTCGCGTTTTGAAAGTTTAAAAAATTGTGGAAGACTTGTAAAATCTAATAATGTTTTTTTTCATAATTAGAAATTATTAAAGAAAATTCCAAATTTCATAAATTGTTTCTAAACGTATTTTCAATTAAAAGATTTTGGTTTTCTGTTAACTTAATACGTCTAAAATATCAAAGCAATTAATTTTTTTAATTTAAAATTCATAATTCGAGAGTTAAATTAAGACGAGATGCCAGATAGAAATTAATTAATGTCATAATTTGTTTAATTTTAACATTATTAAGTTAAATTTGTCTTCGTCATAGGCGTTGATGGAATTTGCTAAAGTTCGTTGAAAATAATATTCCTGTAAACGATAAACCCAATTAGTTGGCAACCCTCACAATATGTCACTTACATTCAAATGATGAAGCAAGTCTTGTTTACTTCTAAGCAATGGAAACTAAAAATAGAATCCGAGACCATCACATAACAATAAGGAAACATCCTGACATCGCAAATAAGGAAAAACAAAATTTCCGTGGATTAATATGCAAATGCTTTCAGTTTTTTAAAATAAAAATTAAAAAAAACTGCAAGTGTTTTTTTTAACTACATAACACGTACATTTTATTAAAGGTTATTTAATCAAATCATATTTAAGAAATCCAAATATTTGTTTTGAAGCGTAAATCCATAGACATTCCAACAATACCTATCAAACACTGCATATGCATAATTCCAACATATTCACGGCAAATTTCACATTTTATTAAATAAAATTCAAAAAAGATTAAAATACGAAAAACATTTATTAATTTTTAATTTTTCTTCCAGATTTTTCTATTTCACAAAAACACTCCCATAATATTATTCTCAAGAAATACATACCTTTTTTAACTTTAAAATAATTTTTTTTATCTGTTTTCAGTTTATAAACAAAAAAAAAAACCTTCAAATTGTTGGAAGAGAAAAAAACAAAGTTTTTATATAACGCCAGAAAAATAATCAAAATTATAAAGATCTCTAAAGGTTAGTGAATTTATTCTTAACCCTCTAGTGCATGATTTCTTCTTTTTTAATGAAATATTTTTTTTCTTTTTGCCCCTGGACCGCTGCAAAAATATACAAAAAAATCCTAAATGACTATTTAATTAAATAATTAATTAAAACCGTTGTGTAGCGTATATGCAACATACACAATATCATGTGTAATTACTAAAATAATTTTTCCAAAAAGTATAAAATATAGCTAAATGCAATCTACATACCTCTGGTATTAGCTAGGATTTTTTTGTAGAGCCAGATTATACTTATAAGTAATAAAACAATATTCGAAAACATTACCTTCACGAGCCAGTTTTAAAAGAACGAACCTCAAAGCAACTAATTGCCTTTATTACAATCATTTTTATAAAGATAAGGGACCTATAGGTGGTTATAAGAATCAGGCACATGGTTACCTACGAGACAATACTATAATAGTTAACATAAAACTCAATAGAGGCAACTACTGGTCATTTTAAAGTTGTGTAGCATATATGCTACACTATGCACTAGAGGGTTAAATTAATATCAAATTTTGTGATTTTTTTTTTTTAATCTCTATCATGAGCCAAGCAACAACAAAAAAAAAACCTTTTCAATATTTAAAACTCCAATTCCTTCTAAAAGAGTCGAAACTTTGTTCCCAAAAATTCCCACTGAAAAATTCAATTTTAAGCAATTATCAAGTTTTTGACTCAGTGACTTATTTGTCTTACATAAATTCAATTCACCACAATCTTCCACAGCTCCTCAAACAAATCGCACGAGAAAAATAGCTCAATCATGTTCTGGAGATGGTCCAGAGCGACAAGCGACGATAAAACGTCACATTCGAACAATAATAACGCACTCAATAATGCGCAGACGATTTTTCGATACGAACGTCACGTTTTACGTTCGGGTGTGTGAACCTTGGCGATAAACAACAACTTTCAACTAAGTATCCGAAGGGAACAAGTTTCGGTGAATGGGTTATAAATGAAAGACGGTAGTGGATTCGACTCTGTGGCGTCGGGCGCCAGAAAACTTGTGATTGGAAGCATGTGCGGGAAGATTTTTCTTTTCCTGGAACATGTGTGTCGCTGTAATAAGTAACTGTTCGCAAATATTTAAAGCTGGTTGTCTCAATTAAACAACTGGAATTGGTTATTTGTTTAACACAGTGTCGGAGGCACTGAAACTGCACAAACTGTCAACGATTCAGGATCGCCTCGTAATTTTGAACCCAGGTCAGAACCATGACCAGGGCCTACTAAAGTAATTTAAATTATTATTTATTGGCTTTTAAACAGTAGAAAATAGTAAGGAAAACAGTACGATTCATAGAAGACAAGTCCAATAAATCACGTTTTACTTATCATTAAAAAATAGTAAAGAATGAAATTCTAATGCCAAAGTACAAACTGTCATTTTAAATTTTTAAAAATATATATATAACATTAAAAAATTTGCAGTATAAGTTTATTTTAAAATATTAGAATTCACACAATATCTTCAAGAATATTCCAATTTATAATATGAAGAAATTTCAAAATTCCCGATTTTTGACAAACTTGGTATAATTAATTGAATATTAATTTAAAAAAATTAAAACTCAAAGAAACGCCTTTCAAAATGAGAAAAATGGCTTTAAATATGATATAAAACAACTGTCTTTAAAATCGAAAAAATCCTCGGTCTAAAATGCCGATTTCTGATAAAAATCGTCAATTGCGGTTAGTTGATAATAATCAAATAACTAACAAACTATATCAAAATTAAAAAAAAAATGTAATGCTAGAGAAAGAAATAATCTACACACCACAATAAAAAATTATTTTTAGTTACCAAAATCGGAGTATTAAATTTCCGATTTTTAAAAAACTTGAATCATTTGATTACTTGTTGACTAAAAATAGATGAGATATAAAGGAGCAAAGAGAAAAAAAATGAGCAATTAAAGCAAAAAATTAAACACTAAATCCGAAGAGAGGGGAGGGGGATTATCGCCAAAGTCGGAATAGCAACCTCAGCTTATTTCCGTCCAAAAATGCGATGCTACGCATATTTCTATGGTGCGACGGGCTTATCCCGAAGGAAAGACCCAGAAACAATGCCTCGCATTTTTGAACCCTGGTCAGATGACGAGGACAACACTTAAGCTGGCACCCGACGCAACCTCAATAGGCGTCAGGACATTGGCCACTGATCAGATTTATCGTGCACAAGTCCCGTATACACGCCAGAATAATTTTGGGATATTTTTAGACGAACTTTTTAGTGTTTTAGTAGCGAAGCTGGCAACCCTCCGATCGCAAGAACACTACATTTTTACTTTTCTTTGTCAAGTCTACTCAGTCGGGTTCGAACTCGCAATCTTCTGATTACTAGCCTAGATCCTTTATCCACTAGGCAACTGGTGCCCTCAATAAAATTAAGTTTCTAAAAATATGTATTTAAATTCCGGATATAAAATGATACGAGTCATTTTCGAGAGTTGAAGAAATTTTAGACTTACAATAAATCAAATAAGTCCGAAATGTAAAACAAAAATTCATAAATTTTTGTAAGAATACATGTAAACAAAGGTTAGGGATAAGTGTGACAAATGACAAAACCACTTATTACATCACGCAACAAAAAAATAATTTTTTTAAAAAAACATTCTTTTTCTTCTAGTACCAATTACTGAAATGCAAAACTCCAAGTGAAGGTCGCCACTAGAACTTTTAAACAGTCTCTTTGTATCAAATTGTGGCATCTCGGCTCAGAACGAATTTATTCAACAACATGCAGATTGAGGGAAGGAAAGTCCGGTTCCATCTCGTTCCAACCGAGAAGGCAAATTGAATCGAAAATAAAGAGGACAAGGACTTTTAACCGGCGCCTGACAAAAGAAACAACTAAAAATGCGGGAAAACAGATTCAGGAAGTAAGCGAAGATAAACAAGGCGGGAACAGACACCGAACAAGAAAAGACGCAAATAAAAAATACCTTTCACTTTCAGCAGAGGTAATATCGAGTGACGACGTGAACCCAGAAATTTAATTTATGTATTAGATGGCGTTGGAGAAAGGAAAAACTGCCTAAAGAACAAAATATTTAATCCCAAAGCGAACAGGATTTTTTTTTATTCCTAAGTGATTATCTTAAAAATGGAAGACATCAAAAACAGTGTTGCAGCAGGACCATACCTTCGGTCCTGGTGTTGCAGTACAATCTAGGACTGATTTTACCATTACGCACGTTAGGCCCGGGTTTAAAAGCACCTAGTTTTAGGGGTTTTAACATTTTTTTTTTAATTGTACTAAAGTTGAGTATACTTAAAAAAACTGTCATTATTATCGAACATTTTTATAACTTTGGACAATTTACTCCAAACTTATATAATTTCATGGAACAGATGTAGTATAGGACATTTGGCGCGTTTTTGTTTT
This sequence comes from Troglohyphantes excavatus, assembly GCA_963932185.1. NCBI lineage: Eukaryota > Metazoa > Arthropoda > Arachnida > Araneae > Linyphiidae > Troglohyphantes > Troglohyphantes excavatus. The sequence goes on from OZ010667.1 coordinate 13,368,100, forward strand.
TGGCGACGAAAAATTGCCGTTAAACAGCGCTATGACGTCATAGGGTTGACAGATTGAAAGTCGCCACAAGAATAGGAATATACCAACAATATCAGATGGGGTTGCCATACTATAAATTTATCGCCCCTATAAAACACGCCAGAATAAACCTCGCGCGCCAAATGTCCTATACTACATCTGTACCAATTTAATTGTTTTTAGACGAATAATGAATACACTTATATGCAGGGACCGACTTACAAGTTTAAGGGCCCTGGGCAAAAGAATATTTTCTATACACACCAATGAGAGAGTACTGAACTTTCTAAATCAGGCCCCTAGTACAATATCAAAATTGTAACACTGGCAACATAAAACCTTCGGAAAATTTACGATAACCAATTTCTATCATTTGAACTTTTCCAATACATTTGGCTATTTTAAAACCACTTCAGTGTGCGTTAATGGTGTCAACAGTTTAGTAAATTAGCATATTAGCAGATATTTGTAAAAAGATTTTCGTGTTTTAACAAAATATACCACCGGTAGCAAATAAAAATTCGAACAATTATCAAATAAACACACGTGTATTTCCCACGCGAATGGGATAATCATCCTTTTCTTTAAGCAAACTCAGATAACAAAAATACATATAAAACATTTCGATAACGATTCAACAATCGTTTCGCGATAAAACCTTAGTAATACAAACTAATACAATCGATTTTTTTAAAGAATGACAAGATAAGAAAAACAAATTTACTTAAAAGCATATATATTGAATGCGAAGTTTTAATATTCAATTTTTACTTATAGGAGTTTTTATTGGCATTTTTTTTAAATATAAAAATACATAACAGTCGAATCTATAACTTCTCGACTTGGCGGTTTCAATTTAATATTTCTGGCGGTTTTATTTTGGAGTTTTGGTTTTGGCGCGCTGCTCAGTCGGTTAAATATAAAATCTTTTTAAACCCTTCGGGTACATTTGACGAGTGAGACTCGTCATCTGCTTACTTGAGCGAAATTACGGTGGACGAGTCTGACTCGTCATCTGAATTTAAGAAGCAGGCGTTGATGTTTGCGGCACACCCGCCAGTGGCCGTTGATCGCAAACAATTTGTTGTAGGGTCGGTCAAGAATGGGATCAATTGAACCTCACCAAATCCGTCCCATGGGCATAAAAATCTTCAAATAATTCAGTACTCAAAGGGTTAAAAAAAGGAACTGAAAATCGGACAATATTTTCGTTTTTAAACGGTCCAGTTTATTGAGAATTCCCGATAGTTAAATGCCGGATAACCGGATATTTTTTTCAAAAGTTGCAAGTGAAACGTCCTCTATCCAACAACAACAAAAAATGTCCAAATATCTTAATTAAAACAGAATTCTTGCGCGAGCATACATAAAAAAATAATAATACATAACAGTTGAATTGATAACCTCTCTCCTTGGCGCGCGATTTGACGGTTTTAATTTAAATATTCTGGCGATTTTATTTTAAAGAATTGATGAGCGCGCTGAGCAGTCGGGTAAAAAGGGGGAGGGAAGGCCAACTACGTTTTCTACCTGATGACCTATTGTGCTTAAAGTATCTATAAAAAAAAGTTAATGATCAAGCAGCTATTCAATGCAGGGTTAAATACCCCAACGTTCTCTTGGATTACATACTACCGCTCATGGGTTCTCTATCCTCAGACTAAGGAAAATCTTAAATAGAATGCTCTTCATAACTTGAATTTTTAATAATGACCGTACAAAACACTATTGTAAATATTTTTTCCCCCAGTTCGGTAATAAAGGTGTCGGGTGTTTTGCAAGCATTGAATTTTGAGCAATATTATGTTTTTTCCAAGCGGAATATCCCGATTCCTCCGCATATTCACCTTAAATGCCATCTTTTGATTTCATTAATCGGCCCAAAAATTCTTCCACATGCAAATTGTTATCTAAAATCCAAGAAAATTAACATAAGCAGGAAAGTTATTTTTAAAGATGAAATAAGCATATTCCTACTTAAAAAAATAACCAACTTTTACTCGTGAGATAACAGATTTTTCATTTATAATTAATGCTTATCCACGAGAAGAGAGAAATAAATTAGGAAAGATGACGCATGTTTACTCGAAAGGCCATCCTTTGGTGACTCAACGAAGTGTGACATAGAAAAGCGAAAACGAACGGACCCTCTGCGAAGATCGTATCTTGTTGCAGTACAATGCATGATTAATAAGAAAGTTCAAGGCCAAATTCCGTATGTTAATGGCATTTTTATGTAAAAGGTTTTTTTATATATATGTTACTAAATTCAGTGTATTTGTAGATTCAATGGTGACTATGCAGATACACTAGTCCAGGGGTCGGCAACCTGCGGCTCGCGAGCCGTATGCGGCTCTTTCGATGTAAAGTTGCGGCTCTCCAGTTCCAAACGAAAAAAATAATAATTTATTATCAAAACCCTTAAAAATAAGTAATAAAAAGTAAAGTTAGAAGTCAACTAACAAATAAAAATCTAGAGTTGTGCTTGAAACTTAAAACAACAAGTTATAGGCCAGATTTAATCAAACTTTCAACGGGCATGCAAAGCCAATGCTCCCATTGATAACTATCTATATTTGTGTTTTTATATGAATAAATATTATTCCGTATTTAAAGCCGTTTATTTTAAATCAAAAATCAAATATATATAAGCAAATACTATAATATTGAAAAGAAAATTTTTAGTGGCTCTTTAAAAACTGGGAAATTTTGTAAATTGTAACTTTTGGCTCTTCTGTTTCAATAGGTTGCCGACCCCTGCACTAGTCCGATACATGTAAGTGCGGAAAATTTCTTGATTTCGCACATGCACTAGTGAATCTGCAGATTCACTACGGAAAGTGCAAATAAAATCATTACTCGAACAGCAAAGTTTTTGTACGTAAGTGTATATAACTTTTATAAATCACGCGCGTCAAAGGGATAGATCACTCGGTCAACCCCTAAATATATATTATATCATTAAAAAAATTAATTTAACGGCATGTGATTTTTGGAATGAGGTGCCAAAATCGGCTGCTCGGAGAGTAGAAGCCCCAAATGTCTTTAAACAGTTATGATGAGAGATTTTCATAACGATTCCCAGTGGCGGCTCGCCCACTACAGCAAGTACAGCCGGGCTGCACCTAAATTCATTAGTGTATTTTAAAACTAAAATCAGATATTTTACTAATTTTTTTTAAATGAAGATTAGAATTGAAAATGAAATTTCTACGGTAGTAAACAAAATATCCGATAAATAGCAAGCATGTTACCGTAATGCACAATTCAGGAGGGAGGAAAACTCCATTCAATCAAATTGCAGCCAAAAAGCGAAATTTGAAATCGGCTGCATCGTTGCCATGGCAACCTCTACGTAGTATGGAGATTTCCCCCACCGCATTTGTGAGAAGGTACAGCCGAAATGAGTTTTCTCGTTTTAGCTGTACTTGAGGTTCGATATGCTGAAACTATAACTTACGAGAATATTTCCAAACGGAAATGGTTTTCGTGATACATTTACTGTGTGCTGTTGTTTCAGGACATGGTCCTGCTGTTTCGTTATTTAAGTTAACATTAAAATTAACCGATTCGCATGTTTAAAAGAAAGCAGGATTGCTTTAATTTCAAAAAATAAGTAAGTGTTTTCTATTTTTTTCGCATGTTATCATTTCGTAAAAATTGAAAGGAAACTTTGATTTGAGTAGTGAATAATAAAGAATTTTCGTTCTTGTATGGTTTTTGGAAAATAGGAAATGGGGGGGGGGGGGTCAAATGATTTCGGCTGCACTAAAATTTTCGACCACGGGCCGCCACTGACGATTCCTCTAATGCCATAACTGACTGCTCGGAATTACGATTCAGTGTTTCCTGGGTTTTTTCCTTCAGGATAGACCTCGAACTGTCTCCAATACCCCACAGACAGCTGTAGTGTAGAGTTATTTAAAACAACACAACGTCATTGCAATATCTAATCTAATACATATTCACCTTCTCACTGCGGCTTTGCGGAGCTGCTTTATTCAAATACTATATACGTAAATGCATACTAATATTTGACTTCTAACTATCCTCCTCTTCAATAACCGTCTCCAAGCGTCCATGTCTAGTAATTAACTATTTAAATTGATATAATTTCTAATCAGCGAGCGGTGGTTACGTTGAATAAAGTTTGGGATAGAGCGTTTCGTGCTTTCACGATTCAGATTACGTAAATGTGCAGATTCCCTAGTAAAAGTGCGGAAGTTTTATTTTGTAGATAATGCGCACTTTCACTGAACAAAACGGTGTATCTGCGGAGTCACTTGTGAATCTGCAAATGCACGGCTTCCGTATTTTCATGGTAACGTATATATGCAGAATTTTTCGAATGTACTTTCAAAGGAAGGTGCGATCTAATTAACTTAACCAAAAAATCAGGATACAGATATTTCCTTGCTTATAAATAGTATTTTTATAGGATAAGAACAAAACAAGATACTTAAGCACGCCTATACTCGGGGACAACCTAAGTTGATCCTAAAGCAATTGAATATTTACACATATCATAGCTTCCGCTTCAGGTTCAACTTAGGTTGTCCCCGAGTATAGTATTTGTATTCCAAAGTGGTTACATTAACTATCGTAATTAAACTACAAACAACTAACCCAAATAAGAGTAAAACAGAACCTCGTTTGAATAAACAAGTAGGACAATTCAGTAAAATAGATACAGATGCCTGGACACTTACATCTCCATTTCATTGTCTTTTTGAAGGTAAATTATCGAACTGACAACAACAAAGGGAGAAGCTTCTCTATCCATAGTTAAGAATGCCACATTTAAGTAATAACTCATTGGAATGGAATTTAAGATACAATAAGAAAGCGAAAAATTACCCAAAACAAAACCCCATAAACATTTTTTTAGGAATTTAGTTAAAGCTCAGTTGCTTGTTTGCTATCTACGTCTTGCGTTTAAGTTATTTTGAAAATGAACTGAAATTTCAGGTGGCAGGTAAATTCCTCATACTGCGATCTTTAAAATATAATTCCAAGACACACAAGTAAAAATTATATATTAAACTCATTTACAGGACAAAAATTCTAATTTAACAAGGGAAATTTCCCATAAAATGTCTCAGAATTTGCTCAAATGTACAAAAAAGAACACCATTAAACATCATTTAATCAAAAAGGATATTCGATACGAAAAGTTCCAATTGCGGTCTTTGTCGGAGCGATAAACAATTGTGTTCTTCTTTGAGAATATGGTAACCCGGCTCCCTTCGACCGCCAATTGGGCTATTGCCATTCGATAATTAATAAAAGGGATTCGAAAATGCGATAAAACTTCCCGATTGTGACCAGTAGTGAAAGTACGATAACATTATCAGGCCAACACACACAATAACATCTTTTCAGAGTAAAGTATTCTTCTTGATAAAGATCAATATCTGGAAACAGGAGCTTCCAAGGTCAATGTGAAGGGATTACTTAAAAGGCTGCATTTTTAATATCAAAAGAAATTTTTTACAATCAATATCTCTTGGCATAGGATTATTGAGAACAATCTTATTAAATAAACAAAATATTAATAACTATGGATTAAATCACATTCTAAATGCATCCAGCATAATTCACAATTGAGCTGAATCAATGTATTTAACATTTTTCTACATTATTTTGATAAAAAATATTTTTTAAATAGTATTCTAGAAATAGCTGTAGGAAAAGAAGCAGCTCAGGAAATCAGAACCACTCTTATGGCCAGTAAATAAATTCTTAGCATATATATGTAATGCAAATTTCATTAACAGATCAATGGAGGAATATATAGAGTTCATTTCATAACCATGTCTATACTCCTTTTTTACATATGCTACTGAAAACTAATGGGTCTTCCTTCTAAAAGGAACATCTGCGTGTTTTTTATCAAATGGAAAATAGTTGCTCCAGTTTCCTTAAGAATCAAGGAAATTTACAGGTTGGCAGATTCAACTAAAGGAAAGCTTTATAGGTAAACAATTGATTAAATAGTTTTACAAATAATATGACACTAAATTTAACCCACTGAGTTGGTTTGGTTAATTAACGTCGCACTAGAGCTGCACAGTGGGCTATTGGCGACGGTTCAGGGCCTATCTCGAAGGAAAGACCCGGGAACGATGCCTCGTATTTTTGAACCATTGTCAGATGACGAGGACAACTCCTGAGCTGGCACCCAACGCCTTCAATAGACGTCGGGACTTTGGGACCCCGATCAGATTTATTGTGCACCAGTCCTGTATACACACCGTTATTTTTTGTGGATGTTCTGGACGACATTCTAGTATTTTGGTAGAGAAGTTGGCAACCCTCCGATCGCAATATCACTACTTTTTACTATTCTTTAGTCTAGTCCATCGCAAGTTTTGAACCGGGGACCCTTGGATTCCCAGCTGACGCCTAATTCACTCGGCTGCGGAGGTCTTTTAACCCACTGAGACTCGTACAATTTTTGCAATTGTAAAGTAGTTTTCCTGCTTGGAAATTAACTTTTCCTGGATATTATATTTTATATTTAATATATATATATATTTTTTTAATTAATTGTAAAGCGATGGCTTGCAGGTGGTAGCTAGAACCTCTAAGTTAAAAAATATTGTGAAATTAAGAATTTTTATGAATTTAAAAATTGGGTGCAGAACACTGTCATTTTTACTAGAAAAACTCAAGATCCCTGGCCGTGATATCACATCCATCAGTATCGGTGGGTTAAAACACGAGGTAAGTCAAGGTTCTTTGTTCAAATGCAAATTTCACTAGCAATAAAATATCTGTAGTAGACTTCTTAAAAATAACAACATTTCTTGATAATAAGCTAAAACATCAACTGTTTAAGTACACAGTTATCGCACTGAATCCAAAGTAGTGAAAAAAAGTACATATTAGATTAAAAATTTTGGTCTAATTCTGATAATAGAAGTTACATTGGGATCAAAACCCAGAATCTCTACCAATAATCCGACATGATCGCTTTTCTTTTTACATAATTGTAAATTTAGTGTTATTTGGATTTGAATGTTATTAAAATAATTATAGAATTAAAATATACAACAAATGCTGTTCAAGTGCTAACAATTTCAAATTTGTTATGAAATTATAAAGTTCACATAAGCAGACATATAAAGAGCAGGGTTCGAAATTAAAGGTCGTTAGTCGGATTTTGCACCTAAAAATTTCAGTTTGATGACAGTAATATTACTCCCAATCATTTTTTTTACTCCTAACTTTTTGTAGAAATTTGTTTGACTAATGGGAAAAATGCTTCTAATTTTATGCAAAAGAAACTGACAATTATAAAGATATCGTAACAGTTGGCAGCTCACTGCTTAAGCAAGTCGAATTATAAAAATTATGCCTTAGCAGAACAGTTTGTCAACTAAAAATAAAGCTAGGTACTAATGGCACCTAACTTTTGTCTCCTATTTTCTAACCCTGGTGAAGAGTCCAAAGGTAAGACACACTTTGCAACCCAAAGTTAAATTTTGAGTAAAACAAATTTTTAAAGCAGAGAAGGGCATTTTTTCCCAGCATACTGAAACATTGATTTTTTACGGCTTTAAAGTGGTTCTACATAAATAAATTAACATACATAGCGATAAAAGCTACAAGATGGCACAACTATTGAACTATTTTTAAACCAGGATCAGATGACAAGGACAACACCTGAGCTGACACCCAACGCAACCTCAATAGGTGTCGGGACATTGGACCCCGATCAGATTCATCATGCATCCCTGGATTGTGCCAGTATAATTTGTTCGATATTTTTAGACGACTGCCTAATATGTTAGTAATGAAGCTGGCAACCCTCCCATCGCAAGATCACTGCATTTTTACTTTTCTTTGTCTAGTCCATCATTCGGGGTTGAAACCGAAGTCCTCTGATTACTAGCTGGATGCCTTTATCCACTGGGCAATATTAAAATTTCTAAAAAAATCCACTTGATATTACGAGATGCCATAATTAACTCTCAAGGAAGTGCAATGTTTTTTTATGGTAATAGCTGCATATAAACGCATGGCGAGACCACTAGCACGTGTTGTACGGTACCCCATCAGCAGTAGGAGCCGAGTTGCCATATTCCTGTGTATGAAGCTCATGTATACACTATTGTTCTTTTTTATTGATTTGTTTAACTAGCCTTTACCCATTGTGCAATCACACTCGTTGTTCACCCGCGTTTTTAAAGTGGAAATTATGGGAATTCCGTCTTAAGCAATACAGTGGCAGCTCGTGGGGTACAGCAAGTACAGCTGGGCTGCACCTAAATTTATTAGTGTATTTTAAAACTAAAATCAGGTATTTTACTAATTTTCTTAAATAAAGATTAGAATTGAAAATGAAACTTCGATGGTAAGTAAACAAAATCTCCGATAAACAGCAAACCTGTTGCCGTAATACACAATTCAAGAGGGGATAAAACTCCATTCAATCAAAACTGCAGCCAAAAATGCGAAGTTTGAAATCGGCTGCATCGTTACCATGACAACCTCTATGCAGTATGGAGATTTCCAACCCATGCTAATGCATTTGTGGCGAGATACAGCCCAAAATGAATTTTCTGACTTTAGCTGCACTTGGGAATTCGATAAACTGATTGGCTTGTGAGTGAATTGCGAGGATGAGTGGGAGAACCGAGAACCTCTAAGCATCTCACCAAACTGAAATAGTTTTCATGATAAGTTTACTGTGTGCTGTTGTTTTGTTATTTAAGTTAATATTAAAATTGACCCTTTCGCAAGTTTAAAAGAAAGGAAGATCGCTGTAATTTTCAAAAAATAAATGTTTTCTATTTTTTTTCGCATGTTATTTTGCAAAAATTTAAAAGAAACTTTGATTCGAGTACTAAATATTAAAGAGTTTCCGTTCATGTATGGTTGTGGAAAATAGGGGGAGGGGAGTCACAGTCGCATGATTTCGGCTGCACTAACATTTTCAACTACAGGGCACAACTAAAGCAATATTTAAACTTTGGTGACTTTTTTTTACAGCAAAAAATTATATATAAACACCAAAAAAGACTTTTTTTGTCCCTATAAGTCAAGTATATTATTTTGGGGAAAATTATAAATTAATCTTGTATCCGTCTGCTTCATGAACAACGAAATGTGTTTGAGTAAAGTTAAACCTTTCACTAAAATGCTTATTTATTTTAATAGAAATTGCCTTTACCAACAGTGGTTGAGAGTTCAATTGATATATACCTCATACTGCAGTTTCTTTTACAAAGGTTTTTGTTTAACTGCAATCTTAAACTGATCAATTACAATTCACACATATAAAAGTTCTTTGGAAAGTCAATTGAAATATAACAATTTCTACATTTTGATAAACTCCACTTTCGAGGTATGGTGGAAATTATCTTTGAAAACTCAGTAGTCAACAGCTTTATGATTCTCAGACATGTGCTTACAAATAATAATATACTTTAAAATTGCAACTTAAAATAAAATAGTGATTTTAAAGCGTATATTGCGAGAATAAAATTACTTTAGCGCAATTACTACAGTTAAACATATACATTATGTTTTTATAATGAAAGGTATTACTTGATTTTCACTTACCACAACAAGCATAAGAGATTAATGAAAAAGAGTCTGTTAGATGCGCGGATAGTTTTCATGTTCTCGCACTGTAAACATTGTAGTAAAATCTAAATACTAACGTATATGATGCAATTAATAGACCTGGTCATAGAATGCAAATAACATGAAACACACAATTAAAACTGACGTGTAGCTGATTCTCGTTGCTCAGGCATTTGAAATGACAGATTGCTTACAAGTTTTCATATGGCTGAAAATTTACAATCGATATATGACATCAAATGTTATAGGCTAGATATTGTGACGTCAATCGACTGACAGATGGAAAACAAAATTAATACCGCACCTCTAATACATTTTTAAATACCATATGGAATCGACTTTTTTGAAAAGATATTTTAAAAACTAAAAAATTATAGTAACCGAAATATACAGATAAAATATTTAAAAATAAACCAATCGTCATCGAGCAGAGATGAATGTTTTCTTCGTATCGACCAATCGTAGAGCATGTTTTAAATAAAGTACGTATTACGCACCGGTAGACGTACTTATAATCACTATATCTTTGGTTTCGAACTGAGCTAAAATAACAACTGGATTGATGTTGAGTGAATATGTACTTTATCGTGGTGGACGAATAACTACTGTTCAGAAGACCAACATTCTACTATAAATCTTGCACCATTAGTCGTGTTGCATCAGTCTGAAATATTTGTTTGATAAATTAATAAATCTTTCTTCTTTTTTTTTATAAGTAAGAAAGCAAGTATGGTAAAATATTAAATGCGTAACATTTATGTCCTTTTGAAAAACAAATTTGGTTTTTAAACAAGGATATTTACACTTCATGCTATAATCGAAATAAGTTGCCAATAATCGAACTAAGTTAGTAAAAGTGGCAAGTATTTTTTTTTTACTAATGTTTGAAATAAAGTTGTTTTAAGATAAATTTAGTAGCAAGCTATTTAACATAGCGTGTAAATTTTATACATAAGGGTGTTACATTTTATATAAAATTTCTGATTTAGGAGTCCCTCAAAAATGTAAACTGTAAACCTGGGCGTGTAAATTTTAAACATAAGGGTGTTAAATTTTATATAAAATTTCTGATTTAGGAGTCCCTCAAAAATATAAACTGTAAACCTGGGCTTCACGGTCTTATTCCATAATCAGGCCCTGTATCTCATCCGAATGGGGGGAATATTTTTTAATAACCTAATAATTTTTTAAATAATAATCAAATTATTATTATTATATGGGAGAAAATTGTCATTGTTTTAATTAGATTAACCAAGATGACAAAAATGTAAACTTTGTTGTACTCTAATATTCCAATGGAAAATATGAGGTTATCTTGTTGGAAATAAAAATTCCATATTGTTTTAATTGGATTAAATAAGATGTCAAGCATGTAAACTTTGTTGTTCTCTAATATTCCAATGGAAAATATGAGGTTATCTTATTGGAAATAAAAATTTCTTAATAAATTATGTAAATATAAAATAATTTCATTATTGTATAATAACCCAATTATAATTTTATAATAACCCTATTAATTTTATGATAACCCTATTAGTAAGTTTATAACAACTCAATTAACCCCAATACTATAAAGTACTTTAAATATTTTATAATAATTCAATTAATTTTATAATATCCCCAATATTATAAAAGAATTTCATTATTTTATTCCAATTTATAATAGAATTTCTGTGTGTATCTCCTATGAAATCTTCTGTCGTTTCCAGTCGCTTACTCAATATAGTAATTTCATGGTACATCAGTAATGATAATTTGATTGATGAACATTTCCAAGAAAATGCATTTTTCTAATTAGTATTTGCAATTCGATCCTTGAGTAATTAATTCGATACGAAAATAATAATTACCAAAGCGTAAGCATGTAGGAAATTAAAAAAAAAATCTGAATTTTAAGTCTTACTCATAAATAGTGAGTCGCATGTACAGCACTCAGAACTATATCAGAAATTTTAAATCTATTTAAAACAAAGATGTTTTAATGGAGATGTGAAAATACCATTTTTCAGTTCTTTGGTATATAACACTAAAGATTTACCTAAGAAATTTCTTAAGAAAAAAAACATATAACTGGCATGCCCGCGCGATAATTATAGCATGAACACCCCTTCTGGTCCATGAAATTCTTTTTCTTTTGATACCACATGTCTTAAGATTCATTGCGTCTAAGGGACGAAAAATGGATATTTTACTACAGAAGTAATTTTTACCTATATAATAATATCTTACCTAAATGAGACGAAGCATACAAAAATAAATAAGGTTATTTTATTAATCATAAATTCATTCTAATTATTACTTTGATTTCTTTTATTATAATATTAAGTAACTCTTTTTTGCTTAACGTGCAATAAACTAAAATAAAAGTAATGAAATTTCCCATTACATGCTTTACTGAGTTGTTAAATTCCCTATAGAGTCCTTTATTATTGCGAAATAGTTCTTAGAATACTTAAATTTCTCAACTTAGGCTATTGTTTGAGTTGATTATTATGAACAACGTCTGACACAAGCTTTCGCATTATAACAAACATGCGATATTGTTTTTTAAAGCATGTCAAAAATGATTAATTAAATTGTACATATTACAAAGAAGTGCAACAAATACAAATGTTGACGAATTACTACTTGTCCTTCCAGCAAAGTTGGTTATCCTAACTTAACAATCCCCAATGTTGATCCAGCTGTTTTTTAAAGTTTACCGACTCCTGGCGAATTAACCATCCCTTCAGGCAAACTATTCCATTTATCTATTACTCTATTATAAGAATTAAAAATAATTCTTTTTATCTTCCCGATTAAATTGTGTTTTGTATAACTCGTACCCATGACCTCTAGTCCCATGGCACTGCAAAAAAAGGTACTTAAAAATAAGTACCTGCACATACTCGTTTTACTTTGTGAACAATTACATCGTAAATGAGGGATGACGTACTCAAATTTAAGTAACCGTACTTTCTCAAAAATGAGAAATGTGATTTAATATGGCGAATCTCAGCTTCTGTTCAAACGATCTTTACAAAGAGACCTGATACAAAACAGTTGTTCAGAAGATGGTTTTCCACATTATTTGATGTCGATTGCTTAAATGGAAACTGAGTTATTGCAACTGAAATATCTTACTTCCTATTCTTTTGGAACACCTTTTTAACATTTCTTCTGTTTACAATTTCTTCACGTCGCCCTGGTAGTACAACGAAAAAGGCGCTGGACTGCAGTGCCTTAGGATATAGGTTCGATTTCTGGTAAGTATTGGTTGGAATTGTTGATATTTATTGAAAGTGATTTATGAAGACAGTATACGTGCTCTTTTTATTCAATGTACTCATTTTTTAGTACATGTCTTTTTCAAAAATGAAACTTATGTATTCGAAGTTATGATAAGCATAGAATACAGTCAAAAATGAGTAAATTTTTCTTATTTTTGAGTACTTATTTTTAAAAGTGTACACTTCTCATTATGGATTATATGAATATACTTATTAGAAGTGATGTCATGTTACATTGAAACTACTTGCACATTCAAACACGTATTGTATTTTTACTTTTAAGTCTTTTAATGTAAAAATTTTCGTTAAAAGAAAGAAATATTACAGTGCATTGATTGTTTTATTAATTACAGGCTTATTAGTTAGTTCTCATTTACACAGAATTTCATGAAATTTTAATACTTAGACTTTTAATTATCGAAAAATTTCTGATTTGCCTTTAATTTGTAAAAACAAGCATACTAGAGAACAATATGAGATATACAAAGATAAAATAACGTAGTTACAATTACTCATGGAGTCTTTCAAACATCTCAAGAAACTCAAAATATATTTCTTTATTTTTTACATTGATAAATGATTATATAATTTGCTTTAATTAAGTCCATATGTAGAAAGAATTCTTACTTCATGTAGTGAACATATGGAAATCCTTTAGTAATCATACACTGTTAAAAAAAAATACTCGAAATAAGTAAAATATACTCATTTTTGAGTACAATCAATGGTTATAATGGTTCCGAATACTTGAAAAAAACGTACTCAAAAATGAATACAATGAGCAAAAACGAATAAAAAGTGCAGATGTTTGCATACATAGTTTGCCTTCCTACATCACTTTCAGTAAATATCAACAAAAACAACCAAGACTTACGGGAATCGAACCCAGATCTTTAGACAACGCAGTTCAAGTCCACAAGGGTGCCTTGAAGAAGTTTTAAATAGAATAAATGTTCAAAAGGTGTGCCAAAAGAATGGGAATTAAGATAATTGAGTCGTAATAACTAAATTTCCATTTAAGCAATCGACATCAAATAATGCATAAAACCCTCTTCTGAACACCTATTTTATGTTTGTCAGGTCGTTTTGTTAAGATGGTTTGAACAGAAGCTAAGATTAGCAATATTAAATCACTTTGCTCATTTGTGAGAACGTACGGTTACTTAAATTTGAGTACGCCGTCGCTCATTTACGATGCAATTGTACTCAAAGACAAACAAGTAAGTTAAGGTACTCATTTTTAAGTACCTTATTTCTTTACAATGTAGAAATACCTTTTGTTTTATAAAAATTGGATCGAGTCGAAGTCGGATTATTTTCTATGAATTCAAAGTCTTCCTTACAATGCGAGGGAGAAAAAAAAACTATTTCTATTCAAAGGAACATTTCAAACGAAGATCATTTGTATCATTTTTCAACTAAAAGAAATCATTGCGTACTTAGAAGACGCCAAAAAAATCCTAGAATGAAATGTTGCGGTGTAGGATCTTGTTAAACGAAAGCAGCTATTTTTACTTTTCTGTAAAACAACTTACACTGCAGTATTGTAACTCTTTCAGAAAAACAATGGCTGGTTTTAGAAACTTTTTCGTTCGTCTTGATTTTATTGATTTATTCTATTTTTGAGTATACCACTTTTCTTTTAGTAATTCATTAAAGGCAAAACTTGTCCGTTTTATGACAGTTTTATAATACTTTTCATGAGATAGCTTACAGAGGGGAAAAAAGATGCTATAAATTATTGTTGTTATCAATAAGTGTTAGTTCAATTGCAGAGTGGAGAAGGCTAATGACACTTTCGACAAATGGCCTTCATTCCTCGTCGAAGCTGAGCCGGATTTAAAGTTAGTGGACTCCTAGATTAGTGGACCTCTATAAACAGTACTTTTAATTTTAATTAAAATCCGATTATTGGTTTAAATTCATTTAAACAAGTTTAGCCAACAACAATTAAAATTAGAAAAGCCAATAATTTTATTAGCCAAATACATTTAAGTAATAATTTATACTAGATCGGAAAATAGTCTTTAAAAAAACTATATAATTGACTATATGTACATTCAAAAAAATGAAACTTTATATATTTTAAATGTGTTTCTAGATGAAAATAAAGATAACAATAAACATAATAATTTTAGTTAAAAAAATTATATAAAATTTATTAACAACAATGACAAATACAAATAATATCGACCAAGCTCTAGGCCCAGCAATGTTGGTACTGTCAATCTATCATCTATCATAAAGTATTTTATCTTAGTGTCATCAATCTATCATATAGTATTTTATCTTAGTATCATCACAGATGTACTAAGATAACATACGTCAACTAGTATCAAACAAAGTCATAAATGATTGTTAAATACATGTTTTTCAACGATGCTCTGAATGCAAACATCAATAACAATTGTCACCAGCTATAAAATATAGTATTAATGTTAATTGAATATAGTATTAGTGAAAAATTGTTGAGCGATACAATTGTTTAGCTGTTTAACTACAACTACAAACCATTCTTTTTGCTATTTTAACTCATTTGTTTATATCTTCTAAAGCTACGGTGACATGTTAAAATATAAGAATGAGATGGGCAAAAATAATATTTTTTTGGTCAATACTGCTTTTTAACGTTACATTAGAGTCGTTATTTCGATTGCTTGGAAACAAAATCAACAACCTTATTTTTTTTTTAATTAAACTTACTTAGCGAGACTTTAGTAAACCTGAATGACCTTGACACGGAAATCAAACATGAAACGGAAATCAATCATGAAACATTAGTATATATACTTGGTAAATTTTATTCAATATACAATAAAATCTATACAATGCTAAAGACCACGCCAATAGCTTTAATCGCATGTAAGTTTTATTTGATTCAAAGAATTAGTAAATGAATTATTGACCTGTAAAGTATTTAACATTGTGCCGGTACTATCCGGAAAAAGAAGAAGCAGAGAAGAAAGCCTTTGTTCGGACGGTACAAGTCATATTGATCTATACTCGGGGACAGTGGCGGATTTAACAGGCGGCAAATGGACAGTTGCCGCCTGGGCCCCCTTGCCTTCAGTTCGTTTGGGGCCCCCTTGATTCCAGAAATTAAAAACGGACAGGAAAATAAATAATTATTTATATTTTTAAAAATATATTTCAGTGCAGTTTTCTCTCTGGATTCTCTTACTTTTTCTCATATGTGTAGATAGGTGCCCTTTTTTGACTGGCCCGGGCCCACTCCCTTGGGGCCCACTCCTCACAGGGCCCAATTACCGGAAAGGCCCGTGTAGTACTTACACTTCCCATTTCTGAAAAGCCCCCAAATCCTTTACAAACAGACGTTTGTCCTGTGTCTTGGATGCTTCAGGGCTCTTAGCAAATGTAGCAGACATACATCATGAACTATAATAGATGTAAGATTTATATTATTTATAACAGATTTTGAGATTATTATTATCTTGGTGAGGGGTTAGACAATTAGAAAGATGGCGATATCCACAAAAACGACTTGTATTAAAATTCCTAAAAGAAATGTAAAAAAAAAGTCTCAGTTTTTCTACGCCACACAAACCCCTGTGACCCCCTCCATTCCTAAGGGTGAGTGACGTAATAATTTAAAATTTGGCCCCTCGAAAGTTTTGCCACCTGTGTCCTTTCTCTTAAATCCGCCACTGCTCCGGGACTACTGTACCGTCCCAAGAACTCTCTTATCTCTTCCATCATCAGAACTACTATTTCTATATAGTGACACTAGGTGGAGTCACCAGCTTATTGAGTTAAGCATTGACAGTCCTTGTCATTCCTCTGAGAAAACTAAACAGTAGTTCAGAGACCCGTTGGACACTGAGTTGCAATGACATGATTGTCGTTTAGATGGGACCTGTCTGTTTAGGAGTCCTTTCTGTTTTCTTTGTATTAATTGTAATTAATCTGTAACTTAAATATTATGTTTTGTTGTAAATCTAAAAATTTAACTTTAATTAAATATTTTAAAACTTCAAGTTTGAGTCTTTCAATTTGTTTTAAACGGAAGTTTGATTGTGTATGAAGGTGGTGTACGTAGTCTTCCAGCGAACACTTTGTTCCAGTCCTGACCCACAGGTATATGTGAAGAAGACGCCACAGGAGTACATTAAATGGTGGCAGCCGACGGAATGATTCGACCCAGCGACTCGACGGCCAGCAGTTCTCAGTAACAGGATCCCGTGTCCGGCAAGGTGACGTCCGGTGGAGTGTTTCTCTTCTAAAATGATGTCCGGATACGTCAACTTCGGGAGAGAAGTGTCCCAAAAGGTCTAAAGATTCGAGGTCTTCTCGAAAATATGAAGGAATCCGCAGTCAGCAGGTTCCAGTCGCGACAGAAACGCGAAATGGTGAGGTGAGTGCTTTGCCAGTTTGTTTTTGGGATCAGTTTTATTGTTTTAAAATAAAGTGATTAGTGCAATCTTGAATTTTCTTTGAAGTTTGGTGGGCATTTTATGTTTATTTGAAAAAAAGTTTCAGAAATAAATGTGTGCCCAAGGCTTCTAGATAATACATTATTAAATTACTTGGGTTTTAAGTAAAACTGTGATTCCCTAGTCAAAGTTAACATTTGTGTATGAATGCGTCTTGCATATTTTGATTTTAACAGTAGCATTGGAATTTGGCTGTATAATTTTCGGTTTGATATATGTCTGGTTTATATATTTGAAAATTTGTCGATATTCTATAATAAGTGCTGGATACTGTTGTTAACAAATCATTGAAACACAAATTGACTTGAAATTAGCAATTATTTTCTTTTTCTGTAGTGCAAAAAATTTTGGAACTCTTAAGTTCATATTAATCTGTCTGGTTAATGAAAGTTTGCATAAAAGAAAATGGGTTTATAAAATGAATCTTATTCATGTGTATAATTATTGATCATTTAGAGTGTGTTGATATAAAAATTCTGGAAAAAAATATATGGTATGATTTGCTCTAAAATATACAATATTTTTAGAATTTTGTAAATTTATGTTAACGGTTTGACTCTGGTAAAAATTGATCTAATTATTGTATGAAAGAAAGAAGTTTTGCTTTCTTTGTTGAATCGAAAGGGTTTGCAGATTCTCCGGCGCCGTGCATTCGCCGCTGTTCGTTTTGGCGCGAAATAGTAGATGAGTCATCTATTGGGGAAGGTTGAATTACGTAACCTTGAATTTATTTCAGCGGAGATTTGGTGTTTTGACAAGGAGTGTGATTCGAGATTCTATTCGAAAGACTTTTGCAATAAAGAGAATTTATGTTTTGATTTTTTTTTATTGGATTCTTTTTATATTTGTTTTGGTTGTTGCTTTTTAGATTGAGCGTATGATTTTTTTTTCTTGATGTGGGTTCGAAAAAAAGAAACTTCTTTTTTATTATGTGGTATTTTATTTTGAGCGATTGAATGTAATGCTAATGCGTTTTATTAATAGATTTTTTTTTGGTTGAATAATTTATATGTGTAGATGGCATTTTCCTGTTCAGTTAAAGTAAATGAGAAGGTATATGATATTTTTATATAATAAAGATTATTTTAAATTTGATTTTAAATTGTTGTTGTGTAATAAAAAAATAGTTTTTTTTATGTTCTTTGAAAATAAAGTTGATCAAATTTAATTTTATTTATGCTTTTGAGTTTACAAGAGTGTGGGTCCTTCTCAAGAATTTATCGTAGTAAATAAAATAATTTCGGAAATTAAAATTTCGGTAAAAGCGTTTTCAGGAAAAATGGCGTTTTTAGGTTCAGCTCGTAAAGTAGATTTACAGGTGTTAGCATCTGAGTTAAATATTACAGTTGAGTCTTCTACCACAGTTATTGACTTGAAGAAAGCTATTCAGGGTCATGAAAATTTTGAAGAGGCTTTTGTTGAGAATCTATTACAGACCATCGTGTCAGAAAGACTACAAACTCAGGAACAGGAAGAAAGGGAAGAAAAAAGGCAACAGGAAAGATTGGAACAAGAGCGACAGTTTGAGCTTCAAAAGATGAAGTTAGAATTGGAAAATAGAAGTGGAACACCATTGAATACATCAAAACCCAGGTTGGAATTTCATCAACTGATGCAGAAATTCGATTCAAAGAATGGAGACATCAGTCTATACCTTGTTCTTTTTGAGCGTCAAGCAAAAAGAGCTGAACTCTCGGAGCAGTTGTGGGTAACTCAGTTGATTGGGTTGCTTCCTAACGAAATGGCACAACTCATTGCTCGTGAAACTGAGGAGGTGTCAAATGATTATCATGAAGTAAAAAAGGTTTTACTCAAGAGGTACAAATTGACACCAGAAAAGTTTCGTCAGTTATTTAGTCAACACAGCAAGAGTGTTGATGGCTCGTGGAAAGATTTTCTCTATGAAATTAAGAATTACTTCCGGGAATGGATCCAGGGTATGGAAGTAAGTTCTTTCGAGCAATTGTGTGATCTCATCATTACGGATCAAATGAAGAGGAGGGTCCCTGCAGAGTCAAGAGAACATTTCATTGACGAATGGGCGCAATTCAAATGTCCAGAGAACCTTGCTGAGAAGTTGGACGAATTTGATAGTGTTCGAAGACTCCTGAAAAAGAAGGATTTTTCCTCTGGAAATAAAGCGGTCCCGTACTGGAAAAACAAGTTTAACGGGGAGCCGAAAACGCAATTCAGAGAAGCAAAGGTAGAAAAACTTGAAACAGAGAAGACGACCAGATCACCTGAAATCTTCGAAAGGCGCAAGAAACCGCGTTGCTACCGATGTGATTCTACTGAACATTTGCGACCAAATTGTCCCTTGATGAAAAAAGGACAAGAGAACTCTTCCAACCTCAATCGCATTATTGGAGTGGAAGATGATGAATCGATGTTACCATACACCTACATTGGGGAAGTGAATGGATTCAAGATGCCAATCCTTCGTGATACTGGATCAAGTATTGATGTGGTGTGTCGGAATCGAATCAAGCCAGAAATGCTTACAGGTGAAAATGTCTGGGTGCAACAACCTTTGGATAAAGCTCCCATTTGTTTGCCATTAGCAGAAGTGGAGTTGAAAGGGGAGTTCGGACATGTCATCACTAAAGCCGCTGTTGTTTGGAGCCAGGTCGACAAAGGAAGGTACCTGCTCGGGAATCGAACTGCAGCACTTCTGGAGAAGATGAAGGAAAATCCAGTTCCTTATCAAGTTAATGCCATTCAGACTAGAGCTCAGAAACGTCTGGCAGAACCAGAAAGGGGATCTACCGAAGATGTCGTGGAAGAAGAGGACAGTCCTGTGCCCGTGGATGAAGAAGATCACGACATTGTGATCGAAGAAGATGATTTGTTCTCCTTCCCATCTGAAGAGCCTGAGTACAAGGGATTGACTCTTTTGAAAGTAGATTCTAGAACTTTTGCATCTCAGCAGAAAGATTGCCCAGTTCTGAAGCCAATCATGGACAAGCTACAAGGAAAACCTCCTGAAGAACCGGCAGGAGAGTTTGAAGTACTTTCCAATGGCATACTTATTAAAAAGAAAGTGGATAAGCTAGGAGTGGAGAGGCCTTTATTGGTCATACCAGAAAAGTATCGAGAAGAATTGGAAGTCATTGTGCCACGAGGGAACTTCAGGTCATTTGGGAGTGACCAAAACTAAAGATGTGTTCTCCAGGTATTTCTTTTGGCCGCATTGCTATAAAGAAATTGAGGAATATGTCAGAAGTTGTGACAGATGTCAACGGGTTGGGAAACCTAATGACAAAAAGAAGGCTCCCATGAAGATCGTTCCTGTGATACAAGAAGTTTTCTCAAAAATCAACGTCGATGCTTGTGGACCTCTACCAGTTACTCCAAGTGGCAAACGATATCTCATAACTGCCATGTGTCTAGCATCAAAGTATCCAGACGCCGTTCCGGTTGAAGATATCACATCTGTTTCTGTTGTTGAAGCCTTAATGCAGATATTTAGTAGGATGGGATTTCCTAAAATACTGCAGATGGACCAAGGAAGCTCGTTCACTAGTGAACTCACCACAACTTTTCTGGAAAAGTTTGGAATATCTGTTGTTCATAGTTCCGTTTATCATCCTCAAAGTAACCCGGTAGAAAGATTTCATCGAACTGTCAAAAGGATTTTAAAAGTACTATGCTTGGAGGCTGGAACTGATTGGGAAAAAGCGATATCTCCCGCTTTGTTTGCCCTACGAACTGTTACACACGAAAGTACAGGATTTACACCAGCAGAGCTAGTTCACGGAAAAAATTTAAGAACTCCTTTGACTTTGTTGTATGAAAAATGGATGAATAAAGAAGACGAAGACGAACCTGTGACGGATTATGTTTTCGCTTTGATAAACAGAATGAAACAGTGTCAAGAACTTGCAACCACGGAGATGGAAAAATCACAACAGAAAAATAAAACGTGGTACGACAAGAGAACAATCAAAAGAGAATTTCGCGAGGGCGACCAAGTACTTATATTTTCAACATTCAAAGCGAACAAAATGAGTCCTCATTGGACCGGTCCCGGAACAATTCTCCGAAAGCTTTCTGAAACGAATTATGTGGTCGAACTCTCTAGCGAAAAAGCTACTTCCAAGGTTTACCATGTGAATATGCTCAAACCTTATTACAGAAGACCTGAACAGGTGAATTTTCTGCTCTGTGAAACAGAAGACAAATTGAATGAAACTGAGATGGAAATTCCTTATGTGAACGCTGATCCGAATATCCTGGACCTGGATGAGATGTTTCAGGACCATTACAAGGAAACCAAGTTAACCGAAGAGCAAATCATTCAATTAAAGAAACTAGTTTGTAAATATGATACATGTTTTTCAAATGTGCCTGGAAAAACTGATCTTGTGACTCATGATATCGAGCTCAACTACGATACGCCACTTCTTTCAAAACCCTACAGAAATTCTCCTAGACAGAATACTATTCTGAAAGAAGAGATCCAGAAGATGTTGGCTATGAAGATCATTGAAGTCGGATTTTCTGATTTCACGTCTCCGATGATTTTGGTTGAGTCTCCAGGAAAAGATCCAAGACCGTGCGTGGATTACCGAAATCTTAATAAGGTGACCAAAACTAAGTTTTTTCCATTGCCAAACATAGAAGAAAGAGTTGAAATAGTTTCATCGGCCCAGTATATAACGGTGTTGGACTTGTCAAAAGGGTATTGGCAAATACCACTAAGTCAACGTGCCCAAAGACTGGCTGCCTTTGTCACAAACTTTGGTACATACCGTCCTTTACGAATGCCATTTGGGTTAAAGAATGCGCCATACGAATTCAGCAAAATGGTTGCACATTTATTGGAAGGGTGTGAAGAATTCGCCGTGCCATATCTTGATGACATTGCAGTTTTCTCAAGATCCTTTCCGGAACATCTGAAACAAGTCGACATAGTACTTGAAAGAATAAAGAATGCTGGATTGACCATCAAACAGTCAAAGTGCAAGTTTGCTCAAGGCCAAGTACAGTATCTGGGACATGTAGTCGGACAGGGTTGCAGACAGCCGGCAGAATTGAAGATCGAGGCAATCAAGAATTATCCCCCACCTAAAACCAAAACGGATGTCAGAGGGTTCCTAGGACTGGCTGGATACTACAGCAGATATATTTCGATGTTTTCATCAATAGCCTCTCCTTTGACAGATACACTGAAAGGAAAAGTTCGTCAAGGAAATATCAAGTGGACTGCCGAATGTGAACAAGCGTTCAACAAACTTAAAGAATCGCTTTGTGACTTTCCTGTTCTTTACGCTCCTGATTACAACAGGTCCTTCATCGTGCAAACAGATGCATCAGACCACGGAATGGGAGTTGTCCTATCCCAAATTGACGATAATGACCAAGAACATCCCATTATCTATCTAAGTAAAAAGTTTTCAAGTGTTGAGAAACGGTACAGTGTGAGTGAGAAAGAGTGCGCTGCAATCATCTTTGCTGTCCAAAGACTGAGGTGCTACCTTGATGGGAACTTTTTCACCATTGTCACTGATCATAATCCTCTTGTGTGGTTGAACTCTCATGCCAGTACAAATGCCCGTCTTATGCGTTGGTCTTTAGCTTTACAATCATTCAATTTTGAGGTAAAACACCGCAGTGGATCAAAGCATCAAAATGCTGATGGATTGAGCAGGATCCGCACTCTTAGGGAACCTACTTAATATGTGCATTTGTAAAACTGTATAATGATATTATTTCTTTTATTGTATTATCATATCTAATATGTCTATATCATTAGGTAGTTAGTTATTTAGTTCGGTGCTGATCCCACTGGTAAAGGTACTCTCTCATTTTTGTATGCCATGATGTTCTCACTAACTTTCTTCCTCGGTAACCTCCGGCAGAAAGTTCTCCAAGGGGGGAAGAAGTCTGTACCGTCCCAAGAACTCTCTTATCTCTTCCATCATCAGAACTACTATTTCTATATAGTGACACTAGGTGGAGTCACCAGCTTATTGAGTTAAGCATTGACAGTCCTTGTCATTCCTCTGAGAAAACTAAACAGTAGTTCAGAGACCCGTTGGACACTGAGTTGCAATGACATGATTGTCGTTTAGATGGGACCTGTCTGTTTAGGAGTCCTTTCTGTTTTCTTTGTATTAATTGTAATTAATCTGTAACTTAAATATTATGTTTTGTTGTAAATCTAAACATTTAACTTTAATTAAATATTTTAAAACTTCAAGTTTGAGTCTTTCAATTTGTTTTAAACGGAAGTTTGATTGTGTATGAAGGTGGTGTACGTAGTCTTCCAGCGAACACTTTGTTCCAGTCCTGACCCACAGGTATATGTGAAGAAGACGCCACACTACTTAAGTTGAGCCTAAAGCAATTGAATATTTATACCCGCTTAGGTTGTCCCCGAGTTATAGACTTTGTTTATTTCTTTCTCGATTGAAAAAGCGATGTATTGATAACAGCTGTTATCGGAATGGAATCGAGTGTCACTAGAAACTGAAAGGAAATAATGTTTCTGAAATATTCCGTGCATTTAATATTTGAATTGTTTATTTAAATTCGCATGGGGGAAGGGAAACGAAGGAAGTTTCACTTCGACCGTGTGTGTATTATATGTTTGTTCATTTCTGTGATTATCTGGTTGTATTTCACTCATGAGTGAATTAGTATAAAGGGAGTTCGAAAAAAAAACCTCATTAGTGCAGTAGAACTCCAATTATTCGAACTCCAGTTATCCGGATCAAACAAAGCGGATCGCCAATTACTCGGATCCGGAACGCTTTGAGGGGAAAAAAAGCAAAATCCTTATTTTAAAAGTTTCTTATACGTGAATGATATTCTTTTTAATAATCATTAAAAATTACAATACATACTAAAGAAAAGTTCTTTTGTTTACTAAGAAAGAACCTTTTTTTTTCGTGAATTATCTAATGGACGAGTAGAAGGATCACGCTTAGAGTGACTTCAGAATTAGTTTGTTAGCGTTAGAATTTTCCCCCAAACGAATAAAATATTGAAAAGCGTAATTGATAGATATAAAAAATGCGCAATCTCCTAAACTGCAACTGAAACCTTCTCTGAACATACAGTTCCCCTCAATCCTCTTGCATTAGGGTCCCGGTTGCTCAGTCGATAAAGGAGTTCAGATGGTGATCAGAGGATTGCTAGTTCAAGCCCGTGCGGTGGACTTGACAAAAAAAGTAGTGATCTTGCGATCGGAGGGTGGCCAGTTTCGCTACAAAAATACTAGAAAATCGTCCAGAACATCCAACAAATTATATCGGCGTTTCACCATAATATGAGGTAGCGAAAACGAGAATTTTGGTTCATCGTTTTACCGTAAAATGGTGAAGCGAAAATATGAGTTTTGGTGCAACGTTTCACCATTAAATGGTATCCGTGGTAGCACCATAAAATGGTGAAACTAAGCACCAAATAATAGTTGCAGCTAAATGGGTATCAAGGTCGTACTAAACGTTTAACAGTGTAGATGTAGATTTGGCTTGTGGAGAACGGACAAATTAATAAATATGTTTACTTTACCGCAAACAAATTTTTATGATGAATAAAAATTTAAGTAATAAAGGTGTTTTAGAATTTGATGGGTGAAATAGACATACTTTTTAAGTTTAGCCAGACAAAAGTGGTGTATTGAAATATCTTTATATATATTTCTCTTACGCGGTGATTGAAAAACGCTGTTTTTCTGTATGCTGAGTGGCAACAGTTAGTTTGTTTACGAAATTCTGTTGTGCCCGTATTTTTATGTTCCTATTATGTAAGCCATTTTGACGATTAGCC
Source organism: Troglohyphantes excavatus (assembly GCA_963932185.1). Lineage (NCBI taxonomy): Eukaryota > Metazoa > Arthropoda > Arachnida > Araneae > Linyphiidae > Troglohyphantes > Troglohyphantes excavatus. The sequence continues at coordinate 13,393,208 of OZ010667.1, forward strand.
CCTTCAATTCATTAGTAAATAATTATTTTGTTGATGTCAGCTTAAATTAGGAAGAATATAAACCCTATTACATTAAAAATAAAAGTTTTGAAAAACGCTTTTGAATTTTCAAATGAGCGGAATCTTGACGTGGCGCCATCTGTTGGCAAGTTTGGAAACTAGATTTCTATGACCTTCATTTTTATGACGTATTAACTTAGTTATATACACACTTCTGGTAGGCAAGAGTATGGTAAGCTTAACGTCAATTATGCCAAAACAAACTACCGTATATACTCGCGTATAAGCCGATCCGCGTATAACGCGACCCCCTAATTTTAGGCCGATTTTTTGTCCAAAATCGGAAACTCGCGTATAAGCCGAGTTCTATTTTCGTACATGAAAAATTCCGATTAAAATCGGCAAATCCTCGACAAAAGAGTGACATTTTAATTAGAAAAATAAATATTTAAGCCTAGAAATTAAAAGTTTAAAGGAAATGGCTGGAGAAACGGCCTTCCTCGAAGTTCGTGACGATTCATCGGGCTTAAAAGTATGTACTACTCGTAATGTTCTGGTGCCTTTCAAACCTCCATCGGACTTCTTAAATTAAATCTCCCTTAATATCAAATAAAATATTTAAACCACAAACTTAAATACCAAAATGTGCAATTTATAATCCTTAACATCGTTTTGTAAAGATTTAAAATTTTAGAAAACGTCAACTATTTTATGTCTACATCGTTGACTACTTCAACTTCTTCCTTTCCCCATTTTAGGCAAATTATATTAGAAATTTTAATGACCCGCGTATAAGCCGACCCCCCTACTTTTTGATGAAAATTTTGACTTAAATTTCTCGGCTTATACGCGAGTATATACGGTACCAATAATGTTAAAAATTAAACTAAAACGCAGGAAAGGTGTGAAAATAACGTGGAAAATAATAAATAATGGTAGAAATAAAATAATAAATAATGACTTGCCAGTGGTTCCGTTGTTTTCATTTGTAGTTTAAAAGGAATTAAATGATTTTATATTGATTTACATGGCGAAAAAATGTATTGATGCCAAGATGAATTATAATTTTAATTTAGTTTCAACGTTTAAAGTTTTTGGTAATATAATTAAAAAAAGTATTGTTACTAGGACACATTGTTATTGTGTTCTACCTTTTAGCGAGCGAAGCGAGAAGTGGTTTGCGGAGCGTTAGCGGAGCAGGGGGCGGAGCCTCCTAGTTATTACATATTTCTTGAATCAGATCATTCTGAAAGTAGTCAGATACTTTAATAAATTGATATATTTAGTATTGGAGAGTTTGATTTAAACATTAACACTACTGACTATACTCAGGGCCGCTCTTAGGGGTGTACGACACGTGCCACCGCACAGGACCCCGCGCTCATCAGAGAAAAACGCATAATATAGTAACATTACAGATAAATTGATTGTTTTCCTTGTTTTGACATGAAACGTCTTAAAAATAAACTACATGAAATATCATGTTAATGATATAAAACATGTAATGTCCTTCCATAAATTCGGAGAGCACTGCTGGTAGGATTTGTCTTTACGATCATATGAAGGTTTTTTCTTCCTTCTGGCAGGACAGCCTGTACAACCAAAGAAAATTCAGAAGCCTCCGAGTTGTCGGTAAAAAACAGCTTAAAGGAAAAAACTGTAAAATGTGTATGTACAAAAGTGCTTACCGAAGAATTTTGGTGACAAATGTGGAGTTAGAGATGGGTGATGGTGAACGAAATAAGGGGCAGTACAAGATTATTACGCCACAACGCTTTTATTCCATGCTCCCGTGGATAGAAATCCACCTTCCTTCATCAACACTTCTCTAGCTCTCTCTTACAACTGATCAGTGTTGCCAGCGACACCCAGGTGGCGCTGGAACACATTACAAAGTAACTCCCTCTAGTGGTGTGTATACGCACTAGGGCATTCCGACACTCGGCCATTCGACTATTCCGTCTTCGGAATCACATAATTACAATGATATACTACAATACAATACATTATATTACAATACATGACATTACACATCTACACCTACATTCCTCATCCCATATTTCACACCTTAATCATTATCCTATTATAACTTTAAATTATTTCATAACATCTAAAAATTAATTACTATCTTACTTCAAATTTAAAATCTCGTAAGCATTATCAAATTTATTATTGTAAAAATTTAAATACCTAAATCACTTTTTATCATTAGAGTTCTATATGTCCTAAAAATAAGTGTTCCAAAAGTTTCGAAGTTAAAAATGTTCCAAAGTCTTTCAATACTCAAGAAATTCAAATGTTCAAACCTAAAAATAATTAACACCAAAAAAAAGTTTTTCACTTTTCACTAATAAATTCTTTTCAAAGCACTTTCAAAAATGTAACCATCACAATTATGTTTTAAAAAAATAAACATCAATAGTAAAATTAAATCACAAAATTTTCAATGATACAACTTTCATTCTCTACTCGTATTATGCAACACTCAACAACATCATAACACTTTATGCACAGCTGTTGTCAACAAATAAAACTTCTTTCAGAAAAAAAAATTATTTCCACTGATAAAAAAAAATTCAAACGGCTATTCGAATTCCCAAAATAAAAATAAAAAAAACTTTCGCAACCTCAAATAAAAAAATAAACAAATCATAAATATTCCACATTTCGCAATTCTGCATACAATTTTTTCGTAGCACAAAAAAAAATAAAGATTCACTTTCAAGGGTTGCTTCACAAAAAAAAAGATAGTTAACGCCAAGGTCGCTTACTCCTTGTTTAACGCATTGGTATTCTCCAGTTGGCTTCTGTATTTGGGCCATATCGTCGCCAAGGTGGTTGTGTTCGTTGATCCTGATCTGTGATTGGACCGCAGCTCTCAACCATGGATCGGTGATCGCCAAGACGTGACTTCTTTCGCCAACTCCACTCGCTTCCAAATTGTTGGATGGTAGGTTTGCTTCTCTTAAAGCCGTTCCTATGATTTGGGCTTGCTCGCCAATTGCAGACTTGGCATGTTGTATTCCGTCGCCAACCTCGTTCGTTTGCATCAGTTGGTTGATCAACTTGCGAGCTAATTCGCCAATTGTGGTTGTAGCTTTTGCTCTTCGGGAATTTGTATTTTGATTGACTCTTCCGATTCCGTTTTGTTTTTCGGAAATGTTCAAATTGGTTTTGAGAGAACATCTTTGAGTTTTCTTTTTTCGAAGCGATTCTCAAACCTATTTCGCTTATTTTCTTTGGTGCACAGTCTTTTTCAGGCTGACGCGCCGTCTGTGTTTGCAAGTTTTGCGATGATATCACACGTATCAATCCACATCTAAGTGCGTTCGTACTATTGACTTTATTTTCACTGTCGTCTTTATTTTCCCTGCACTCGAACGATTTATGCCCGATTTTTCCGCAAGCAAAGCATATTATTCCTAGTTTTCTATTCACCTGTCGATTTTGCTGGGTAGGCTCCCTCTCCTTCGCGTAAGCTCCTCCCGTCTGCGCGCTGGCGCCGTCTCGGTTTCGAAGACCTGTCTCCTCGTATGCTTTGTTTTCGTACGGCTTTGTGCTTCTTCTGAAGTTTCGTGCAGCTTGAAAATCATCCAGTTTGTCCGTTAGAGTTGCTACGTCCTTGATTTTTTGTAGTTCATCTATGAAATGCTCCTGCATCTCCCTCGGTAATTTTCTTTTGATTTGGTCGACTAACATGAGTTCTTTGAGCGCTTCGAATGTGTTTATTTCCATTCCGTTTAGCCACTCGGTTAGGTAGTTCTTTAAAACGTACGAAAAATCTCTCCAGGTTTGACTTGGTTCTTTTCTGGCAAAACTAAAATTTAGTCGAAACTGTTCCGCTGTCAGACGAAACTGCCTAAGTAAGATGGTTTTGATCTGTTCGTAGTCGCTCGTCACATTTTCCGGTTCTCTCGTAATGACATTTGCGACCTCTAGTGGTAGTAGACCAATCAGGTGATTTACCCATGTATTTTTGTCCACTCCCAGTCGAACTATCTGTCTCTCGAATAAAGCCAGGTACATGCTAATGTCGCCTCCTTCAAAGGGCTTTATCACGTTACGATTGGAGACACTCGTTTGTTCTGTTGTCGACGAGTTTGTTCGACGGTTTTCTGCATCTATTCTTAATTTCGCTATTTCGAACTCTTGTATTTTTTCCTTTTCTAGAGCTTCTCTCTCTTTTTCCAGGGCTTCTCTTTCATGAGTTTCTCTTTCTTCTCTTTCCGCTACGATGGCATATAACAGGTTTTTTGTAGTTTCTTCATCATACCCTGTGTGCCCAGTTATGATTTTGCACATTTGTATAACCTTTGGGTTTTCCGGTGGAGTCAGATCCAGTTCGTCTAAAAGCACCATCAAATCTACCTTACGCGTCTTTGCCAGGTACGACATCTTGAGGGCAAAAGTTAGTCACTTTTGTACACTCCACTATTGCTTTCGCACGTCGCTGATCCGCTCTTCACTGACGACGATGTTTTTGGATTCTGCTGTGCTGCGAATCGGATTTCGCTTCCTTATTCGACGACGACCGCAGTTGTCTCGTGGTGCGTTAGGCTTAGCCTCCGGTTCCTTCCGTTTTCCGATTCTGCCGCAACACTAATCCTCTGTTGCTCAGTGATTCACACACGGCCTCGAGCCCCCATGTGGAGTTAGAGATGGGTGATGGTGAACGAAATAAGGGGCAGTACAAGATTATTACGCCACAACGCTTTTATTCCATGCTCCCGTGGATAGAAATCCACCTTCCTTCATCAACACTTCTCTAGCTCTCTCTTACAACTGATCAGTGTTGCCAGCGACACCCAGGTGGCGCTGGAACACATTACAAAGTAACTCCCTCTAGTGGTGTGTATACGCACTAGGGCATTCCGACACAAATAACACGACTGACATAAATTTGGTATCATTCGATAGAGAATTAGGCTGATATCGATAAAAATATTTTTATTTTAAAATTCAAAATAATACAGACATTTTATGTAACGAAGTTCTCGAATAAATTCTCCATTTAAATTATATGTAGTAGTATCAAATATTTGTAGTTAATTAAAAAGAAATCCGATTCGCTTTTCAAAAATCTTAAAACTTATTTATACATTTGTGGATGTTAGAAAGGGCCCCGCTACTAAGTTCACACCGGGCCCCGCATCTATCAAGGGCGGCCCCGGCTATAGTATCATCCGATCATATATCGTTGGGTTCTTCTAGAGCTCTCTTTTTCATCCAAACCTCGTTGCGCCTATCAAAGAGGGTCTGCGGAGAATCGTATCCAACTTGGTAAAACTGAGATTTGTCCACTGTCTCATCGGCAAACAAACTGATGGCTAATTTTTCTGCTTCCTCGGTCCAAGTTGCTTGTCTCCACACATAACCAGGAAAAGACCTGAAAGTTTAAAATTTCAGAGAGGGAATAAAAGTTTTATTAATTTATGTACTACTTGGAAACACTTTTTGAACTACTCATAACACTTTTATAGTCTGCAATAATTTGTTGTTAAGAAACACTTTTAAAAATAGGAACTCAAAGATAAGTTAAATAGACATGTACACACATTATCGTGTGTACATCTCTTGCATATAATTAAATATAAAATAAACTGGAGTCATGACCCTTATACTACTTTCTACAATATATTTATATTTAAAATTCTGAAATATTATGATATAAATGAGTTGGGTATCTTACCTAACAGCAAATTGGGATGGCCCTTCTTTGAGAATGTGGATTCTTTTATCGTTTGGCAGAGGAGGATCGTCTGCTAATTCTGATGGAACCATGAAATGCATTTCAGTTATCGTTTTCGCGTTATCTGTCGTTTTCTGAATTCGAACAGGCACAGTCATATTGATTTCCAATTCTGAAAAACAACATAAAACAAGTTATAAGATTTTACACAACTTTTATTTCGTAATGTATTAATTTTGACAACATTTTGTAAAATAGCAGACTCCCGCAAACTTTAAGAGATTTACTTTATAGAACACAATTTTTTTTGTATGAAATAATATAAATAATTATGAAAATATGAAAAATCATTTCATAATTTAAAATAAAATATTTTTTGTTTAAAATAAAATATTATATTTTTAATAAATTTATCTTCCAAATAGCTCCATGATTCCCCTTAATTCGTGATCCGACCAGCCACAGCCAGTATTTTAAGATTTTGTTTATATCTTGCAGTGACCACGATCAACCACAGCACAAAATCGTAAATGTTATAATATATTAACTTTTAACCAGAATTAGAACTATTTTGCTATAACGTCAACGACTTCTAATAATTATTTATAAATTTGATTCATATTTCGCTACATGAAACCGAATATGCAAACTAAATAAAAACAAGGTCAATAAATAAAAAAAAATCGATTAATCGAAAGCTTTATTCTAAATTTTCTTTTTCTGTCTGCTTTCCTCCTTATATCCATTGAAAGACCATTTAAGAATACGCTGTTTGAATAATTTTATGTAAAATATTTTTTATTTCAATATTTAAAAACTTAAAATCGAACAATCGGTGTTCGAATTTGAAATGTGCGATTTCGACGTCACCTTTGCTGTCACTTCCCAGGAGTATTAATTACCTGTACACTAAATTCGGTTATTTCCATTGTCTTCATTGGAATATTTTGGTTACACATACACACTCATGCTAATAGTAGAAAATCTCCTTTTATGTGACTTCAAAAATTGTAGCAACAACGAAAACTCGATTTTCGAAAAATGCTTCAATTTTGTGTATTTTATATAAAGTAATAGAAAATAAAAATTGATACTATGTCGGTAATAAGAAATGTCGTACAGTACAAATTATTTTTAAAATGCTAGAAATAAGTAAAGTTCAAAATCTATGTTGATACTTTCATTAATTCCATAGAAAAGCTAGATATGTACAGTGCCCCTCTCAGGGGTGTGCAGCGGGTGCCACCGCAGAGAGCCACTCGTTTATGAAGGGACCCCGCGCCCAGCAGTAAAATTTGATATAACTATATTTTGGCGGGAAAGGAATTTCTATTTTTAAAACTGCAATTGCATTATTTTCGATTTTCATTTACTCGTATATAGGATACATTTAATCACTGATCATAAGTTATCCGATGACGTCTAGAATATTAAAGAATCTTTTGTGATCTTTTTTTCCTCTGTAAATAAAAAAGGAAGTAATAGACAGATTCAATATGGTTTTAAAATGCAAGTTTTTTGTATTGCTTCTTAAGGATTGGTGCAATATAGGACAACCTAGGAGGGGGGGAGGTGCTAAATATATTTGACAAAAAGATGTAAACTCGGCAAGATTCGCACTCAGGCTCACAGCTGCTAAGGACGATGGGACAATATAAACGATATAAAAATAAATGAACTTGGTAAGTTAGATTAGCAGCCGGTTTCCTGTTTTGAATCATTACATTCTGTGTAACTTCATTTCACATGTCAATGTCGACTAAAAGTGCTCAAACAAAAGCCTCATTACTGCAGCAGCTGTAAATATAAGAATTTAATGAGAAATGAATGTTCTTTAGTTTTTTTAAAACTAGAACTGTAACAATATTGATAAGACAAAGTAAAAGCTTGCGTTTGAGGCAATTTTATAGTTTGTATTTACTTTTTAAATATTTAGCTTCGTATTGGTCATAACCTATCAAAATGGTTTTCAGTGTTAACCAGAAGATAGCAGAATAACCGTTTTCGACAGCAACCAATCCAATTCAGGTTTTGAACTTGGGACCCATATGGGTTTGTGTAATGCCAGTATACAATGTAAAACAAAAGCTACTTAAAAATGAGTACCTGAACCTATTCGTTTTCCTTTGAGTACAATAATCGCATCGTAAATGAGCGATGACGTACTGGAATTTAAGTAACCGTGCTTTCTCAAAAATGAGTAGTGTGATTTAATACTGCCAATCTCAGCTTCTGTTCGAGCCATCTTAACAAAGCGACCTGGCAAACTTAAAATAGTTGTTCAGAAGAAGGTGTTCCACATTATTGGATGTTGATTGCTTAAATAGAAACCGAGTTATTACAACAAAATTATCTTCCTTCGTTTGACATATCTTTTTAACATTTTTTCTGTTTATAACTTCTTCTTCTTTTTAAGACTCTGGATATCGGTGCCTGCAGATCTGGGTTCGATTCCCGGTAAGTCTTGATTGCAATTGAAAGGGACTTATGGAGGCAGCTTATGTAGGCTAGCATCTGCTCTTTTTATGCATATTTACACATTGTACTCATTTTTCAGTACATGTCTTTTTCAAAATTGAAACTTATGTATTTGGAACAATGATCGAATGTATCGATCGAACCATCGAATGTATTCAAAAATAAGTAAATTTTACTTATTTTTGAATACCTATTTTGAACAGTGTACAATGAAGCGCATCACATGTGCATTTCCCTCTCATAATAAGATTAAAGCGATATGTTGATTGGCCATTTTCTATATTTATGCTTGTGTTGTAAGCTTGCCTTGTCGAGATTTATTGAAAGCAACTGCAAAAATAAAACTTTCTGGGTCTCATGTGCAGAACAATGTTTCAAATTTCATACTTTTGCGTACAGTAGGAGAAGTGTTTTTTAATTTACAGAAAGTATATAAGAATATTCTTTAATTTGTTATTATAAATATTTATTAAGTTTGAAGAAGTATAAACCTACCTCTTTCATTTTTTCCGGTGATATAACCAAAGAGTCTCATGAATGCCTTGTACTGGGCAATTCTATTCAGTGCATTTTCTTCTGTCGTAGCGATCCATGTTAGGCCTGGATATGACCTTATTTCATAATCCTATAAGAAAAACATGGAAATATTCACATTTACTTTATGTGAATTAACATTAAATAAAAAATGTGTTTTAATATTACCTACTTTAATGTTCTCCAGCAACTTAATTTTTACCTGTGTTATGTTCTATCGACTTAAACACTTTTCATAATTTCCTTTTTCTCGGCTCTTAACCCTTTCTCTAAATGAGCATTTGTTTTGTTGGCTAAAGTCACACTTGAGCTATAGACATTGTTTTTATGTATCTCTTAATCAACCCAGTTTTCGAACAATTTCTAAAAATGTCAAATTAAAAATTGATTTCCTACACCTTTTTTCGATTATTTAAGTTTAATGCTAACCTTACTTCTCGGCAGTACCGTTACACAATATGTATATATATATATTTAAATGTATTCTTTATATTTAATGTATTTCATATTTAAATGTAATCTTACAAGTTGGGCAATTTCTAATCTTCCTTAATTTCAATTTGTTAAAAATTTTCCCAACTTGGAGTTTTTAGAAGTTGAAATTCCCAACTTTCAGGGTTTCCTGATTATTGGGGGGGGGGGGGTGCCCCGATCCCCCGGTGCGACGGGGCTGCTTCTCGACTGCATGTACATTAATAACTTGGATATAAAATTTGATTGTTGGTGAATTATTTATTCTTGATATAATGGTGTCCACATTCACAGAACCCATATTTAAGCCCCACATCTTTTGGACTCAAGTGACCTAAACGTACGCATAAATTCTCAACGAACACAGAGATATGACGTTACTTACACCATGATCTTCGTCAATAGTGTACGGCGCACATTCACTGTTCTTGTATATGCAGCCCTCTGCAATACTCCAAACAAAAACAATCTGAAATGTAAATACCGATATCACAACATTGAAGGAAAATACTTTTAGGCACGTTCTACACGAACGTGACAAGCGTACGTTGCGTGCAGCAGATGCTTCTGAGATTTATGAATACATATCACGTGATCTGTCTTCACCAATCACAGAGGCATCTGGTGCTCTCAACAAGTGTTAATAACGTCTGTGTAGTATGGCACTTACAACACCGACAGTATCAGCAATACTATGCATATTTGTCTATATTATAGAATAACAATAACACATAGATACTCTAAACAAATTTAGAATCTTCTTTCATAATTATTTATATAATTACAAAAAGCAGTCTTTTGGAAATCCGACATTTTGACATGAATACAACTTTAAAATCAGTACGGGTACGAGATTCTTCGAATCCCTATAACTCCAGAGGGAGCAGCCTAAAGGGATAAATAACCTACCATCGTGTAGAGGAAAATAGGCCGTTTCGAACAGGCCGATCGTTAACCTGTTCACCTATCTGACCTTTGTACCGCTGGGGGAGAATGTCACCTTTGGCTGCGGTATACACTATCGCCCCCATAACTTAACGGGGAAACAGCATATGGGGTTAAATGACGTATGATCGTGTAGAGGAAGATGGGCAACGTCTACCAGGTTCGCAATTAATCCATTCTTCTTTTTTGTATCGCGTGTGAGGAAGGATGAGTCAAATTTCAGTCAAATAAGCAGCAGGCCGAGAAAGAAGCCGGTACAAAGTATTCAAGTACCGAATCTTACGGTGTAGTGGGGACTGTACTTACACGATTTATTTATAAAATTAAATAAGAAATATTATTAAAATCTGAAAAATAAACTCTTCTATGCAAATTTTTAAATAGAAAAGATATCCGAAACACTTACAATGAATGCGGTCGTCTTCAACATAGCAGAAAATGCAACAAGCGTCTGTAACTTTACTAAAAGCCGTATATCACAGAAAGCGCACCAGCAATAACTCCACGTCTTTCAGATGTTATTGTAGATATTTCCTAAATATATCTCTCATCACGGAAAATAATTAAAATATTTTCTTATTTTTATAAGATAAGCGTTTATTTAATCGTATCAGAGATGGGAAAATACTCACTGACAGCAATCAAATTATATAATCAATGAACTTTTCTAAGAAATATTATATTCGTATCTTTATTTATAATCTCTACGTACAACTTCGTAATCTATGCTTTGATTTCTCTCATTCTAGACTAATTTTTATATAACCGTATGTTTTATATAAGAAATGTTATCTGATATTCTTACATGATATCCTGATAGTCTTGCTCGTTAAAGCGACAACCGGTCGATGCTCCATTATTGTAAATTTCTAGTAATATAAAATAGTCTTTTTTAAAAAAAATGAAAACCGTCTTTTTAAGAAAATGCGCTAAAAATTAAAAAATAATTTTTAATTTTGCAACAAAGTTGAAAAAATTGAATTATTTAATATCAATTGCATACTTATTAAAACTTTTTGAAATCGGGGCCAAAATGTATGCATGATTTTTGTAAATTGTCATCAACTTCAAAAGTTGTAATAAGTATACAATTTATATAAATAATTAAAAAAAATTTACTTTTTTGCGCATTTTCTTAAAAGTGGGTTTTCCTTTTTTTTAGAAAGAATATTTTATTTTTCCCTTTTTAGTTTTTAATTTAGCGGGGGGCTTGGCCCCCTGTTATTATTCACCAAGAAATTCAAGTAGCAACTTGTGCTCAACTTTGTTTCAACAATGTTTTAAACAATCCCTATCAATGCCAATAAATGCTGATTAAACGAAATGTCATTGTTGTACAACTTAAGTTAAACAACGAAAATATTTCGAAATAAATAGTATAAATTGTTTCAAAAAACTTCGGTTAATCGACATTTCCGGATATATAACAGCCGGATAAACGATTATTGTTTTGCTGATTTTGCCTAAGAGGATTTTTCTCTATCCAACAAAAAAAGAATTTTCGAAATCGTACAATATTTTTTTCCAAACGGTCCGGTTAATTGAGAATTCCGGATAATTAATTGCCGGATAACATTGCCGGATTGCATTTGAAACATCCCCTATCCAACAAAAAAAATTGTCAAAAAATCTGAATTAGAACCGAAATCTTGCACGAACATACATAAAAAAAAATTCCACAACAGTCGAATTGATAACCTCTCGACTTGGCGCGCGATTTAGCGGTTTTAATTTAAAATTTCTGGCGGTTTTATTTGGAATTTTGGTTGGCGCGCTGTTCAGTCGGTTAAAAATTATAATTAAAAGAACAACATAATGCAAATAATGATATTATGTGAATAACTAAAACGAGCTATTTGTGACGTCACATGACATCATTTTGAATTTCGAATCTGTAATCTACAATATATTTCTGGCTTAAAACAAAAAGGAAAACCTCGCCTTCCGAAGAGGAGTGTATAAATTGCATCCATCTTGAAAATTAATGATCATTCATATACTTCAAATTTTTTATAGTGCCCTGAAAATATTCGACGAGGTCCCGTCAACCCAAAGACTTTTTCTGAGCGTCTTGCCTTCTCTAACAACACACTGCTGATTCTGCTGCTCCCCATTTTGAAAATGCTGCGCTAATTCTTGATCAACAACAGAATTAGCATAAAAATTAGTGAATCGTCATTGGCTATTGCGTTTATCAGATGATCAGTGATGACCACAACTTAATTAAGTCTGATACTTAGAGTAATCACTTACTGAAATACGCTCTTCTTTATATCTAAAACACAGAGAATATTCTATTAAAGTAGAAATCCGGATATGAGTTATTTCTCTGGTCATACCGATTGCACCCTGTTGATGACCCTAATTTTAGGCGATAAATACTGACGGTCAAAACTCATTAGAAGAAAATCTAAACATTTTGCCCAAAATCCACCCAAATTTAAATTCATAAAAAAAATCATTTTTACCATATCAGTGATTTGATGTTAAACTAAAAAACCATCTCTTTAAAATTAAATTATTTAGAGAATATAAAAAAACACATCGTAAAAAATATATATTTAACCTTCCACGTAATAAAACCAACTTAACATTTTCAAAAATCGTCGGCAGATGGATCTGAGTTTGCAATTAATTGTAAAACCATACAAAGTTACCCTAGAACATTTAATATTTTATTTAAGAAAATATACAAATACATATAATACAGCATAAGGATTAGAAGTTTTACAAATAGCTGCAAAATTCATTAAAAATATATATATTATGCTACAAAATAGCTTTCTTTTCTTGTAAATACGCAAATATGTGAGAATTCCTCTTCATAGAACTAATTTTCTGACTTCTTCATCCAGACTTCATTGAGGCGGTCTTCGCTACGCCATGGGCTGTCATACACACAAATGTAGTAATAAGAGGAGTCAACGGATTCGTCTGTCAACACGGCCATTTTCAATACATCTGCATGATCGTCCCAGATGCTTTCCTGCCGAGCCATTCCACTGAAGTTTCTGAAAACGCAAATAAGCAAAACTATATCAACATTAAACTTCCACATTGTGAAGTTCTATAAGCTGACATTCCAAATCATTAAAGTCATTATTCGAGGGCGTCATTTAATTAAATTGACTGTTATGAAAAGGGGATATGTACTGGTGATCCTGTAGAAATAGGGCATCAACATAGTACATATCTAGTAGTGGTTACCATTTTTTTAGTTAAATCTGGATACGTGGACTGGGGGGGGGGGGGGAGGGGGGTCAAAGTATAGTATAAAATTATACTAGCTGCTTAACAACGTCCCTCTTTCAGTCACAGAGTTTGAGGAAGCGAAAAAATAATTAAAGCGTCAGAATACACAGAAGATATAATTTTTAATGTTTGGTGAATCAAAACTACACCATTCTGTCTTTCACACACATACATTTTCATTCCATTATTCCAATATTTAATTACCTTATATTCAGTAGCACTTCGTCCGCAAGTGTTTTATTATACTCAGGGCCGGATTTAGGCATAGGCTGCAGCCTAGGATCCGGCACCACACACACAAAAAACCAGTCAAATTGCGGAAAAAATTTATTTGGAAGGATGATAATCCATATCCTAATGAAAATAGTATACTACAATTTTTTTATGATGAAAAAAAAATCTATTATTTTTAACAGATTTGTACAATGTAAAAACACTCTAATACTTTTATGTTCTTCTTTTTTTTGGAAATCAGTTGTTTTTATTTTGCTTTGAGCTTACTTGAGGGTAATCCAGAAACGCGTGCCATATTTAACTCAGTTCATCCTCGCTTCGTTAAATTAAATTTTTAGAATCTCTTCTAAAAATAAACTTAGTTAATATTCTTGCATTTTACTTTAGATTTCCTTTACCTTAATTTGCAAAATTTCAGATTTTATTTTTTGCAATTTACTCTTAGACTGTTAATTTAGATTTGTTGCACATTCAGATACAATTCAGATATGGTGTTTTAGCCTTCCTTCTGCCCCCTGGGTTTTTCTCCTCCTCGTCATGGCTGGGTTTCTGTTGGCCGTCCCCTTTCCTGTTTTGTCCTGTGTGGCTGGGAGCTAGTGGTGAGTGAGCGAATGGGTGCGTTTAGACTATTTTAAAATTTATGTTTCAAATTCGATTTTCATTTTCAATAAGCATTTCCGATGAATTGGATATAGTCCGTCGCTGGACCCAGGTTCCAAATTTTAAACCATATCAAAGTCAGCGTGCCATATTTTATAATAATTTTCATAGATTCCAGAATACCATCGCACCTTGAGATTCCTTTAAACCGTTGGCATTTTGTAACGTAGTATTGCAAATTATCCAAAAAAACAGTGCATCCCAATTACACATGTACACTTAAAAAGGATTAAATTTGCCGTTCTGGAATACATCTGTTTAAGAAAAAAAAATTCGAAATCCCATTTCCCATTTTCTCCATACCCTCCTCCCTGTAGTTGGGGGGGGGGGGGGGGCACACCTCATATTCTGCCTAGGGACCTACTAACTGTGAATCTGGTCCTGATTCTACTGTTTTATTCTATTTAATGGAAAATAAAATAAAACAAAACTGCCAACACTTTTAGTTTTTAGTTTGAATTGGACCCTGAATAAGCAGGTTCATCCACTTCCCATCTCCTTTTTTGGATGAGGTAATTTTATTCAGGAAAAGTTTAATATATTTTTATTTTTTTCGAAGAATTCTGGACAGGATAAAACTGAATTATCTTTTACGCTTGACGTTCAGCAGCTTTTTTTACAACTGCGTGCCCAATGTTGATAGAAGATAGGGTAGACCAAGTGTGTAAACAATGGAGTTTCTTTCATTGACGGAATGGCGTCTACTTTTTCGAATACGTCAGATTTTTTTTTTACATCCACATTTATCCTTCTCCGCATTCACTGGAGTAAATTCGTATATTTTGAAGCACCGAACGATAACACGGACGCGAGTTTAAAATCAGAACAAACTCTATTTATGTATTTTTTTTTTTTTTTTACTAAAATCCCGACGTACTCTTTAGTCCAGCGCCCCAATCGGCTGCTTGTGTATCTTGGGCTCTAAGCCGCCATTGCCCATACGACTTAAATTTCCATACAAAAACCCGTTTAAATACTAATTTTATTTCAATTCCATGCACAAGTTTCGGTAAAAACCGTACTTAATTGAAGTGAAAGGATGTGACTGTGGAATCAAAAGCTATTTAAAAGCTTTTTGGCGCATTGGCATGGTAGTTTATAACAATGAGATAGTAGTAAGTGGGTTAACAATACTGGACTGGGCGTCATATTTTTAGACGACTTATGCTATAGAATTAACAACGAACGTTTAAAAACGTGAAGTTTTTTAAATCTATCTTCGTTTATTGAGATATTTAACATTGTTGTAAGATTTCTTTTTGTAAGAATTTTTCCGACATGAAATTGCGTAAAAATATGTAATTCGGTATAAAAAAAATATACATTTTATCGGCATTTGCTTATATAATTACATCAATTTGTTTTTATTATGACTTCAATTTGTTTATACAATGACTTTAATTTGTTTATATAATGATTTCAAATTGTTTATATAATGTCTTCAATTTGTTTTTATAATTACTTCAATTTTTTGTATAATGGCCTCAATTTGTTTATATAATGTCTTCAATTTGTTTATAGAATGACTTCAATTTGTTTATGTAATTACTTTAATTTGTTTATATAACGACTTCAATTTGTTTATATAATGTCTTCAATTTGTTTATAGAATGACTTCAATTTGTTTATGTAATTACTTTAATTTGTTTATATAACGACTTCAATTTGTTTATATAATGTCTTCAATTTGTTTATAGAATGACTTCAATTTGCTTATGTAATTACTTTAATGTGTTTATATAATTACTTAAATTTGTTTTTATAATTACTTCAATTTGTTTATGTAATTACTTCAATTGGTTTATATAATGACTTCAATTTTTTTATATAATGATTTGTTTATATAATGACTCCAATTGGTTTATATAATGACTTCAATTTGTTTATATAATGATTTGTTTATATAATGACTTCAATTTGTTTATAAAATGATTTTAATATATTACCTGACAACATAAGTAGTTGGTGGCTCTTTTGCCACGCTAACCATTTTGTTGGTAGGAAGTGGAGGATTAACACTTTGCTCTGGTGTCAAAGCAACAGCCATTGTATAACTATTGTATCCCTCGTGGACCGTTTTCGTCGTTCGAACTGGCACCATCATATGTAGTTTCTGTCCTGTTACCAAAATATTTAACATAAATTCAACACAAACTAAATAAAGTTATGCATTTGTGCAATTATATTGAAGGAGCGAGCAGAAAAAGGGGTTAGCTGACAGAAATCACGTTCTAATGAATAAGCAGCTTTTTCACTGACAACAATCTTGAAGGAAAGGGTCGCTTTGAGTTGAGCATCCACTATTTTTCACCAAGGAAAATATTATCAAGATACTTTTTCCTATTCATCATCCGTGAGCGTGATTAGTGGTGATAGGTTATGAATTGGCGCGTTATCGCAGATTTGGCATTTAGGTTCGCCTAATGAAATCGAACCATTATAAGTGAAACATATACTTTTTACTGCTCTGTATCTGCCTAAATAAATGAAGCAGAGCCATACAGTTTTGAGGAAAGACGCATATATACTTAAAGCTTTCATATATACCAAATTTTTCAAAAATGTTATTTAGCCCTTCTTTCACTTGCTCCTTCAATCGTTTTGTGGTACTCACTGTAGCCTATTCGTTTCTATACATAGTTGATGTACCTAATGCTACATGGGTTCCATTAATTCTCGGGAGGGGCAATTTTGCTTAACTTTTTTCCAATGTTGGGGGTTTTGCATACTAATTTTTTTTTTGCAAGTTTCATACATTATTGTTACAAATAAAAACAACCATTATATTTCATAATGAATTGATATTTACCAATAATTAATGCGGATCTCTTAAATTAATCGTATTTTAGTCATGTAATTTTTTTTAAAATCCCTTTTCAATAGTATTTCATTCTCTTTTTCGAAGACATTTACACTAGCTAGCTAGTCACAAAAACAAAATATATGAAAGTGAAATAGTTTGTTTACTAATTAGGCATTTCTATTTGTCGCAGGCATAATCTGTCATAGTTATTTGCTCTCTTGTTGGTTTTGATATGAAAATTTGTAGCATAAGGTGATAGCTCAATTATTGCCCATATCATTTGTCCCGCTCTCCCGGGCTTTAACTGAGAAGACCGTATTTCCAGAAGTTTTTTTAAATGCCAGTTCGTTATAATAGACATTGTGTATTGAATTACCACATTTATTTTTCTTAAAAAAAAATCTCTCCAACCTCACAATAAGTCCGTTTTAGGTATTGCAAATTAGAAAATCTCGGAGGGAGCAATTGCTCTTAATGCCCTATAGAATCCGCCACTGGGGGTCCTTAAGTTTAAATTCCGGTAGGTGCTGTATTTTTGAAAATAGGAAATTTTTTGTTCCTTTTGGTATATTAGAATTTGCTCACAGCCGCGGGTCCCTGTGAATTTTCGAATTCGTAAAACTATTTTTAAAAAAACAATTTTACCAACCTTTATCGTTTCCTCCTCCCAAGTATTCATATAGCTGCTTAATAAGTCCCCTTGTTACATTTGATTTGCTTTTTGCTTTTCCGCTTACACCAACCCAGACGAGGGAAGGATAATTCCGCTCTTCGAACACCTGTTTAAAAGAAAGAGAATAAAATAACTTTTTACAACAGAATCACAGAAAAAATAAAAACATATAGGATTAAAAGTCACTTCCTTTAAAAAATCAGGTAAACACTACAGTCACGGGCCCATGACAAAATAATATTTAGGCGGCCCCCAACGTATCTTAAAATAAAACTGCTAAATGTATGTATGTATAAGCACACAATTCAAAATAATATAATCAATCAGCTTTAATGCAAGTGTACATCCTGGAAAAAACTTATACAGAGCGGTGCAAAGTTAACGTTATGGTTTATGTGATTTATAACTTTTTTATTTAATATTGCATTTTTTCTTTTGCTTCAGAATTGTGTAAAGAAGGCTTGGGGAATTTGAAATGGAACAGTACACAATAGAACAACGAACAAAAATCTTTGAATTTTATTTTTCAAACGGAAACTCAAGTTATTCTGACGCAGCGTGCATATCGTCGATATTTTAATGTGCGGACTGGATCCTCAGTGCCAACAATAAATCGCCTGGTTGCAAATTTTCAGCAACAAGTTTCAGTAAGGAACCAATAACTGAAAAACAATATTCGCAATGAAATCCGTGCCACAAACCCTGAAATTTTGCGAAAAGTCATGCAATATGAGTTGGAAAGAGCACGACTTTGTGAAGCGGAAAATGGGCGACACCTGGGAGACGTATTTTTCCCGTTTAAGTTAACAATATTCTCCATTCATATGCTGTATTTTGACAAAATAATATTAACAATTTATTCAAAAATAAAAAAAGGTATAAAGCATTTAAACCATAACGTTCATTTTGCACCACCCTGAATATTTAAAATAAATACTATTTTTTTTTCTCCATAAGAATTCGATGGACGTTAGTGGTGCAGCACTTCAACAGAGTTTCTTCATATGTTTATCATTCTGTACTTGCTTCCCCTTTTAGTTGATGGTCATGTTCTACTTATTTTATACCAAATCCGTAATGATTACAATATCAAAAAATTTGGGAAAGAAAAAATGCATCCGTAAACGACAAATCCACGTACAATTAGTAAACAACATAAAAAGTTTGTTGATGGTTTTGACCGTGAACTGAATTTTGCAAGTAATCCGGATATCCCTTTGACGAACGTCCAAGCAACATGAAAGTAATTTAGTAAAATTTGAAAAAAGTCTTGAAATTTCTTAAGTCGGTTTCCATTTTTTTTAAAATTATTTTTTCCTTTTTAGTTGTTAATTTAGCAGGGGGCTTTGTCCCCTGCTATTATTCATCAAGAAATTCAAGTAACAACTTGTACTTACATTTTGTCTCAACAATGTATATATAAAACTATCCCTATCCATGCCAATAAATGCTGGGTAAACGAAATGTCATTGTTGTTCAACTTCTGTTAAACAATGAAAAGATTTTGAAATCGGATAAATTGTTTTAAAATACTCCAGTGAATCAACATTTCCGGATATATAATAGCCAGATAAACGATTCTTTTTTCGCAGTTTTTGCTTAAATGGATTTTTCTGTATACAAAAAAAAGAATTTTCGAAATCGGACAATATTTTTTTTCAAACGGTCCGGTTAATTGAGAATTTCGGATTGTTAAATGTCGGATAATCGGATTTTTTCTTCCTTCGAATGGCTTCCCTGTGAAGCATCCCTTATCCCACAAAAAAATGACATTGTCCAAATATCTGAATTAGAATCGAAATCTTGCGCGCGAACATACATAAAAAAACAATTAAAAAAAAAACTTAACAGTCGAAATGATAACCTCTCTCCTTGGCGCGAGGCTTGGCGGTTTTAATTTCAAGTTTATGGCGGTATATTCTAAATTTTTGGTTGGAGCGCTGTGCAGTCGGTTAAAAATAGTAGAAATTTTACACAAAAAAAAAATAACAAAAAAAACCTATTGATTAAAAAAAAATCGTAAGTTAGTAAATTTATTTTTAATTTGTTTTTTAGCTTTATAAGCAATTTCGGGGGCCCTCTTAAAACGGGGACCCTGGGCAAATGCCCCGAATGGCCTTTGCCTATACTATACCGCAGTGGTTCCCAATTAGCATTAAGCCACGGTCCCCTAGTTAAAACTAAAGCAGGGCCGGGGACCCATTTCTTCATGTATACTCATGGGAGTCTCCCTGCTTTCTGAACATGTACACGATGGACATGTATCAATTGTGTTTGAACTACAAAATGAAGGGAAGAAAAAAAAATTATAATTTCTTTTAATTTCACGTCGTTTTTACTAAGAAAATGGTCACGAACTTACCCAACTAATACATATACACCCATATAATATTAGGGACATCAACTATGTATAGAAACGAATAGACTCCAGTGAGTACCACAAGACAATTAAAGGCGCTAGTGGCAAAAAGATTAAATAAAATTTTTGGAGAAAAAAATATTTTTATGTAGATGAAAGCTGTAAGGACATACGCGTCTTTCCTCAAAATTGTATGGCTCTGCTTGATTTATTTAGGCAGATACAGAGCAGTAAAAAGTACACGTTTCACTCATAATGGTTCGATTTCATTAAACAAACCTAAATGCCCAATCTTTGATAACTCGCCAATTTTGTTAACCTACCACCCCTAATCCCGCTCACTATCAATGAATGGAAAAAAGTTTTTGTTCCCTTGGCGACAAATAGTGGATTCTCAATGGAAAGTGACCCTTTTCTTCAAGATTGTTGTCATTGAAAAAGCTGTTTATCTTGGAAAGGGATTTTTGTCATTTAATCCATTCAATCATAAAAATCACTTCTGAAATAATCTAAATTTTATATCTCGGATATAATGTAATGCATTGGGGGATTTTTTAACACACGAAAAAGCAATTGATCATGTGACATATACAATGACTTAGCGCATTAATAGAATGTATATTCTAAAGTGCTTAGGTACTACCAATTCCATTTTCAAAAATTTTAGTTAGTGACTTATTGCAATACGATCACGGAATTCCTCCGTGAATACGACGAAGATATGGTTTGCTTTATCGCATAACTTTTTATTGAACGTCACATTTTAACATATTCGAAATATAAAACCACAAACTTCTTCAGAATTTTACACATTCTTAACCCATTTCAATTTAGAAGTTCAGCGTAACTATTAGCATTACTTTTCTGTAAAGTAACTTTCTCCTTATTTGGACTTCTAGGGCAGAGAAACCAAGCAGCGTAAACTCAACAACTCTTGAAGCGGATCAACAATGGTTGTAAATGCGGTGAGCCATGAGCAGCAAACCAAAATTCATTGTTATCCTTGCGCTTAAAAAAAAATACATCACACTTTTCGCCATTGTAAACTTCTACCAACGATTCCAAGTGGAACGGAATGCTATTTATTTCGAACAGAACAAGAATCGTTTGGAATCAGGATAGATGTTTCCTGGCAGGAACTATAGGTTTGAAAGCCCGAGAGTAAAAAAATTATGTTCTAAAGCCTAACGTAAAGTCATAACAGTTAAATAATTCGAATGAAATCCCTATAGGTGAAAAATTGTTTGAATGGCATTTGAGGTTATGCTATTATTTAATCAAAGTATTACCGATTACAAAATATTTTAGAGATGATATTTTAGTCATGGATGTTTCCACCCAATCAATATGTAAATAGCAATTTTAATTAATTTTAAAGAGTTAATGGGTAGAGTTTTCATTACGTAGTTCGGAAAGATTTTTTTTTAATTTAATGAGAAATATACTTAACCCCTAAAAATAAACAACTGCGCCCTTCCTTCATATAAAATACACTGTGCACAATTTATGACATTAACATCCAGGCAAGGTTCGAAATTAGCGATCATTAGTCGTATTTTTCACCTAAAAATTTCAATTTGACGACCTTAGTCCTTTTTTACGTCTAATATTAATTTTCAA
Organism: Troglohyphantes excavatus; assembly: GCA_963932185.1. NCBI lineage: Eukaryota > Metazoa > Arthropoda > Arachnida > Araneae > Linyphiidae > Troglohyphantes > Troglohyphantes excavatus. Next base: position 13,414,926 of record OZ010667.1, read on the forward strand.
TTATTGCTCTCATACTTTTCAGTAATTTTGTCAGTAAGAATGTAATATTTTTAGAGTACAAACGAAAACGAGTTTCTAATTTTGTGCAAAAGAAGCTTTAATGATTACAAAAATATTGTAACAGTTGGCTGCTTAGCTTAAGCAATTTTAATTATTTTAAAATGACGCCTAAACAGACCATTTTGGCAACTAAAAAAAATACTTAGTGCCAACTTTTAAACTTCGAAATTCTATTAAAAAAATTCTGTTTTTTAGTCAACTATTGAAGAAGCGGCTAACTAATACTTAAACAATTAACAAAAAATAGAGCTAAATAAAACATTTTGGAAAGTACATCCCATCAAATTTTTTATTTGAAGTTATCTTTAAATCTATTTAGTCTTTATGCAAGGGTCTCGGCAAACCTTATCATTATGAGATGCCATCATTATAAAAGTCGTTGAACTTGCCTTTTTCTCTAAGTGGGAATAAATAAAAACTCGTAGGGGGTGCAGTTGACATTTCAGTGTTGTTTGTAATTTCAAGAGTCCTTTTTCCAGGCAAGAAAGCTAAATCCAAGTTGTATTTAACTTTTGCAAAATAAATTAAATCTTGAAATAATGCAAGTCAAAGAAATTTATTTACAGGTAGTATATAATTTCTAAAAAATATAATTAAAATTCACATTCTACACATTTACAACTAAAATTATTTGCATTCACCCTTTTTTTTTTTTCGAAATTTGAACTATTTAGACTATTTCAACTGCCTATGAATAGGTGATCACTATCATTTTTTTAGAGACATCCTCTCCATACTTTCATTAAATTTAAAATAATAAAGCTTTAAAATTAAGTTTACTGGAATTACCATCGCATCATTACCTCATTTTTCTTCACCACTGTGTAGTCGGGGCATTTCGCGCCGTGTCTTTCGCAACCTTCTCCGATCACAACAATGGCTGCCTAATTAGGAAAAAACATCAATTAGTCTTCTTTTGTTTCTAAATTGGTAGTGTAGACGCATGAAAAGTACGTCCTATATATTTTTTTTAAAGAAGAGAGCGAAAGTTCGCTTATAACGAGTAAAAATTGTATGCTAGTTTCCATTTGGTAAAAAAGTTAACTTGTATCATTCATACTTTTACTTTTAGAATGACAATCATAACCATTATTCTTCAACAAAAAAAAACACTTTAACTGCATAGGTTTGATAAAAGATTTTTTTTTTAATTTTTGCAATTCATTTAAATTTAGGAAAAAGAATGTTCTTATTCCATTTTAAAGCAAATATGTTCCATTTCCTTGAATATTTATACGGAAATAGTAAAAAAACGTCCGGAGTAAACCGGGATACTACATTTTAAGCGAAAAGTAATTACCGTCCTCTTTCTTCCCTTTCCCCCTCCCTAACCCTTTAGATATTGAAAGGAAATTGAGTGCAAGGCCGAAAACTGGCCATTTTTGGGCATAATGACTTGATCTTTTGGTGGTATTTCCTACTTTTACGAAAGGCATATATAAACTCCGCCGATAGCCGTTAACGGGTATGTGTAAATTCCACCTGAAAAATAATTTTATGTTGTGACCTTGGCGAGCTAAAATGTCACCAATAAAAAAAATTCTAATATCCCGCTGGATATTTTCCTGTAAGTTTTTAGTATAAGAATAGATTTCATGGCACATTGCTTTTCAAAAACAGCTGTTACCTCCTTAGAGCAGCCATTTTAGGCTACTCACCCCTTCCGAGCATTCGGTTTTATCATCCTGACCCCAATTCTTGCAATCGTTTTGAAAATCTCGCATCATAATATTTTTTCAATGGAATTAAGCATAAATTAAGTTAAAATTAATTATGTAAATAATTTTTTAAAAAACATGTTTAAACTCAATAATAATCTTTTCTTGAGAAGAGAGAAGGAAAGGCGGGGAACTTAACGAAAAACGAGTGTATTTATCATCTTTGTTGTTCTGTTCTTCGTAAAAGTAGGAAATACAAAAGATCAATTCGTTGTGTCCAAAATGGCCGCCTATTTGACCTTGCACTCGTATTTCCTTTCATATAAATACCTATCAAATCAATATGAGGGTGAGGAGAGGAAAAACAGGTGTTTTTATCGCCCAGAAAAAAAAAAGGGTTACCAAGAGACGATTTTTAGAATTTCTAAATTTATACAAAAGCAAAAATATATCTTTTAAAAATGCGTAGTCGTTCCTAAATATTTTCTTAATAGAAATCAAATAGTAAATAAAAAACGCTGAATTTAAAGTGGGCCTTAAATAAAAGGATAGTTTTAAAAGCTGTTTCAACATTCAGAATACTCACGACCAGAAGAACCAATGCAGCGGTCATTCTCAAAATGATAAGTAAATATTGTTCACGCGTACTTACTTTCACCAAACAACGCACTGCTGTGAGTTCTATTGATTCAGGCTGGATTGCTTGTCTAGAGAGGCCATCAGAAGGTCAATTCAATCGACGATTAATGAACAGGATGCTATTTTTTTTTTTTAACGAAGCGATTTGCGGTTAGCAGGAATGTTGCTTCCATTTTTATATTTTTTAGTACTTCACCAACGAGTCAGATAAGATTGCAGTAATAACTTACTGTATTTTCCGGGAGATGAAATCGAAGGAAACATTGTAGAAATCGAACATTTTTATTTGGTAAATATTGTTCACGTATATAAGGGACAATAGATCGGTATATTTAATTTACTAGAAATAATTTGAATGGCTATTGTCAAAAAAATTTAATTAAAAAAAACATAATACAATAGATTTTATATGGTTTTTATGCTGCTGGTCTGTGGATTTTGAGTCAATCCCAGATGATAGACCCAAACGAAAAACTCACCGTATAGAGGAAGCTGCTGAATGTTAAATCTAAAAAAATCTCGTCAAATGTTTCTTCATGTAAAATCTAACCAGTGCATGCTATGTTCATTTAGCATTATTAATATCTCATAATTTGCATTTACAATTTTTTGTTGCATATTGTTTGGCAGAAAAAAAATATATTTTAAGTTGTATTATGTTAAAATGTAATTTATCCGTTTCCTGTGTGCTTCTTTATATAAAAAAAAATTCTGTTACTAATTACTTTAGTGAACCAATAGTTTTAAGTAAAACGCACACTTTTAACAAAACAATAATTTTTGTTTGTGAAAAATTCCCCATGCATTATTCGAAATATCCGGGAAGTGGTGATGTCTCATGAGAGACATAATTTTCGGACGACCGTCGCTTCCAACAGGAACGAAATCAAAACATCCATGCCTTATCTGGGATTTGAATATGGACCCACGGTTTGAACTACATATTCTATACAATATGAAATGTGACCTGTGTTTCTGTATTGTTAAAACCAACCGATTAATAAGATGAAACTGCATTAAAACTATTTATTCAGAAAACCAATAACAACTTCCGATCTTAGAAGAAATTGATATCGGGATTTTAAAATGACTGCACTGTTCATTGATGTATAACATATTTAATTTACCTGAAACAGTTTTAACTACATTAGTAAACACCTACATTTAATTTTGTATGTATTTATGTTTTTACTTAAAAGCAATAAACTTTGAACATTACATTTAGTTGTACATTTTTGTTCACAAAAGTCTTAAATTTCATTCGCTTTCTTCTATTGAAATGTACTTTGAAAATCTCCAGTGTATATTATGAATGCGTATTGTACACCTAACTGCCAAGGAATGAGCTTGGATCATAAGTTATAGTTAGATCATAAGTCATATGCAGTGAATTGACATTTAATCATTATTCGAACGTAGATAAAATATGGTACGTTTCATAAAATATTAAAATTAAGCAACTGTCTACTAGATATACAAACGAGCCCAAATCAAACATTTAATTTAGATATTTGCATTAAAATACTAAAAAAACAACTTAAGTAAAAAAAAGGCAAGTTTTTATGCCATTATTGACACTGTTTTTATTTTCTAAATGCAATTCAATATTTTTCTTTAAATACAACTATTTAAAAAAATTATTTACAAAATATAATTTATATTTACAAAAATAGGACAGGACCCTGACAGGATTCGGACTTAACAAGAGAGGGCAGATCACGTAACATTGAGTTACAAAATGAACCAAGTAGTGTAATAAGAATTTCTACTCCTAAATTTTATATAATTTCTTTACAATTAGAGGCATGTTTATAATCTTTTTTTTTCTTCAGAAAACCTTCCCTGACCAGCTAAAGTGCAAAAAGCCCCGAGTCTTATAGTATCCAGGCCTGGTTTTACCTAGAGATGATATTGAGATTGGGAGAAAATTCAACCCAAATATGAATCAAAATTTGGATTAAATTCAATTGTTAAATTTATATAATAAAAAATTACAATTAATATCACATTACTACTTTTCCTATACAATAGTAGCAATTATTAGCTATTGAATTTGAAACCACTTCAGAAGTGTTTACAATTCTTTAATTGCTAACTATTTATGTTCGATTTTAGTGCATTAAAAACGTGTACGTAACCCAAATTGTACATAATACCTTTGACTTGGAACAAGAAAGACCAATAGTTTTGAGAAAATAGGCTTCAAAGTTTGAGGCTCATTCTTTTTGCAATGTTACGGAAATCTCGGAATCGTTTTATTTTCTAGTTCATTTAGAAGTTTAAAATTGATATATTTAAAATAGTTAAAAGAAAAAATATTACAAAAATTACATTGGTCCTTCTTATACCAATCCATAATTAGTACAAATCATCAAATATATAAACATACATCTAAACATAAATAAATTTCAATGACAAATATAGACAAAATTGTAAAAAAATCCCTTTAATTCCGCATAAAACAGTTACAAAACATATACATATATATTAAACTAAATATAGGGTAGAGATAAAAATGTTTCTTACAGATCAAATATCTCAACAAATGCACATTAAAATTTTCTAAATCTTTAAAATCTGCCAACAATGCAATTATTAATATAAAAACGACACAATTAAAAATGTAAAATTTTGATTTAAATGCAGAAGCATTATTACTTCATCAACTTACAATCACCGGTACAATTTATAAATTTGTAGAATATAAAAAAGGTAACAGGATTCATTTAACGTAGAACCATAGTTTAAATAACGGTAATTGTCTAACAGGAAGTTAAGTTTTCAGAATCAACAATTATATAAAAACTTTAAATATAGTTAAAACATTCAAAATCGTCTAAAGAGAGGTAACTATTAGAAATTGAAACAACTATATCTAATAAAAAAGCAATTTCAACAAATTTAGATTGACAACGCATTTTAACAAATTTAAATAAATTATATTCTTTTTAAAAAAATAAGTATTCTAATTTGCTTTATTAAAAAGAGTTATACACTTCCTTGATAAGTATAGACTATCCAAAATTTCTGATTTAGCCAATTTCAACTACAAGTTACTTGTTTCTCATCTACGGGCTCTTATAAAATTAGATAACATTAAATATAACACTCGGAGTAAGATTCACAAATTCGAGATAACAGAAATTCATTACAAATGTCAACGATCACAATAAAATTTTTACAAAAATTACCGTAATTTTTATTAATTAAAAACATCACCAGGATCAGTTTATTTATACAATTTCCTATACTGGAATAACTCAAAACTTATGAATTTTCTAATTTCTAACTAGAAAATTATAAATAATAACAAATTTCAAAGTAGAAGATTCGATCATTTTTTTAACTACAAAAAGTATAATATGAATACTATACATTTTCATTTTTGAATAGCATTTATGCTGTTGATTAAGTATGATTTAAGAACTTTGACAAGTTCCAAGTGAAAAAAAACAATTGAATTTCTAAATATAAATAACGATACTATCGCTCACAACTTATGCGTACTTCTAGTATCAAATGCAATTTTTTAGTTTTTGTGAATACAGTTATATGTAAACCATTATTAAAATTTATTTTATATATATGCTAGATATTTTTCAACAAAAATCCTTTATGTTTCTTTAAATGATGGTTGGCATCTGCATCTTTTTTTTAATTTATATTTATTAAAATATTTTAATTTATATAATCTTATATCACAACAGTAAAACTGAGATCCATAATTATGCAAATTCAAGGCCTGGCAAAGTTTCAAATTATTAAATATTTTAAGTGAAAACTTCATTATTAAATTTTTTATAAAAATACATTTAATTGCATAATTTAAAATCTGCTACGAGTAAAAATAGTTTATGCAATTATATCCAAGTCGCAAATGGACAGCTTGGACAAAGAATTATGCAAATCCCAACAATTAAAAAATTATCTAACACCATTTTTCAACACGAAGCAGCTAGATTTATAATTTTTCCTTAATCCCAAAGTGGTGTAGAGAGAATTCCAATAGATTGACCAATAATGAGTTAATTGTCATTCCACTTAACATTATAGTCAAGGAGAGTTGCAAACTCTAAATGCTCAAAACTATATTTTTTGGACTAGTACCACTTGGTATCCAAGCCGCCCAAACGTTAAAAAAAAATTCACTCTAATAAAAGCATTTTTTTCTCCAGTTTATATCAAAATAGATATTATAGATATCTTATACATTTTATAGAAATTACTATTCAATATCACAGAGAATTACAATCTAACACCTAATAATAAAAATACAACCATCCACAAATTTCTTATAAATATTTAACGCATGTAAAAATCGTCCTTTTCTATGAAAAAAATAGCCTTGTGTTACTTCAATAATTTTAGTTATAGCGCAAAAAATTAATGAAACAAGAAATTAAAATTAACTGATAAGCAAGTCACTTATGCACAAAAACACTTTTAAAAGTAGTCTCTAATGTATAGAATTAAAAATATCATTAACAACACAACTAATCATATAAGTATAGTAAAGCTCTAATATATCTTCAAAACCACATAAACAGAAAAATAATACAACTACAACAATAATGCACGAAATATATCACAACCCAAAACCAAGAACCACAGAAAATAACCCAAGTATCTAATATGAATGAAATAATTTCAAATATACTAATAAAAACATTTATCACCAGGAATAAAGAATTTGAGAGGAACACACAATGAAATAAACAAGTTTTTATATAAATGCCAATGACTAACTCCGAAGTGAAAACAGTATTTAGCGAATGTTCACTCGAGAGTTAGGAACACAATCAGATCCATGTTTGGACGGAGAATTCAAAGGATAAACTCTTTTATAAAATTAGTTTTATCCAGCTCAACCTCATTTGCAATCAACACATGCATTTACATTTTCTGGTCCTGCAATTCACCCGACTTTTAACCTTTACATTGCGGGTGGTTGATATATCAACCAGAATCCCATGTTAAATGCAAATACCCGTCTTGACTTAACCTTTACATTGCGGCTGGTTGATATATCAACCAGAATCCCATGTTAAATACAAATATTCGCCTACTAAAGGTTAAATTCATAACAATAATCTTGTACATTACTTTTCACAACCATTGATTTGAAATGCAAAATAAAAGATATCAGTTAACATATACAATTCAACTTTAAAAAAAAAAGTAATAAAAGGATGCATTGGAATATAATTCATGCTATCAGACAATATAATCATAACCTTAGATGAATAAGTAATTTTTTTAATCTATAAAAAGGACGTATTGTATAAAAATTTTAACAATCACCCAGTGAAAACTAGTTTACATTTTGCCTGAGTATCAATGGATTACCAAATATAAAAGATTCTTTTCTCTAATATTATACATTTAAATACACAATTTTACGATTAATTTTCTTTTAATAATTTTTTTTAATAAATATCAACAAGTCATAGCCCATTTTTTTATATCCATTGCAAACCATATACAATATATTTTTGCATAAAATTAATTAAGTATCTATATATCTGTACCTAGGAGGTCTAAGACAATGTCAATTTTTTTTTCAGGTAAAAATTACGATATAATGTGCTCTTTACAGGTTTGGTTAAATAACATCACACTAGAGCTATACAGTGGGCTATTGACGTCACATTCTTTACAGAATATTAAACATTACTTCAAAAGGGATTACCAACGCAGATGTTACCTTTTAACAGGGTTGTCACTCAACATTAAGTTTAAAATACCCTGATTTTTCCTGAGGGTTTAAAAAAAATTCCTGAATGAGAAATACATGAAAATTAACAGATTTTTTAAAGATTAATTTAGATTCCCTTAAAAATAAAATGTCTGCAAATAATAAACTACCAAAGTATTAAAAAAATATTGAGAAATTATGATTTTCACAAATTTACATATTTAATATGTAAAGAAAATTTTATCAATAGTAAGGAAAGTAATATGATGAAGCATTTTCAGCTAAAATATTTAGAAAATTTCCCCCAAGTTTCTCAGAAAAATTGTTAATTTTCCCTGACTTTTTTTTGTCATTTTCATTTCCCCTGACAATTCCAGGTTTTCCAGATGCGTGTGAACCCTATTTTAAAGAACTCTACGGCCATAGAAACCTATAACCATATGAAACTGTGATAAGCACTCCTGCAAAACATTAAAAACAGACATGGTGTTGTATACCTACAAGGTATAGATATATAAACATCTTAAAGTAATTATCATACATTATGCTAACTATCAGTATATTTGTACTATTCTAAATGCAGTGCAATTATATAGTTTTTGAAAAACTGGAAGAAAAAAATCGTATCAATACTATACAGATTTATAAATTACAAAAATACATTGCTGTAGATTTCTCAGCAAAGCTAATGATAGAGAATTTAGGATTGCTTCGTTACAGATAACAGTTAAAAACTGTTTATCTTTAAAAACAAAATTTTTAAATTTCAAATTTAAAGATGCATTTTAAATTTGGAAGGAGATGTAACATAAATATATAAGTTACTTTGGTTTAAAAGACATAACGCTTGTAAGTGTAAAAATATTTCATATAAAAATGGTAGAGCAAGATATAGCAATAGTATAAATATATAGTTATAAAGAAATACATACGGGTCGAAAACCAGTTGTAAAACATATCTAGATTTTTCAACAAGAGACTTATGAAATGCACATAATTGTATATATATTTCTAATATAAAAATAATTCAATAAAATATTAAAATTTGTGCCTAAACAAAAACAAATCTTTTTCGACCATAGCTATTGGTAAAAATATTTTTTTTGAATGAAATGTTTTCATTGGCTAATCTCTTAAGACATTTTGTTAACCCACCGACTCTCAACAGATTTTTTAATTTGTAAAGTTGTTTTCACCACAATGGTCCATTTTTTTCTTTCAACACATTTTAAAACCGTTTTTGAAGTTATATCTTTAAAGTTACAGCTTAAAGTGATAGATTTTATGAAAATTACAAATACTGTGAAAACTGGACTTCACATCAGATCATTTCCTTGAAAGTCAACAATTTGTATAGATGATAGTAAAAATTATATTTGTGCGTCCATTTTAAGTCAAATTTCACATATCTCGTAAACCTTTTCTTAAAAAATGCACTTTTAATACAAAGCATTGAAGTACAAATATTTATCATACATTTCTTATATTAAAACATTACCAAATCATTAGGTTAAGTACTTTTAATAAACCATTCAGTTTAAAAAAATATTTATTTGCATTTACTGCAGTTTCAATCCCAACTTTTATTAGCTCTCGTATTTATATGCAGCTTTAAATGTATCAAACAATAAATTGCAGAAAATGCTAATTACATTTTTTTTTAAAATTTACATCAGTCAATATCCATTAATTTAGGTTCCCCTTTATAGTTCTTTATTTGAATTCCTTTTTATCAAACATAACAATAGCAATTTAGATACATTTTAATCTAGTTCAAGAATTAAAGACATTAAATTAAAAAAACAACCTTAAGACTGAAAATCGCAATAACAAATTCTAAAGTTCTAACATCTAATAGGAGAAACTTGTTTTTCACAAAAAAACTTAATATTTAAATAACTATACTATTCCATTCCATAACTATTATAGTACCCTTCCACTCACTAAAAATAAATCCTCACCAACTCAATCCAACACAAGAAAAAACGCTTTGCTTAGTATTTCTTAGATATAAACCATTTAAAAAAACTGCTATACATGTATATTTACAAACATGGGCAAATGAATCACGTGCAAAAAAAGCCGAGTTTGAGAATTCATTTATACATTTAAATCACTACTGATGACGGCAACATAAGGCACAGTTTTAAAAGGATTATAAAATTTACACTGCTAATAGTGTAAAACCTCAGGTACATTTTTCTATTGACATTGAAGCTCATGACTGTTTATCGTTTTTACTCATTAAAAAATTCCAATGCAATATGAATTTTAAAATAATTCTTTAAAAAGTATCCAAAATAATCACTTGAGAAATAGACGCCGACAAAATGACAAGTTATTTTACGTATGGCAACAAAGTTGTCATTTTAATGGTTTTCAATGATGTCATAACAAACATTAAATCACGCATTTGATTGGTCAAACAAAAAATTAACTAAAATTTTATTTCCATGGTGACCAATAAATATATTATTTACCTAAAATCAGACATAAAATAAAATATGCTGATTTCTGTGAAATTTTTTTTAAAAAAAGGTCTGTTAAATGCTACATCATTTAAATGATGTAAATTTTATTAATAGAATATATATTTTTACAAAAATATTTTGCAACTTGAAGGGAGTGTAGCAAGTTCTTAGGTAAATTCAGAAGTTTTTAACAGTAATTTCCTTTTGAGTATTTTTTTTAAAACATTGAATTTACAGTTTTATTAAAAACTGTACCGTTTACATCAACAACATTCATGAATAAAATAAAAATAATTGTAATTTTACAGGTAAATAAATCCTGCACTGTCGTTCAAAATAGCCATTGAAACCTCAACCTTTGTAGCAATACCAAAAAATTTTGGCGTCTAAGACTCAAGATTACTTTGATACCAAAATTTTGAAGTCGTACAATAAATATAATAAAATATATATCTAAGCCTCGTATTACGAGAAAAGTTCTCGAATACTGCAAGTTGAGGTGGGCTTGAAGCGCAGGTGTTCCTCAATAAACTGGCACGGGCACCTAGCCGTTGCGCAATGGCGAGGAGGAGCGGGGGGACCGGTCTCGAGGGTACCGTCTGGATGCAGGGGTAACCTCAGGTCCAACCGCTTCCTGACAAATTCCTTGACCCAGCGTTGGCTGTAGCGCACAAAAAGCTTTTCAGCATATTTCTGGAAGGAAATTTATAAAATAAAGCATTGAAAAAAATCTATGTATAATTTAAATTAATAATAAACTTAACTTTAAATTATTATAAGATATTTCATTCCCGTACACTCTTTCAACGGTTATTAAAAATTAACTGCGTTAATTATGACAAAATATTATAATAGGATTTAGTAAAAGAAATTCAAGTCTTCTTTGTTATACCTCATGCATATAAATTAAAGCTATTGCAGTTACATGCAAAAAAACTTTTTATTTACTTAACCATATCTCCATTCTCAGACACTGGTTATGTAAGAGCCAAGAAAGGGTTTATACTCATATTCCGAAAATAAAAATATGTTTCGTGAGATTTTTTTAAGTACCTTAATTGAAATTTAAGAGGACTTTATTTTTAATTTTAAAAAATGTATACATTTGTAACGAAAAGTTAGCTTTTAAGACCCAAATAGTATTTTTAGTAAATAAAATATTTTATAAAATTAAATAAATGAATGTAAAAGAAAAAAATAAACGTGATCAGCTATTAGGTGCAAAGACTCTTGGGGTTTCATTACTTAGATCCAAAGCTCTGATTATTGAGATTGACATTAAGATAAAATATTTTTAAAGCTTAGTAAAATGATTTAAATTACAGACGTTTTAGGTCTTTCCAGGAGCATTCAGTAACTTGAAAGTTTCTAAGGATCCTTTAGACAAAAATAAGGGTTTTTTAAGTAATTTATAAAAAACCTTATGAACATGAAACAAAAATAATGAGTTTTTAAGGTTTTCTAAGGATCATACAAACCATGGAAGAAGTATGAAAAATTACCCATCTGACAAAAGAATTTTAAATATACTATATAAACATCTATCATCAGGAATAAAGAATTTAAGATGAACACAATGTTAGTTAAAGAATTCAAGATGAACCACAAGGATTTGTGATAAATTCAATGTTATTTAAAAAATACTAGTTACAAGGTGGCAACTGCACTCCGATTCCGGAAAAAATTTCCCTGATTTTACAATTACATTAAGAAATGTTGCAATACATGATATGTACAGAAACAAAGTATCCACACTACAATGATCCCATAAATATATTGCATTATAAATGAAAAATTATATGCAATACTTATTGACAGTTAAAAGAATAATTTATGGATACAATACAAATTACACAATTGTGACAGGAATAACAGTAATTAAACGTGTTCTCTGGAAAAAAATAATGCAAAAAAAGCTTCTTTTTTTTTTTTTAGATTATTTTAATGTTTTATATGCTTCATATTTCCTCTTCCAATCTTCAATAAATCACATATTCATTAGCCCCTCACATGTTGCTTAGAATCCAAGGTCCAATGCACTTTGCTTTTGCTGCTCCCTCTAGCAGTGGTTCACATTTTTACAAAAATAAAACCAAAACATGAAAATGCACATAACCATACTTTTTAAAAAAAATTCTTTTTCAAAACTAAAAGGAAATATTGACAACTAAATTACGCAGAATAGAGGGCGTAATAGACCGTAATTGCCGTTTTAATGATCCAAATTCGAAAAATTCCCTGATTTTTCTGAAATTTGGAAAATTTACCCGATATTACAAGAATAAAAGATTTCCTTGATAATTCCGTGATTTCCCAGTTTTCCAGGTTATGTTACCCTGAGTTAAATTAAACTTACTGTACATTTTATCACTATAAAATATTATATCAATACATGGACATGAAATATCAAACAATGTACTTACTTCTTTCTGGCATACTCGAGTGGAATTACTCCCAGTAATAATTATATCCGAAAAATCAATATCCATTCTGGACTGATCAAAACCAGGCTGTGCCGTTTTTGGTGCAGTGGAAGCAGCCTAAAAATAAATTGTTCCATGAACATAAACCCTTGAATATATAAATAAAACTAAACATTTAAATTCTTTAAAGCTGCTAAACTGTTTGAAAGCAACTTATTTCATAAACCAGAATTGTCAAAAGGCTTCTTCTACTTGAATTTGTATACTTAACATTTAATATACGTTTAACTAATATTACTGTTCTTTACTCACAATTAAACTTTGTTTACTAAAAATATTTTTCATAAATTCATTAAAGTAAACAACATGTATAGAAAACAAAAATAATTTATTCTGTTGCCTATGAATACATGAAATGTATCCATTTAGATAATAATTTTTGGTTTAAAAATGATAAAAATTGCTGAACAGAATATAAATTTAATACAGAGCAAATAAATTTTTCGCCCAACAAAGTGGGGCATGTCAAAATTTTAAAGTGAACTATTTTTTTTTCATATATTGTACATATTTTTCTACACAAAGTTTAACGGAAATTTTTATTTGAATTTACAAATAAATTAAACAAAACATGTAAACCATTAATGTAAATTATTTTTTTCATTTTTGTACACTTTAAATATAAAGCAATTGTTTGTGCAAAATGTTTCTTATAAACTATCAACTTAACACTTTATTTTAATGATAAATTTGGAAAATTTATGGCACATAGTAGAAATTTAAAAACGCTTGTGACATAAATAGTTACAATACAGGTATATATTGTTTTATTATAAGTCAGATTGGAATATATATTCCTATAGCTTTTTTATTGTTTTGATTTAATTCTTAGGGAAAAAAATATTTTTCTATTATTATTATTCATAATTACTAATTTAAAACAATGATGAATTACAAAAAGTTCGTTCAACACACATTTTTAACCATCAAAAGAGCTATTCGAATAAATCTCCACTTAATAATGTAAACTATATTATTTTTAAATAATTCATGACAAAATAGTGCCCAAATTTATAACATTTAAATCTACATGATAACGAGAATCTATTAATATATAAACCAAAAATTATAAAAATTACTTCTTGTAAGGTCAACTTTTCTTCATTTTCCAACATATCTTTCAAATATTTCTGTAAAAAAAAATAATATAGTCATTAATAAATACATGAAGTTCTTTTGTATTTCAACACACATGCATAACAAATATGTACACAGAATACTAATCGCTTATAACGACTAACAATTAAACAAAGAGATGAATAACTGATGTTTAACATAAATAAAATAATCTCAATTTATAATGTTAACTAAAAAAAAATATAAATAAAACTTAACATAATTTTTAAAAAATCTACATAAAACCAATCTGATTTGTAATACATATTACATTTATTATGGATAAAGTTTCAAAATAATATATGCCTAAATGTATTGCCAAAACTAAATTCAACAAAATACGGTAGAACCTCTTTATAACAGACTAATAAGGACAAAAGGTTGTCCGTTTTAATTTAAGTCCAGTTTATAAAAAATCATTGAAACAGGTGTAATACTACAGAGGGTAGTATTTCTATGAAAGTAGATTGGTTAGTTATAAAAATTGTTTATGAAATATGAAATAAAGAAGTCTTTAACATAAGTTGAATTGAAAAAGATTTGTACGTATTCCATTAATCTTTAAAACAAGAAATTCCTAGTTCATGTTGATAGTAGATTCAGTAGTTTGAAAAATAATATTTTTTCTGCTGGGTTTATATTTGCTGCTTATTTCTTCAGCTAAAACATTCACCCATCACATTTTTTTGTGCCCTAGGATTTTTGCTTTTACGTACGATAACTGTTTTAAGAAAATGGCTACTATCTCCATTCGCAAAGCTGACTCACCATCCCTGTTTATTTTAATGCCACAAAGTTTTCTCGGTTTTTGAAGCATTTGATACTGTCAGGCAGATTTCTCCAAAACAAACCAATTTTATCAAAATCATAAATTTGGTTCAAATGATAACTTCTTTTGAATCACATCCTTAAGTTTTTTTTATTACAAATGTTCAACAGCTTCAAAATCTGCACTCAAAAGGATATTTAATTTCGTATTTGGAAAACAAAAATTCATGAAATAAAACTAAGTATCCTTTATTATTACTAATTTTTTTAACTGTCTTTCTTTATTTCTTTATATATTAGATCTTTCACATTTGTTTTAAATATTGGAAAAATAATAAAAATCATGTATTTCTCATGGCTACACATATTAGACTTAAAATATTTGTGTAATGTATAAGAAATTTAATGAGTTATGATGAATACTACATTCCATTTACTTTAAAAAAGCAATAAAATAGATGTATACTTACAATACAGTAGCTAACATCAAAGTACACAAAGATAAGCTGAATATTGTGTTAAGTAATAATACAAATAAGCAAGAAACCATACATATTAAAAATTAATTTCAATTAATGGATGCTAATCTAAACAAAATTGGAACAAACTGTCATATACAATACTACATAGGATTATTAAATGTTAAAAAAATATATACAATTATAACAAAAACCAATTTATCCGAGAAAGTGTGCATTTACCCAAGATCAAATTAAGGAAAAGCAAAATGACAAAAATTCTTGAATAGAGCATTTAATTTACAGGCTAACTAAAATAAATATAACATCAGAAATCTACTGCACTTGTACAAAATATTTTTATTCAGCACAGCATACTTTAACTTGGAACTTGCCTAGGTTTGGGTGTTAAAATGCTAATAACAAAAATATTACATGTGGAATTTATTCACTTTATAAAAAAAATCAACATTAATTTTGTATTTTCTAGGCCTGAAATCAAACAAAATTTGATTTCTATTGTTTACAATTAACATATAATTTTTGAAAATCTATTCTTAAAAATGCAATCTTTCATACACTTTAGCAGATTAATCTCCAAGACGTAATTGGTCAAACAAATATATTACGTGACATTTTATTTTTTATGACTGATATGCACATTACTTAGCTGAAATCAGTCATTTAATGAAATAAAATGTGGTTTTCTGTTAAATCACAGATAAATCAGATGTCTGATGTTTGCTAACAAATCATAAACCATTTGTAGTTTATATTTTTATAGATATTTTTTTTAATTAAAACTTATTTAACTGTTTATGTGTGTTAAATCTAGAATTTTTTTTTTTTTTTTTTTGTAATCGAGATATGTTTAATAAAAATCTACTTATAGAATGAAGGTTTTTTTTTTAAACCAAAACACTTATAATAATTCCTACTTTTAAATAAAATGTAGCTTATAATATGTCACTTAATCGGTTAACCAATTTCCATAGAACATGCTCTCTGAAATTTATAGTGTGTGGGGGGGGGGGGGGGTGCAACTAGGAGTTCTCACAACCTAGAAAATGAAAATGTTCTATGGCCGTCACTGCTAACAATTGTGTTTAAAAAAAGAGCTGTGACTATGTAGTTGTGAAAAAAATTTAATATATAACAATTCTCAAAACTATACCTATTTGCAACAGTCCACTACAGATAATAAATCTTCAGTTGAAATTATAGGATACAATCTCGCTAACTTTGATTATGGGGACCAAAAGGGCTATTGTAGCTAAATTCTATATCTCCTCCAATCAAAGAACATTGTCATAATCACTACTTATTTACTTATTGTTGGCTTTCTTAATAAGTGGCAAGCCATGCATGATCAGGCAGATAATAGAAATGTGAAGGATTCCTTTTTTTAAACTGTTGTTTCCCGTAAAAACAAATATTGAATTTCACTAATAAGGATACATTAACTTTGTGGCAGGATATTTTCCCTCTGTCATCCAAGCCAACTAAAATTCGATGTTTGTACATTAATGCATTCACGCTCGCCATGCATTGCTCCAACATTCGATACAGCTGCAAAGAAATTAAAATTTTCATCGTAATTTGGCAGAACATTAACATATTTGTTTATATTATCAATATTATTTGAATTTATAAAGGATTTTATAAATTATTCTAACAAATAAAATGGAAAATAAATAAGTCAAAATGAATGAATGTATATGATGCCCTAGATTTCCCTTCTTAATAAAAATAAAATATCGTGAGTATATATCGTCGCATCAGAGCAACATTAGGATATCAGTAAAAACAGAGTTGCTTATAAAATTTATTTTAAAATTTGCTGTTTTTTCAATGCTGAAAATCTAAGGCTGTAGTTCAGGGATTTCAAAGAAGACATAAAAATGTCTGAGTATTCCACTAAATAAAGACACATTTGGTAATATTAGCAAGACCGAAATCTCATTTTCGTTTTTTTTAGATGTCTTAATGTTGCTCTGAGGCGACGATATGTTTATTGTATTTTTACTACTTAAATACAAACTTTTCGCTGATTTCTCAAATTGAAGTTGTAAGTATTATTACACAAAATTATCATTGTGAAAATATGGTGCATATTTTAAAGAACACCATAATTAGTAATTTGTAAAAGAAAATGCAAATATAAATATAACATATTTTATATCAAATTCTTTACTGATTTTTAAATCCAGGTGCATTAATAGCGTAAGTTCTAGAATCAGTGTAATTCGTAATGAACTATATTTTTACATCTCAATTTAATATTTAAGGATATTTTGCCAAATATGCAATGTTTATATTAACTGGTTTACTGCAACTGGATTTTAATTCAGGATCAGACCCTAACAATTATTTGTACCCAATAAGGTTTGGCGTTTACTGATACTACATATTTATTTCTTGTATCCATTTTCAAATCACAAACCTACTAAAATGTTTCTAGATATGATCAAATTACTGAAAAATAAATGTTACATTTATCTTTACGATTCACATTTTCTTTATTAGTTGAGAAATTTTTCCATTTGTGTTATAAAAATAAAATTATTCATTTTATAAATACTATTTAAATAAATAATTTTCCCCACAAGAATTGCAATAAAATTTTACTTAGGGAAAGTAGGTAAATATTAAAAAAAATACTAGTCACATTCCATTTTGCAAAACAACACTTTTGCCCCTCAAAACATTTTATTAAATGTATAAAACAATTAATAAAATGTTTTTAGGAGCGCTTGTCGAAGCTCAAAGCTTTGATTTCATGTCTTCAGAATTTCAGTTTTTCCAGCCTTTTACACCCAATTTTAAAGTTCATATAAATAGATCCTTTTAACTTATTTTGCATTTCAATGATTTGAAGTAAAGTCTAAAAGCTATACTTTTAAAATGAATACTTTTTTCAAATATAACAAAGCATGAACAACAAAAACCCTTAAAGCTCTTAAGCAATAAAAGCAACTTCACAATTGTAAAAATCGCTAGTTTCGATTAGTTAAAAGTTTTATGTAAAGAACACACAAACTTCAAAAAAGTTGTAATAAGTGTAAAATTGATATTAAATAATTAAATTTTTCTTCACTTCTTACGTAAAATTTAAAATTATTTTTTACTTTTTAGCGTATTTCTTACTCAGTTTTTTTTAGAGATTTTATTTTCCAACTTTTTAGTTTTTAATTTAGATTTAGCCAATGGTATTATTCATCAAGAAATTCAAGCTGTTCCTGAAATTTTTTCACGTCTCTTATCAGGTTTAATAAATGCCAGTTAAACGAAACTATATTTTCTCAACAATGTATATTATAAAGCAATCCCTATCCAAGCTAATAAATGCCCAGTGAATGAAATGTCATTGCTATAAAATCTTTATTAAACAGTGAATATATTTTCAAATCAGATAAATTGTTTGAAAAAAAGACTGATTAATCGATATTTCCGGATATATAGCAGTTGGATAATTGATTATTTTTTGCAGTTTTAGCCAAAGTGGATTTTTCTCTATTTAACAAAAAAAGAATTTTCGAAATCGGACAATATTTTTATTTAAATAGTTTGGTCAGTTGAGAATTTTGGATAGTTAAATGCCGGATAACCGTATGTATTTCCGAAGTGAGACATCCCTATCCAACAAAAAAATAATTTTATTTTTTACTTTTTAATTTAGGAGGGGGCTTAGCCCCTGCTACTATTCATCGAGAAATTCAAGTTGTTGCTAAAATTTTTCCTTGTCTCATATCTGGTTTAATAAAGGCCAGTTAAAAAAAACTATATTTTCTCAACAATGTATATTATAAAGCAATCCCTATCCAAGCTAATAAATGCCCAGCGAATGAAATGTGTTTGCTGTACAATCTTTATTGAACAGTGAAAATATTTTCAAATTGGATAAATTGCTTGAAAAAAAGCCAGGTTAATCGATATTTCCGGATATATAACAGTCATTAAAAAATATTTTTTGCGAAAGGGGATTTTTCTCTATTTAACAAAAAAAGAAATTTCGAAATCAGACAATATTTTTTTTTTAATGATTCAGTTAGTTGAGAATTTTGCATAGTTAAATGCAGGATAACCGTATCTTTTTTTTAAAAAGTGCTGAAGTGAGACATCTTTCTCCAACAAAAAAATTCCAAATATCAGAATTGGAATAGAAATGTTGTGCAAACATTCATAAAAAAATATAGAGAACAGTCAAATTGATAAACTCTCTATTTTTGGCTTGCTTTGGCGGTTTTATTTTAAAGTTTTGGTTGGTGCACTTTTCAGTTGGCTAATAAAGCCCCTTACCTTTATCTTCAACCACATGCAAACAAAAATTCCAACAGCATTGACAATCAGCCACACAATCCCCCCTCCAAATAGAGCCAGGCCTCGGACACCGGAGAACAGGAGTGACAGAAGGATAATGAAGCCCAGCATTATCCACAGAATGAGGACCCTCTTGTAACATACATTGTACAGGTTGAATCGAACATCATTGACAAGGACCTGCATTGTCATAACATAGTCTTCAACAGTCAACTAAAAATAAAGAAAATAAAACTATTAAATAAATTGCGAAGTAAAAGAAAATTATTGAAATTATAGATGGTATTATGTAATCTCAGAAATAAATTATTCAATTTTAGAGATCTGGTAAAATCAGTCATTGCTCATAAGAATGTTCTAACTTTAATTTTTTTTTGTTTATGTATTTCAAAAGATGAGTTACAACTCAAAAAACGGTTTGTTTTGACATTTTACAGTAGATAATCTCAAATTCAAACTAATAGGGAGTTAGGCTAGAGCTATGGCATAATTATTATCATGTGAAGGGAATGTTTCATGGTGAATGTTCTGTTGCCACTGAGCTATTGTGCCTTCTTGATGGAATTATTATGAGGCGAGCATAATTTTATTAAGGTTTAGATTGTAAAGTTAATACTTTATAAAAAAAATCAGTGAAATAACTTGTGGTATTGTTATTTAGACATATAATCTCAAAAACTTGGCTCTAGAAGGGGTTTCAGGTTCGAAATGCAATTACCTGCCTTTGCTCCTTTTGCCGACACCTTTTTGTCAGTTTATGGAGCATGTTTTTCAGCCTTTTAAATCTGACGCATTTTAAAAATATTCAGTCTAAGAAAATTATTGAAGTTAACTTATAATAATTTTAGATTCTTTGTTTATAGTCCAACCACGAAAAGAACTGGTTTAGGCGAGAGCCGACATTCTTTTCATGCTCAGACTATAAACAGTTAGTCTATAGTTTATTAAACATAGCCTTAAACTGAACATTTTTTAAGTGTGTCATAATAAGTGTCAAAGGTAGCGGATAGTATCTTAAACAGGACACCTCTCCTTGAGCTTAGTGTTTGGGGTTATGTGTCTCAAGAACAATACCACAAGTTATTTCACAAAAAAAATAAACAATAAATAAGCTCAGTATAACCTATTACAAGAAGTGGTACTAATGCAAGATATCTAAATAACGGTACTTTCTTATTTCAGATCAATTAAACAATAGCAGTGTTCACTCTAGGCGTTTTTTGAAGGGCGGTCAGCCCTCCCCCCCCCCCCCCCCCCTTTTTCATGTCAATAGCGCCCTCATGCCGCTTTTTCAAAAATGTCGCCCTCTTGCCCTTTTCAGTCAAACACAAGCATACTTGCTGCTCCGGCTCTTTAAAACAGGTATTGATTAAAAAAAAATTACGCATAAATTGGAATTAAGTGAATTTTGACAGTAGAAAAACCAACTCCTTTTCAATTATGCATGTTGTGGAGTTGGGATGATTCCGCTGTAATTTTGAGTATGGCGCATTCCACGAATCCTATTGGTTGCCTGTGCCCGAATATGATATGCTAAGGTTTTTTTTCTGTGTTTTTTTAAAGAGAAGATGGTTTGGGACGAAGTTGCTAGGTTAAGCATTTTATTACCAAATTTTGAATTTAAGTAGCATTTTCATCAGTTTTGTAAGGGGTTTGATTAGGCCTACTTAAAGATTTGGTTTTTAGGGAAAACGTAAATTTTTAAATGTCAAATTTAAAGAGACATCAATTTTGTATGGGTCTTTCCTTCAAGATAGGCCCCGAACCGTCAAAAATAGCACAATATGCAGCTCTAGCACAATGTCAACCAACAAATCATAACTTTTTTTTTATTTGGTCACAGGTGCGATGTGCCATCGAGTGGTCACGTCCGCCCCAATTTTTTTTTTTTAAATGCCCTTATAGAAAGAAGAAGTGCTTTTTCCAAAAAGGGGTGCCCTTTTACTGGCAACAGCGCCCTGCCCCTTTTTATTTCTAGAGTAAACACTGCAATAGGTATCAGCTTTAAGTGCAGTGCAGGTTTAGAGCCTTTTTACCTTACGTTTATTTTTTTTATAGCCAATCATTTATTTAACCAGATTTGAAGAATAGACATTTTTTGCAAGTATAACTTTAAATACTAACCGTCAAACCTTGAGCCATGAGTTCTTCGGGAACCAACTCTGGTTTGAACTCAGCTTTGGTAACCCATGGACATTTTTGATTTACTGGAAGCAAAGTTACAATAACGTCTCCATTGTCTGAAAAAAAAAATCCATTCACATAAACAATAACATGAAAAATAAATAATCTGAGAAATATCTAATTAAATTCTGGGTTGTAATTGGGGAAAAACTTCAATTACTTAATAATTAAAATCATGGACAATAACTACAGTGTGCAATTAAAAATCATGACAGTTTATTGCATTTGATTTTAATCATCTTATGAAGCAATGTTTAACTACTTTAAGGGGGGAGGGTAGGGTGTTGAACACCAATTTTGAATGCATCATAATTATGCTTCTACTACTCAAAAGTTAACACAATCTTTATGATATATGTATTATGTTATTATTGATAACTTTTGAAATTTTTGAAACACAATCTCTATTTGGAGTTAAGTTGTAACAATTTTAACATTTTAAATTAAAAAAGTTTAAGGTACACTTTCCTAGTAAACTATTATGAATAGTATAAACAATTTTTTTTCTGAAATACAAATTAGACTGCATGTTCAACTTGTGGAACCAACAAAATTTATATTTTTGTATCGGTAAATATATTTAAAAAATATATACATTTTATAACTAAAAAGTTTTATGGAAACAAAAGTAAATTAAATTTTTTAAAAACATTAAGTATACATTTTGTCTATTTTTTGAGGTTCCATAAGTTGAACATGCAGTCTAATTTGTATTTCAGCAATTTTTTTGTTTATATTCACAATAGTTTCCTAGAAAAGTGTACTTTAAACTTTTTTAATTTAAAATGTTAAAATTGTGACAACCCTACTCCAAATAGAGATTGTGTTTCAAAAATTTCAAAAGTTATCAATAATAACATAATACATATATCATAAAAGTTGTGTTAACTTTTGAGTATTAGAAACATAATTATGATACATTTAAAATTGGTGTTCAACACCCTACCCTCCCCCCTTAAGTTATTTTTGTTAGTGAATTTAGTGTGAAAACATTTCTTTCATTCAAGATGGATAGATAGCATTCTGAGAACATTTTAATAAAAGGATGATTAAAAAATAGTATATTTGATTATGTCATGGTACCACTGAATTATTTTTTGTTTCCAAATTAAATCAGAATACCCTTAAAATTTAAGAAAAAATACTACACTAACATTGTACAGGAACAAATCTACATATCAAAGGGTTATCAGTTACTTAAAAAAAAGCATGATTTTTAATTTTTTAATTATTTTTCACACTATAAGATATAATTTGTTATAAGTCTATCTGAATGTTTATGCCTGTCTGCTAGATATTAATTTACGGTTTTGGTTTTTATGAAATTCATTGTACGTTATCGAATAAGCACTGTACATGAATTTCAGACCTGTGTCAAGCCTTCAATTGGAGGCAAATTGTTTTCGGTGATAAGAATTTAAATCCAAACATGCAGCAAAAAACTGCCAAATAGGATACAAGTGACAAACAAATTTTTTTTAAGAATTAATTTATTCAGTAAGCAATGACAATAAAAATTTACTGTATGGTCACCCTTGGCGACTTTTAGCACTCTGTTGTCTAAAAGGGTTGCTGCAGTTCCTTGTCTGCTGGAGAGGGGTTTCTATTAAAAAAAAAATTATCCCCAAATGTGGAAAAAATCGCGCCAAGGGTGACTGTACAGTAAGTCTGACCCGCAATGACTTTTGGCTTCAAAGACAGCATTGCAAAATAGAAAGTCTTTTTACTATATTCAATTTGTCAAACAACTTCTAATAAATTCTTTTCATTTGAAATATTATACAAATTCAAGAATAGTATATAAAATTTATTAAATATTTTAACCACATGAGAGTAATACCCTAGGTCAGGGCCTATTTTAACATAGAGTTGGTGGGGATTTTTCCCCACCAGTGTGTAGAAATGCCCCACCAGTCATACAGAATTGCCCCACCGGACTTTTTTTTTTTGTTCTATCCATTTTCCATAGTAAAAACATAAACTTGAAGTTGTAGCATAGGAATGAATGGACAGAGACAGATGTCTCTTCCATCTTCCACTCTTCCAGTGAAAAGGCCCTATTTCGCCGCAAGGGAGAAAATCTGTCACACCCCTCCCCTGCCTAGCTTTTACCACTGCCTTTTACCCATCCCAAAAATCTTTTTGTTCAGGACTGAGAATTGCCTCATTCAAGGACGTAGCCAGGGGAGGGGGTCAAGGGGGTCCGGGACCCCCCCCCCCCCCCCCATACCCTTTAAAATTTTAATTAAAATTTGCTCTAAATGTCAAAGCTGGGGAAGAAACTACCCCCCCCCCCAATCGTAGCAACTGTTGGACCCCCCCCCCTTAGCAAAATCCTGGCTACGTGCTTGCAAGGACTGACAGTATGTAAAAGCATTTTTCACCAATGACAAGTTTTAAGAAATTATTATGTCTAACCTTAGCTAATGTATATTACAATACACTGATATGATAAAGTTTTTTAAAAACTTAAAACTACTTATTTTTCTACATTTTTATGCTATAAAACATAATATTTTCAGAATACAAATATATAGAATATTATTGTTCATCTTATGAAGTAAATGCTACTTATTAATGTAATGTTATGTAATTAATGTAATGTCTACTTATTAATGTATTAATGAACATTTTGTTTGTAATATGGTCGGGTACTTGTCTAAAGTTTACTTAAGTGTACATATTTAGATGTATATGGACTTTATTCTTTTGATAATTAATAATTATTAAATTGAATTAACGAATTAAATTTAATAATATTTAAATAAAATTTTGCCTTATGACAGCAAATAAAACATCCTTTTATGAATCGTTAGAAAATTTCTTGAATTAGATAAAAAAAAAATAAAAAAAACTTTTTAATTAACTTTTTACAGAACATATAATTTTAAACTAAGTTTATTAAATTAGTTTAAAATTGATATTTTAAATACCAAGTTTTCATTAACTTCTGGGGTCTACTTTCTGGAAAATTTAATTTGCCCCACCAGTTGAAATTCCTTAAAATATGCTCTGCCCTAGGTCCCCAAGCTACTTCAATCCCCTCCTCCCACTTGATGTTCAAGCAAAACTGCTCTGATATTTCCTAAAGGCTAGTCGTGAATACAAAGTCCCTCTTCCAGATTAACATATATACAAAAAGGATTTCCAGTTACCCTGGCAATTATAATATTTGACAACAATTGATGAGCAATAAAGTTTACATTTTGGTCAAGTCAAAATGGCGGATAATAATGGCTAATTGTTTAAGAAGCATCGCACTAGAGCTGCAACAATGAGCTATTGGCGACAGTTCGGATTCGACAAGGCTGGATGTTGCACTATACCAAGGGGCATTGCTGATGGTTCGGATTGATGAACAATGAAGTTTATATTTTGGGAATACTATATTTTATTCCTAGCGATTGGAAATTGATTGGTCATTAAATGCCCGAGGGATTTGAGTGTAGTGTTGTAAGATTGAATCACACATTGCTGAACGTGTTGAAGCAGCTTGTTTTTACCAGAACTGTTATTGTTTCCCATTGCTGGTAGTCTAACAGAAGGTTGAAGGATTCGGCCACTTCATTGTGAACCAGTGTCAACTTAGAGGGTCACCTGCATGCTCATCAACTGGAGTGATGGTTGGTACCATGCACTAGGAATTTACCTACATGTACTAATTGCATAATTGTATTCACTATAATCAACTTCTCATAGGATAACATGGAAGTACATGTTTTTCCCCCAAATGAGGTGTTGAATGTAGTTGTAGTTCAAGTCAAAGTCAGACTTCAGTCACTGAGACAGAAAATTTAATTATTTCCTTATATAGCACTAATAATTAAGAATTTGATATACTCACTAAAACCTTGAGTAATCCCATGATGATTAGTGTGTCTCTGATGCACAGCATTTTCTGACAAAGGAATATTCTGCATCACATTATGGCCATTGTCCGCGCCGAAATCCGGAGGGCAGGAGCCCCTATTGGACGGAACTTCCGACGTGGCTTTTCTGATTGGCCTGGACGGGGCTGGAGGTGGGGGCAAGGCACTCTTTGGAGAAACCCTGCCAGGAGGCAGTACGAACTGGGGAGGGGAAGAGGACCTTTCCATCGCCAGCTTTGGGTCTGTACCACTGTCAGAATCTGGAAGGTTCAACTCTTCCGTTAAGGATGTGTTTAGTACACTGTCAACCTGGATGGTTTGAGTTGGCACAATGGTTGCAACAGAGTCTTCCCGCTTCTCCTCTTCTTCGAAGCGGATCCAGGACTGAACGGGAGACCGTCCTCTTTCAGAAACAGCATTAGGGTTGCTTATGGAAGTTTCCGAGAGATTGGTTTTGTCTGTAGTGGGATCCATAGTGTGTGGCTTTTTTTGCATTCACCTGAAATAATTAAAATATTGCTCAAAAGTCAACTGAAAACAGTTTTGTATTAATTACTGATATTGCGTCAAATAACCTTAATTACACATTATTCATTCAAATATTATTAAATTACTTCAAATATGGAAATTCTACACTGTTTTATTTATTATGCGCTCATCATATTGGTACTTCCAAAACTTTTAATTCTTTCTAATAGTAGATATTTTTTTTTTCTTATTGAAGTAAATCTGTTCATATTTCAATAACAGTGATGTATATTTGCTTAATGAGAGAAACTTTTTAAATCTTCAACAAAAACTCAAATTTCTTGCATTGTATATAATGGAATACAATTTTTTTTTTAATTCAAAACATGGTTTCTTTTTCAGACCTTTTTCTAGGATTGGAGTAGAGCCATGGAGAACTAGAATGACCATCTGTGACCGGTTTCTTTATACGATAGTTTTAGAATTTTCCTCAAAGCAATTAAAATATTTAAAAGATTGGTGATATTTTTTTAGAGTATGATGTTAAAACATAAGTTAAACATAACTAATGCAAAATTTGAACATAAAAAAGCAACATTGTTTGTTTACCAGTAATTGGCAACTTGCATGTGCTTGAAATCCCACAAACAAGTCTAAACTTGGACTCATTCTAGTTATCCATTACAGATGTGTTTGATGTATAGCAACCATGAACAACCATGTTCTTTACAAATCTTGACGACCCACTTCACTTTAGTAATGCAATGCAAATCAATAATAATGCTTACTGACCTGCAGTCTAACCACAAATTATTTTTTTAAGTTTTCGTATTTCACCACTATTTAAAATATTTATATTGGTAAAAATTTACTGTACGGTCACCCTTGGCGAATTTTCCAAAATCTTGCCAAAAGTCGCCATTTTGGCAACTTTTTGCACGAGCGAGATCTTAAGAAAACAACTGTTGTCCAATAAGGTTGCAGCAATTCCTTGTCGGGTCGCAGGGGGGTTGCCATTTAAATAAAATTTATCGCCAAATGTGGAAAAAATCGAGGGGGTTTCAATTAAAAAAAATTATTACCAAATGTGGAAAAAATCGCACCAAGGGTGACCGTACAGTAAATCTGACCCTTTATATTTACTATAATTTAATAGAAAAGCAAAATCGGTAAATTCCTAGTGTACGGTGCCCCGTTGTCGTCAAGGCTTGGCAAAACAACGTAAAACGATGCAGAAAAAAAAGTAGGGTTGCTGTACATCTTGATATTGCAAGGAACGCCATGTAATAGGATTGCCAAAATATAAAATTTATCACTCACCAATTGTTGCCAAATCAACATTTGGCGGGGGCACCGTACGTTAGGAATTAACTGCAAAATCTTTTTAAAAAAGATATATTACAGTAACTTTGAGCTACTTGAATCCAATACCAAAAAAAAATTATTGAAATCACTGCTGTGGCAGCTGTTATGAAAATATAGATATGACTCGGTATCTCTCCTACAATCAAGTCCTTATTTTTATGACAGCAAACCAAGGTGATTTAAAACCTTTTTTGTGTTTTGGGTACAAGTAACCCCCCCGTGGGGCAAAGTTCCAGTATATTGTTAATTTTAAAAACAAAAAAAGTTGGTTCCTCATACTAAAAAAAAGTGCCAAAATTTTGATAGCTAAATATAAATGTAATAATTTTTTCATCTTTGTGAAAATATATAAGAAATATAATAACAGGATTCGAGGACATACTCCCCGTTTTGATGGGCCTGATTCTAGGCCCCGCCAATAATCTAAATAACCTTAAAATTTGGAAATTTCGGTTTTAAAAATCCCCGAGTTGGGAAAATTTATGACTGAAGAAAATTAACATTATTAGTAAATAGGGATGAAACGGATATCCGGTAACTATCCGGTATCCGGCTGATTTGTAACTATCCGATATCCGGAAGTAAAGTGCCGGATATCCGATTTACCAAGCCGGATATCCGGATGAGTAAAGCATCGAAGATTTTTTTTTTTAGCGATCAATTGTCGTTGTTTTTGCTTTAAGTATTTTCCTGAAAATTCTACCAATGTATTCACAGTGTGCAGATTCCCCCTTGAATATTTCTCGGGCTATTCAGGTGGGTAAGGAGTGCGTTTCACACTCAGACGCGGTGAGTCACAGGGAATAGATAGCAAAGAAAATATGCTGCAGACATTCGAAACACGCCATGGAGTATCTTCAAGTTTGAACAATTTACATAGGTGGTGGTGTGTAGAGTGCATAGCTACATCTCTGTTCATTATATATTAGAAATTGTTTATTCTCCAGTCTAAAAGTTAGTTTCAGCATTTAAGTATGGCGCAATTTTGATCAGCAATTTGGAAATATTTCAAAATTACATTTTCAAATGCATTGTACAATTCAAATCTGGCCATTTTAAAATCTGTATAAATATGAACAGTTTATTAAAGAACTGTTAAGGTAAATTATAAATTTAAAACTCTAGTTTTTTCATGTATGAAAACACTTTAAAAATCATGATACATTATAAAAAAAACTGAATTAAGTCAATTGCTAATTATCATATTTTTTTAAAAACATAATTTTTGTTGGAATCTCTGTATCTTTTGTAAGTATCTTTCATAAAGTTATGACCTTCCAAAAAGTTTATAGCATGAAAAGTTTTTTTAAATAATTTTTTTACCTCGAGTCTTTAAAAAAAACACTTTTTTTCAAATTTTCAACTTTAAAATTCTATTACATTTTTTTTAACGAATCGTTATAGTGGAAGGTCATAACATCTCACAACTAATATAAAGTTGAATTTAAAAATAAATTTCTCAAAAGTTTAAGCAAACTTGAGTTTTTATGTGTGAAATGAAAGGGCATATGGTAAAAATACAATTATTCAGTAATTGAATTTAAAGTGTACAAAACATACGCCCATTGCTAGCAGCACACTAGAAGAACCCTTTGTAAATAAAAAAGCTTTTGTAATGTTTATTCAATCTTGGTATCACCTTAAAGGTAAGGAATTGGGGAATATTATAGAATAAAAAAATATTTTGTAATTTTTGACCGATTTCCGTTTTTTTTAGTGTGTATGAGAAGATAATTTCATAAAAAAGAAACTGCCGGATATCTGATCGGATATCCGGCAAAATCTAGTTCGGATATCCGATATCGGGTTTGTAATGTGCGCCGGATATCCGATATCCGGTATAACCTTTATCCGGCTCATCCCTATTAGTAAATGAATGCAAGGAAAGAGAAGCATTAGAAATTGCCTGACTTGTTTTATTAAACTTAAATTAGACACTGAACAAACACTGCATCGGTAGAAATGTTGAGAAAATATTGATAACTTGGAATTTTTAACACTATTAAGATGGGAATTTCGATCGTTAAGTTTGGTTTGGTAAATTAAGGTTGCACTAGAGCTGCATATTCGGCTATTGGGGCCCATCTCAAAGGAAAGACCCAAGAACAATTAACAAGGACAACACCTGAGCTGGCACCCGACGCCGTCAAGTTGGAAATTTCGAATCTCATTAAGTTGGGAAATTTCTTGTTTCACCATATATAAATATAACCATGTTCATATATATAAACTACAGTTTAATACATTTGATTTGGGAAGGTTTCTAATAAGTCGGAAAGTCTATTTTAGGTTAACAATTCTGCAAAATCAAAATCTGGATCTAAAGTCTTTACCACTCCAGAATGAGCTACAGGGACATAAACACTAAGGACAAGAATTTCTTTTTATGAAAAAGGAAATAATGTTAATTACTTTTGGGGAAATTTGATGTACACATTGAACACTTTTTAGATTTAAATCTTTGAAATGCTTTTTTTTTGTGTTACTTTTAATTAAATTAATTTATTTGACATACAATTATTTCCATCTGCTGCTTGTTTTATTTTATTTTACAATTATTTCCATCAAAGCTTGTTTAATTTTCTTGTGTTAAGAAAGACTCTTGACAATGTAGACTTGATACCCCAAACATTTTGAAGTTTGATACCTTAGTGATAACAATATTGGCATTTTGTTGACAAAGTTAGAAAATGCAAATATAAAAAAAAAGTCAAACCAACAATAAATTATTTATTAAAATATCCAAACTGGGAAATCATTTTCATTCGGATGGCCAAATCTCCTCGAACCGCCAATGAGCACTTATTTTCACGAAAAATTTATTCATTTTAACGTGCCAGTTACACAGGTGGAAGTACAAAAATTTACATGCACCGGGCATGCTAGATAAGAGCTTTTTCCGACCCCAACAATGGGCACTAAATATATCTGCTGCGTATATAAATGCCATATAATTTGACATGTCAGCAAGTGTCAATGCACGCTTCTGCCATTAAATATTTCGAAAGCCCTACTCTAAAATTACTGTACAACGACGGTGACACCGCCACACATTACTTCGATAGAAAAACAGTTTTACTTTAAAATCTGACTCGTATATTACTGAAAATATCGTACTTTAGTTTTCAAACTTGTCGTACGTTAAAAAATTAAGTATTTTTGTATTTTAATATTTCGATTTGTCCGACACATACCATAGAATTTAAATTGCACATACAAGTCTAAAATATGTTTTATAAATAAAACCTTAATTTTGAAATTATTTATGCGAACTTTTTAAAAAATCTTTTCGATTTATATATTATAACCACTTATAATATTTATTTAACTCACCTAAAACGAACCAAAAACTATTTGTCCACCTCCAACTTTTGCAGAATTAGTCAGTTACAGTTATAACGTGAAACTTATTTTGAAATATCTTTGCAGTAACTTCTATACATTGACGTCATGAGACTTGAATAGTTTGGTTTGATTAAATAACTTTGCAGTAGAGCTGCACACTGGGCTATTAGCAACGGTTCAGGGCCTATGTCAAAGGAAAGACCCGGGAACGATGCCTCGCATTTTTAACCATAGCCAGATGAGGGGGACAACACCTGAGCTGGCACCCGACGCGACCTCAATAGGCGTCAGGACATTAGAACCCTATCAGATTTATCGTGCACCAGTCCCGTATACACGCCAGTATAATTTGTTGGATATTCTGGATGACTTTCTAGTATTTTTGTAGCGAAGCTGGCAACCCTCCGATCGCAAGATCACTACTTTTTTACTTTTCTATGTCAAGTCCATCGCACGGATTCGAACCACCAATCCTCCGATTAGTAGCTGAATGCCTTACCAACTGGGGCTCCCTCAAAAGCTTCCAAAATTACCAGGAAGAGGTAAAATTGTCCGAATGGCTTTTGGGGTCGTCCATATATTGCATTAATGCACATGTAGGGAAATAAATTTTTGGTTTATATTGTATTATACTTCGAGCATGGATCCCTCATAGTAGAAAAATAATAAGGTTGTAATATCGCTAACATCAAAGCGAGGCCAACATGTGTGGCCTCATACACGTGGTTTACTACGTCATCCATTCATAAATTTTTTCTAGTTCATTCATAAAAATATCAAGTACTTCATGAAGTAACATATTTACTATTATTTCCAAATCACAACTCAATCGCGAACCCTTTTTCATTAATAAATTTTGAAAGGAAGTCACGTGTCTGGCGCCATCAGGTCTGAGATGTTTGCATCACGATGAAGACGTCATATACGCTCTAGTACAGTCCATTCATGCTCGAAGGTATTATAGGTACTTTCCCAAAAAATATATTTTAAGCAACAACTGAACTCAAGTAAGAATTTATACTAATTACTCTTGTGTGTGTGTGAACACAGTAGTTTGACATACATTGTTCTTCACATAGCAAAGCTTTTTAATGCGAAGTGCCATAATGTAATGTAAATTAAAAGATTCTTACTTTAAATTTGTATTTAACAAGTAGATTGTGAACTTTTCGTCTGAAATACATGCTTAACAAAATTATATCGATACAAGGGACGCACTTTAGACAAGAACTATATTTTTTTTAGCTCATAGATTTAACTTTTGCGCATGTGTGTGATATCATCCTTGAAAACGTACTATTCAAATACAGGGAAAAAAAGCACTTGCTGCCTCATTGCCAAATTCCAGGTTTACTTGTTGATTGCTTGAGTCTTTAAGGAAATGCTTCAGAGACTGTGGGTACTATCGGAGTCGGTATCGTTCTATTTCAGTATTGGGAACCTTAGGACAAGACCTGGAGAGCTAATGCGTTTATTTCTGTGAAGGACTGCGACGCTCACTCAATTTACATTTCATGGAACGTTCCTGAAAGTCGGCGTACATTTATTGTTCAGCCGGCCCATTCGGGTTTGTCCTATTGGGTCCCAGAACCCATTGGTCCCAGCAGAATGGGTAGGTCGAGGAGACACTAGGGGGGGGGAACGTCACCCCAAAATCGTCGGACAGCTAGAAAAGGGGGAGGGAGGGTCTTTGTAGTCTCATATAAGTGCTTGTGTTGAAGATTACCATATAGTTGTTACATGTTGAATAATAATATAAGAAAATTTAGATAGAAATAGAGAGCGATTTTTTTTCTCTGTATAATGTAAATAAGAACTTCGGAATTATTGTGGGGGGCTCGAGTCCAATAAAGTTTACGCCTACGCACCCTCTTGAGCCAAGTTAGAAAAATACAGTCATTTTCAAAGACATTAAATGTTACGCATTTAATGTGTTGCCATACTTGCTTTCTTATAGTAAAAACCCGTCAATGGTAATCAACTGCTATTTAACAAACAAATAATCAAATTTTACGAGACTAACTAATTATATATACTGTGGAAACACTCGACGTCAGCATGGCAATCATTGCTTTTGTTAGGCAATATAAATATATTAATCTGGTTGGTAAAGTCGATTGGTGACAAGTTTCGTTTGATGTTTTATTGCGCAAGAGCCAATTATGGCTAAGCTGCGTCAGGAGGATAAGTTCGAACGACGTACTGTTGTTTCGCAGCAAACCTTCCGATTACATGCTCGACTGCATTTCAACATTTTGTAGTCTCGCCAAATTTGAAACCCTCTACTGCCGACGACGGTACCTCGGGGCTACGAACCCCTCACTGGAAGAAATTCATGTTAGCAAATAATTATTTGTATCGTATAATGTTAATGCAACAAATTACATTAGAACGCAATGGTTCGAAAGCAAAAAAAAAATCGGTCGGGAACTGTTTGTAGGGAATTTACGTTAACCCTCCCAGTGGCCGATCTAAAATTTTCCTTTACCTAGCAAACGGCACCCATCTTAAAAAGCTGTGGCCTTCTTAGCGGCAGGTAGTTTTAAGAGGCAAGTTCCTTCCCCCCTTTGCGGTTTTTCCAAGTGACAGTGATGTATTGCTCAATTAGAGGACTGAGGGACCGAACCCAGAAGGGAGGGGTTCGTCTTCTTTCGCGACAACGCGTTCCCTTGCGCCCGTGGCAAAAGATCATTAGTATACAAAGGCCGGTGTTGAAATGACCCTCGGTTTAGTTCGCAGATGTGGTTGTGCTCAGTAAAGGGAGATTTAGTTTAAAGTGTGCATTATCGCACTGCACAGTGTTTTGTACAGATAGCATTTTTTTCTTTTCAAGGAAGTAGTTTTTCTTTACAACTTTTGCCTCTGCGCAACAAATGAAGATTTAACATTTAGAAGATGTGTTTGATAACTGAGAGAATACACGTTACTATTTTCCTAATAAAAAAAATATTAATAACTAAATATATGTTTTATTATTGATTTTTATGTGGATTATATAATTTTTTGATTACCCGCTTCGTAAATCTAAGTATTTCAAAATAAAGTTGCAGATTTATAGTATAGACAATATTTTACCAAAGCCGCGAAATGTAAAAATATCAAACAATATTAATTATATTTAAAAGTCTTACTCTTATTAAAAATAATTAATAGTGTTCCGTCCTAAAATGTTTAAATGTATAGCCGGAACGCTCCGGAACGGCGTTCCGGTACCTCTCTTTAGTAAAAAATTATTATGATTCCAGATTTGGGTTTGATGGATGCTGCATTGCACTCCCACACTCCACGGAAGGTTACTGTTCTGGTACCTCTATTTTTAGAAATCGAGCACTGACTATAAGTATATGCGAAGAAATAGCAAAATGTTAGGGGGTGGGTGCATTTTTTTTTTGTTTTACAGACAATGATACAAGTATATTGTAATAAAATTCCCAGCCTTTCTAAAGGGATGTTGAATAAAGTAAATAGAGTGTAAGTTTAAGGCTGTTTTTTCACACACCGGGAAAACCAGTACCGGTGATGGCGCCGGATGCAATGCTACGGTATAATAGTTTATAATAGCTTCGAATCTTATGTTGCAATTTTGAAAAATACGCATATTTTTTAAGTATATATGAGCACGCGTAAGTTGAATAAATTTTAGTTAGTTAAATAAAAGTTGTGGCCTCTAGGCACGGGCCTAATGCGTCTATTGGTAACTCCTACCTTGATTTCACCAGCACCTGAAGATATATCTTCCGTAATAAATTCATTCACGTCCTGAGACTCTACTGAGGAACCATCCGAATTTATTATTCATGTTAAGCTTGCACCTTTCTCCACTGTGGGAGGTATTCCTCTGTGTATTTGGCTGAACCGTTCACAGTATTCCATCGTACAGCACAGTTTTTATTTCACAGTCCCTCAACTATCCTCTAATGAGATTGGCAGAAACAACAATTTTTTCCTTTGTCTTCGACCGTATAACTAACGCAAACAGTGTAATTGGAATACTATTCGAAAAACCGTTGGCCACATCGTCTCACAAAAACACTCCAACAAGTCAAGTCTATAGAGTAAAATAAGATCGTAGGAATAAAAAAACCGAGTCAGTGTACTTTTGTAATTCTCCTCAAACAACCCATAAAAAATGAAGTGGAACTGAAGAAGTTGTAAACATCCAATTAATGTTGCTATAAATTGGATCGAAATCGGAAGCATATGCCGTTCGCATACTCTTGGCATACAGCCTCCGCGATCATCAGTTCGATAGCATGTTTGGCATATTTCTCGCATACTATAAATCAGTCGGGCATACGAAGGGGTGTCATATTAATATTTTGCCTCGGGATATATTCAGTTTAAATATATTTCGTAATCAGCTATTGGAAGTTGTATTGATTAAAAAGGACCTGAAAAATTGCTTTTCGGGACATCGTGCTTCGTTTATACAAGATGTTTTATTTCTCTTTGTAGCTCAACTGTGTTTTGTTTTTTTGGTAACGTTTAAATAACAGATTTAAAACACTTTCGAATTTTCTATATAGCAGAGCTCGTAACACTTTTTACATGTGTCCCTAGGGGAAAAGGGACTAAAAATCTTTAAAAAAAGGACCTATAAAACTTAAATACTCATTAAATTTTAGGTCATCAATGTTAGATACAAAATTATAGGAAAAACTCAATAGAGCAAAAAGAGTTTTAAATAAAAAAAAGCTATATTTTCTATGTAACAATACATGCTAGTCGCGCACTGGCAACTATTGGACATCTAAATGAAAAATTAGTTGCTTGTAACAGAACAATTCAAATTGTATCTCCTCATTTAGAAATTATTGGGCATGTAACTATTGTGCGAAAATACTTTTTTAATATGTTTTCAATAATCTCACGTTTGTTTGTTTTTAATTTTAAAATTATGGTCCGAATTGAAATTTAGCAGTTATACTTATGCCACTTATGTCTATTTTACAAATAAAATGTAAATCAAACAGTATTTTTCTAATTACAATATGAGGTACTGGGAATATATATAATTACAATTTACACTTGAACCTGCTATTTATCATTCTTCTCCTAAACAAGGTCTTCATTTACATTTTGTTTTTGATACAATGCATAAACGAGATCCGGTGGTTCTGGAAGGACAGAAATTTTTTACACATGGCCCTATATTCTACACCAATGTGATTAATTACATTTGTAAAGACAAAAACAGTAAGCCTGCTCCTGATTTAACGATATTTCGAGAGTTGCAACACCCTATTAGCAGACCCAACATAAATACTAACATGAATGGTGATTTTTGTAATGGCGATTTCAAAATAAATATAATTAATATTTGGTTAAATAGGAGAGGGGAAAGGGCCAGAAATGTGTTATCATAGGCATAAAGGGGAAAAAATATTTTTGCTAAAATAAGGGACCGTATTTTAAAAAAAAAATGACTTTTAGGTAAAAAAAAGGGACCTGCTGCGAAGCCTGATACAGTTCTCGAACGTCTTTTGTTTCATTGTTCCAGAATTGGATTTCCTTACATTTTAACCTGTATAGTCAGACCTAATTAATGGCTATTCCCCAAATTCCACTAATTTGATTTTTAAAATTAAACGACACACATATACCTTCTTAATAAAAATGAATATATAATCAGATTATTTTTTCTTCAAAAAAATAGCTTACAATGAAAAACTAGCGTAACTTAGGGGTTACTTGAACAACACAAACCACAGCTCTCAAAAGAAATCCTTTATTCCTAACAAGCTTACCCCCCCCCCCCCCTTCCTGAACACATAGCAGGATAAGATGTGATCCACCAGCTGCTATTCGCACCTTTCTAAGAAAACCTAACTTTGGATTGCACGTGGCTTCCGTATGGAGGAACTAGTTTTCGCAAACAATGCGCCTCTTTGGTCAACAGGCAGCAGCAGGGCGGGTCCGCAATTGTCATGTCGTAGTATTTTCACACAGAATGCTCTCTATACATCATAATGAATAGGGGTTGGGTGACATAGCACGGGCTTTGGTTCAGGATCTCTCCATAAAGGAAAACCCGGGAGTCGTAATTTTGACAATGATCAGCTGACTAGAACAAGACCTGAGCAAACACCCTATGCACCTGACACAGTCGTGGGGACTTCGAGCCACGACAGATTAAACGTGCACAAATCCGCTATTTATTTAGGATGGACATTTTTTTTGCGTATGAAAATGTACGAAGCTGCAACCCCCTGATCACGACCTCGCTGCGCAGTTGAAGTCGATATTTGAACTCACAGCTCGCCAATTACGAAATTTATAACTTTACTATGGAGACCCAGTGTCTTATAAAGCTAGGAAAAAAGTATTTTAAATTAATCCGACAATAATTGTGTAAGATTTTCGAATTTATTTAAAGAATAAATCGGACAGTTGCCAGTTCCGTTCCTCCGCAATAAACATCAACCGTGTATAGGGGAATTGTGCACGTTAAACCTGCCATGATCCAAAGTTTTCACGCCTATGTTAAATGCAGTTGGTGCCAGCTCAGGTCTGTGCTCGTCATCTGAATATGTTAAAATTAAATCCTTTATTTCATAAACTAAGTGTACTTTTTTTCAAATTATCTGAAAATAAAGAAAAATATTATATCTTTTAAAACATTGATTTTTAAAATTGATATAGAAAATTTAAAATATTAGATAACATCTTCCCGATGTGGATGTAGCGTATAATTCAATTATAATATTTATTCCTTACTTTAAAAATAAAAATCAAATTTTGCAGTTAGTTAGTTACTGCAATAAATTACGTTTTTACTATAAAGCACGCATTTTTATAGTTAATTTGGCAGTTGATGGAATGACATGGACAATGTTGATGGAATTGTGTACAAAAATATGCCTTTTTTACATAAGTTTCTGATTCCGTAAAAAAAATTGTACAAATAAGAAACTTTAATTATTCCACACGGCGCAAACAAAAAGAGTTTATCTGAATTCCGTACCGTACAATCTGATAAGATTAATTATTCAATTACAGAAATCACATATTCACCTAATGTTTACCTTATAACAACCTCTTTCTTTTCCCGCTCGTATTAAACCTATCAACCATGGATTTCTATTTTCCACCATTATGTTTTCTCGTCCCCCCCCCCCCCCCATACCATTTTGCAGATTTTGTCCGGGGCCATCGTTGAACCGCTTTGTTCATTCCACTCGCAAGCGGTTTTCAATTGCCCCTGAAAACACACCTGGTGAAAGGCCGCAGTCGTACAAAAGAATGGTGCTTGTTTGTGCTTTTCTTTTCGACTGGAAACCGGGTCTGTTAGCCATTGGTATTTACTAACAAAATAAAAAACACAACCACTTCACCGACACATTTTATTTACCCGGAATCCAGTCTAGAGTCGGGCATTATGAAAATTTAAATTGTCATTAGAGCCTTCTCAGAAACACTCACATTGCCTAACACGTGGGCTCACTGTACAATCCTACACAACTGCAAATAGTTTCCACCAACAATAAGAGTTATAGGATTTTGGAATCAACCGACCCGATTTGACTTTAGGGCACACTCTACAGCTTAGCGAATAGCAAAGGAAAGAATGTATAACATATGGAGAATTTGTATATGTGAAAGTTAATACTAACAGGATTACGAAAGACTCCCAATCTTATTTTATAATAAATTAAAACATTTAAAAAATATTTCCACAATTTTTTTTGTAAGTTAATAATCTTAATAATATAATTAATCTTACGATTTAACCCACATTTTGTATTTATAATCTGGGGCCTCCAGTTGTTCAATGCAAAAAGGCCTTTAGCTGGAAATCAGAGGATTACTAGTTCGAGCCCAGGCGTTGGACTTGACAAAGACAATTAAAAAAAAGTAGGGACTTGCGATTGGAGGGTTGCCAGTTTCGCTACAAAAATGCTAGAAAGTCGTCCTGAATATCCAACAAATTATACTGGCGTGTATATGGGACTGGTGCAAGATAAATCTGATCTCGAAACAATGTCATGACGCCTATTGAGGTCGCATGGGGTGCCATCTCAGGTTGTGTTCTCGTCATCTGACCATTCAAAAATACGAGGCATCGTTCCTGGGTCTTTCCTTCGAGATAGACCCCGAACCGTAGCCAATAGCCCAATGTGCAGCTCTAATGCGACGTGGTCGCCAATAGCCCACTGTGCAGCTCTAGTGCGACGTTATTTAACCAAACCAAAACCAAAATCTAATGCGACGTAAATTAATCGAACCAAACCGTATATATAATCTCCCGGTTGTAAACTGACAAATTGGAAGCATACAAAAAAAGTTTTTTATATTTTACTCTCTCACATTTGATGCACATATTCGCTGACGAATCGATTTAGGGGATACAGCCTCTTTCCTAGAGGTATTGATCCATGAAAGATATAACGTGCAATATCCCCTCATCACATGATAAGTTTCTAATAGTATTTGTCTGGGATAGAACAAGATTAACTTGGGCATTTCAGCATGCCCAATATAAATATTACAGTTGTAAATAAAAAATCGTAGAATAATTGCTGTACGTTTAAGTAATTTCTGTAATAACTCAATGAATTTGAAAAAACTTATACAAATCAAATCTTTCTTATAATCAAATGATAGATTAAAATTAAAATTTTGTAATCGAGGATTTTTAAAACTTTAAAAAAAAAACTGCTCCTGTAAATAACGCTTTGATATATTAAAAAATATTTCGAAAAATTAATGAATTAATTTCAAAATATAAGTTTATTCTATAAGATTTGTCATAATTTAATTTTAATAAATTTATAAATTGTTTGTAACCAATTATTAATCAATCAATAACATTTATTATTTCCAGCAAAAAAAATCAGTAAAAACTTTTCTAAAATAATAAATTTAATAAGTAATGAAATAATTTAAGTAAAATACTATAATATTTTAATTGGATGTAATACTTTTAATTAGTACATATATAATTTTAATTTAATGTAAAAATTAAAACAGATGAAATTATTTAAATTACTTGACATATTTTAATTAGATCAAATAATTTGAATTAGTTGAAATAATTTTAATTAGATGAAATAGTTTGAATTAGATCAAATAATTTTATTTAAATGAAATAACTTGTTATTTGAAATGTATTTTTTAATACATATTAATAAGCTGAAAAACTATTAGAATTTTGTATTAAAACTTTCAATAGTCACCATCCTCCCAATTTAAATCCGAATAAAAGGATATAATTAAACCTTAATATTTTAATTCCTTAATTTTTCCGATAAATCAGAACAAAAAATATTTTCTTTCATAACTTTTCTCTTAAGTTTTTTAAAATAGCAATTATTATATTCAGTACATTAACAGTTTCGTTCCTATTAATAATATCAACATTCCAGCTAAATATAAATTCGAATACTTAATGGAAGACAACATCTAAAATTAATTTAAAAAATCAATATTAAGTTTTTAAATCATCACTTTACGCTTCTCAAGTAGACAACTAAAAGATTGCCGTCTTCTACAAAAGTGAATAGTGTCCTTCCCCCAACAGGGGAAAGAACTTCCATATGTCTTTCAGCCCAGCCCCCAATTAGTAAGCTATGGGAGGTCTGGGGGGATGGAAAAAAGATAAGAGACGAGAATACTCGTCGGTGCCGCTCAGGGTGTAGAAAAGCTAGACGAGTATACTCGTCCTGTGCCGCTTTCCGTACAGAAAAGTTTCCGAGATATCTCGTCGTTGCCGCCAGGAGGGTTAACAAATACATTAATATCATATGCCAATGCAACGAATTACATTAAAACGAAATGGTCATAAACGGTAAGTGAAGTAATGAAAATTCGACGTTCCTCCTATGGAAGTCATCACTCCAGTATTTATAATTTTAACTGTTGCTGTAACTTGTGAAATCCAGTAGATATTTGAGCTCGCAATCCTCCGATTACTAATTGGATACTTTACTACCAGTCCTTAATATTTTTATATGAAGTCCTTCGCATTAGAGCCAGACACACAATGGGCTATCGACGAAGGTTTGGGTATATATCTCGAAGGAACATAAGTCTGGTAATTTTTGAATCATGGAAACCTCGAAATTACTCGTAAAAGAAAAAAACAAAATTAGGTTCAGCAGTTATTATGCAATAAAATAAAAAATGAAATAGTGCCAATACAATTTTTAAATATATTGAAAATGATATTCAAATAAATTTAATGAGTATTGATTATCGAATGCCAGGTTTAATTTAAGACTATTACTACATTTAAAAATCTATTGCTGACGGGATCCCAAGAATTTTGGGACCTGTCAACACAACAAAGTATTATCACCAAATGTTAACTGTACTAGAATTTATAAAATTCTAAGAAAATACCAAATTATTTAAGAAAAATGTAAAGTCAACGTGTTCTTTTTTGCTCTCCTCATGGGGTGGGTAATAAATTGAACGAGTGTTTTAATAAATAGAAATGACAACACAGCATCTACATACTTTACAGTGCTTTATTGCAGCAAAAGTCGACTACATACAACAGTCTTCTGATGGGGAAAAGCAAATGTTTGATCTTCATTTCAAAAAATTTAGTCCGTTCACCTCCGCAATGCACAGGTGCCCGGTGCATTATACATAATACAGTCAACATTAAAAGCATGCAACTGTGTAATGATTAAAATAAAAATGAATCTAAACTAAACCCCACAGATCAACTTGGCCGGCAGTGTCTTACAATGTGGTATGTATACATGAATGAAATTTGACAAAGCTGGTTTCACAGTTTATGATTCTGAACAGTACCACTGCAGTAAAGCACTGTCATACTGGGCTGTACTTCACCTTACAACTGAGGTACACAGGAAGTGAACGAAGGGGGTTAAAGCAGCCCGAACTCCCAATAAAAAACAAAAAGAAAGAGGCACCTCTACCTGAGAGTGCCCATTCAAGACTTGTGACAGCCCCTCATGAGTATCTTTAGAATAACAGCACTCATTTCTATACATGGGCATTAGAGTATTTATACATCACTTCCTGTATTACATTCATTTAAATGAGAAACTGAAATAATTTAAGTTGTTTTCTCCCGCTTGTTTCGAGACTGCAAGCAAAATGTTCTCGGCACTTGATGTGCTCGTATTTTCAAGTCTGCACACCAAGCTACCATTTTCAGATTTCATTACAACTCGCACAAGGGGGAGGGAAAAGTAAAAGGGAGAAAGTTATTCTCAAACGCCTGCAAGTTTATAGGATGTAAACCTTTTGTTCGCCATTTTGGTCCACTTCTTAATAAGTCCCCTTTCAGCTACTGCCTCAATCTCCCCTCCATGCATCCACTTGTGCCAAAATTAATGGGTAAGTATATCAAGCAAATAGCCCGGCCACTGCTGCAGTACCAAAATGTAAAATTCACATACACTCACATAATATACATAGAATTTTATCTGTTTCAAGAACCCATCAACATCAAAATATTATCCCAACCAACTGGTGGGCCAGATGGCTTTATAATACAGGGTTAGCCATAACATTTCCTAATACTTTATATAAACCTATTAGTCACCCCCATAGTAGCAGTTAGACACACAAAACATTTGTTTCTTATAACTTACAGTAGTTAAAACTAAAAGGCATTTCATAGAAAAACAAACTGTCCAACAAAATATAGACTAACTATCAACTTGGAGAATGCTAGCAGTTCGTTTCAGATAAACAGGCTTCTAGATGACACTGGTAGATAAACTGGAAAGTCACTCTGGTAATTTTGGAAGAGAAATACAGAAAAAGTGTCGACTTCAAGCATGTCAGCAAAGAGATATTACATGCAATACCATGATAGCTTAACGTGAATTACATAAACCCTTTGTTAAAGACGGAGCAGCTAAATATGCCATATAAAGCCTGCCATCTTTTGCTTTAAATTAAGTTATGGCCAAACAAGCCAACAACCTTAAACCTTTTTCGAGTCACATTTATAAGTTCATTCTTCACCTGCTGGTACTTCAATGTTCTCATTGGCATCTGTTCCATCATTGGGAATCTGGGGAGCTTCACTTGTGGGCAGGCATTGCGCTTCATTTTTCACTTCTCCACCAGAATTAGACATCTTCTGAATCATATTATCTGGAGAAATCAAACCGGACACTACTGTTTCTTCGTGCTTTCCCGTTTTAGACTGGGCAAAAAACATATGGGTTTGCTGAACAGCTTCTGCTCTTAGTTTTGCTTGCTGGGCTGAAGTTAATTTCCCTCCAGGAACCTGCACCAAAACAATTAACAAATCAATTGTCTAATTAAAGCATTTGAAATGTCAATAAAAGCCTGATATTTTACTAGTGTTCCTCAAAGTTGCATTAGAGTTTGAAAGGCATTTTTTAGCTACTAACATTCAATTACACAAGATTAATAGTCACTAGGCTAACAACAAAACTCATTTCTAAATGATACAAGGAAAACAAGCCAACAAATTTTAGAAGCACTGCACTTTTTAAAAAAAACTTTTACACTGAACATTTCAAAGATCTTTTAATTACCTTTTAGTATTAGAAATGCACGATCCGATGGGTCAGGCTAAAACTTTAATTAAATGCATCAAACTAACATTAAGCAATCAGATTAAATAAGCACAAACTGAAGCAATTAGACTTAGACTAAACTAAACAAATAAGATTTTAAAACTTTTATTTAACACAAAAAAAAATTAATAACTTTTCCACAT
Source organism: Troglohyphantes excavatus (assembly GCA_963932185.1). Taxonomy (NCBI): domain Eukaryota; kingdom Metazoa; phylum Arthropoda; class Arachnida; order Araneae; family Linyphiidae; genus Troglohyphantes; species Troglohyphantes excavatus. The sequence continues at coordinate 13,458,501 of OZ010667.1, forward strand.
AAATGAGCACTACCTAAAAAGGTCATAAGTTTGCATGTGTATAATGCAAATGGAGTGGAAAAGAATCACATACCAGCAGACTGGCCTGTGCTCTAATTCCAATTTTTGGTTGGGCCTGTGGAACTGCTGCTTGTGTCACAGTGGCAGGCCTCTGAATAGGAGGTGGGTAGTGCAAGTTAGATGCAGCAGCGGCTGGCATCTGCTGGTGAGGGGTGTTCCGCACAACGTTGGGGAACAACACCTGGGGAGGACGAACAGCTGGGTTGGACTGGACGTGGCCAAACTTCTGCCCAAACGGATAGTAATGTTGCTGCTGCGTCTGCTGAGGAATGGAGTACTGGGGAGTCTTGACAGGGGCCTGGGCCATTCGGTTGGCAGGGAGGGCACTTGCCTTGCCAATCACACCTGTGCTCTGAGGAACAGCAACGACAGGTGTCGAATTCAAAGCAGTGGACACAGCAGTGCTGGCACTGAACATATTTCGGCTGGCAGAGACATCATTGATTGTGGGGGAGCGTGTGGTGGACCTTAGCGACGAGGAATCGGGCCCGATATTGTTCATGACACCGCTCTGAGCTTTGAACTGGTGGTTTCCGAAGTTGCGGAAGCTCGGGTTGACCGAAGCCGCCTGGGGCAGAACGTTCATTGCAGATTGAGATCCGTAACTCTGGTGGGAGGGGTATTGTGGCTGCTGTTGCATGGGAGAGCCAGGAGTGGTGGGAGGCTGATGGTAGTAACTAGCCGTCTGCGGCTGAGCAGAAGTAGAAAAGTAGGATGTTTGTGGGGCTGCTTGCACTGCCTGCAGGCCATGAAGGCTTTGTAGATGAGAAGCAGCAGGAGATGGGCCGGTAGCAGGTCTTGTTTGGACAAGTTGAGAACCCAAAAGATGAGAATTGGCTAAATTTTGTTGTGCACTCAAGACCTGAAAATGCAATTCTAATGAGTGATTAAGCTTAAACAAATTATTTTTTGTAAGAAAGAAGTTTCTTTAATATCAAAGTGAAATATATCACTTTGTTCGTATTTCTATTAGCTGTAAAGGAGCTGTAGATTTTCTACTATTAGAATACAATTGTTGATACAAAATGGTGTTAAATTCACATTAAGATAAAACATTTTTAATAGAGGCATTTCAAAGACTTTCAGAGCCTTGGCAGATTTTCAGATGCCTCTATTAACTTAACAGTTTTTGAAGATCTTTTAGACAAAATAAGGAGTTTCTAGTGCCCTCTGTACGAACCATGTTAACGTTATCAAATTAGAAAATAGTCTTAAGTCAAATATGAATAAAATTGGAAATTTGAAGTACTTTTCACACTTTATCTTAGTTTAAAATTTTATTTTAAAAATGCACCCATTTTACCAAAAAAGTTCCATGTTACAAGGAACAATTGCAATTTTTCGAACATACCTGGTTAGAAGACACATGCTGGCTCTGGGGATAAGGGGGTTGCACTCGGTACTGATTGGACGAATAGATGTCTTGACCTTGATGTGCAGTAGGAGGTTGGACAAAGAGAGATTGTTGTCCATATGCATTGGACAGTTGTGGGTTAGGCGGCGGCTGATGCGACAGACCGTATGTACCTAACGGAGCATAACCATGAGGCGACTGCCCGAACTGCACCATTGCAGCAGCAACAGCGTTAGTTTGACGACTATCCATTTGAAGGGGCTGGTACATTCCAGACTGAGCCATCTAAATACAAAACGTAATATACATTAAGAAATAACAAACTAAAAAAAAAACCTGACATTTAATAAAAAATTACACTCCATAATTTTACTCACCTGTTGAGAAGAGTTGAAGAGCACAGTTGGGGGGCTGGGAATAGCGGGAATGCTGGCCACTTGAACAGAGCTAGCAAGACCAGCTATGGTTCTAAGACCAGTCATGGCTTCCAGGCCACCCATCAAAGGAGGGCTCAAAGGGGCCGGACAATGTGGTCCAGAAATCGCATTGTGCTGGGCAGCAAGTTGCATATGGGACTTCACAGACACTGTGTGATCCATATTCTTTACCAGAGATGAACTGCTACTACAGGTCTGTTGCAAGGGAGAACTTTCCCTAAAAAATAAATGTAGTGTAAATTTAAATCATTGTGGACATATTTTTTTTTTCAGATATGCAGCTTTTCTAGCATTACATCCTTTTTTCAGTTTTGTTTTCATTAGGTATTCGGTTACCATTAGCTAACTAGTTTCCGTTCTTAGCAACAATCAGCATTTCAGAAGGATTTTTTTTTAGATTTTAAAGATGGAAAATTTAAGATTTTCTGTATATGTATAATTTTTTTCTATTTTTAATGTTTTTTTTAGTGAAAACGTGGTTTTACAGTTACTTGACTACATATTAAGAGCCAGTCAGTTATGCCGGATCAATTTGCAGGATCAATGCAATTTCTTAAGATTACCATGCTTATTTTTTAGTTTGATAGGTATTTAGTTATTTTTAGCTAAGCAGATTGCTGAATTCAGCAAATATGTATTTTGCATAAAATGTGCTTGGTGATAAAGGAGTTTTACTTAAAATAGTGAACCACCCCCCTTTTTTTTTTTCTAGAGTAAACACCGATAAGCTCTAAATATCGCTGACAGTGCAAAAAGATTGTATGTCAACAAATTCTGTTTAAGAAAAATTCTTACTATGGGACAGTTGGACATTTCCACTTGCACCAAAATCTCTTATATTATCAGCTAATCCAATAAAAATATACAACCAAATGAAAAGGAGGTTCTATCATAAAATCATCATAAGGAACCAATTATTTTTGCTCTCCTGTAAAGTGTTAAGATTAGACATATAACCGACCTTCTTGCACTGTGTCAATGACCATATATTCCATTGATTTATTTAGATAATTACAAAACATTAGACATGTTCCCTTTAGATATATTTTATTTCTTGCATTGGAAATAAGATACAATTTCATAACATTAAAAAAAAATGAGAATAATTACTATTATCAAAGTGCCTTTGATACAAAGTTACAAGTACCGTATAAAGTTGGAAAGGAATCGAAGATTATCTAAATTTAGTAAACAACTATACTACAGAATGAAGTATCAATGTCTTTAGTAAAAATAAATTACCTGAATGACATGTCTGTTCCGTCATTTTCTTTTCGGTTTTGGGAATTGGAGTCGGACGTAGAATTGTACGCATTAGTAGACGACTCGGAAGTATTTGCAAAAGAATTGTAACTTGCTGAATTTTCTTCAGAAACTGCCTGGGGATGCTCCATAACAGTAGGCAATGGTGGGTCATTTTCCCAAACCTATTAAATTTCAAATAGAGTAAATAAAAACACATGATGTATGTGTTTTGGCATAGACTTGGCATATGCCCATTTTAATTAGGAGTTCAGAATGTAATTTCACAAATCAAATCACTGACCATTCAATTAGAAAAACAATTCAACATACCTTTTTAACAGACTGTATTTTCAAATTAAGGTCGTCAGTCGATGGCGAAATGGGAGAAACTACACCCACAGGTGATCCATTATTTGAAACTTCCATAGACCTAGCAATATTGATAGATTTATTGGGTAGGTGATTAGAATTATTTGGATTACGAGTATTCTTGTCTTCAGTCAGTCTTTCTAATCCAGATTCAAAATTAAAATCCAACTTCATGTCCGTAGACTCCTCATTCTAAAGAAAAATGTATGTGTTATTTCCCCTCATTTTATTAATAATACAGAGCAAAGTTATATATTTTTTAAAGAATAAAGCATTACCTTTCCAAATGACTCTTTAGGTGGAAATGACACTGGCATACAATGAGATTTTTCATCTGCATCAGATGCAAAATCTTTAGGTTTTGAAGAACTACCAGGCGGTAGATTTTCGCATGAAGATGTCGAATTATCCTAAGGAAAATATGATGTTAATTAAAAAAAAATGAACAGAAAAGAAAGTTGATTTAATATTGATATTTTCTTTGTGAATACCATTAAAATTGCTAATGCAGGTTTTTCAGTTTTATTCCTTAATATTTGCAAGGATACTAATATAAGCAATTATTAGGGCTTTGCTCAACTAGTACACCTATAATATTTACCATATAAAAAATTACAAGTTACGCTAATTATTAATTAGTAGTGTTCACATAGTTTTAAAAAAGGGCAGGGGGGGGATTTGTCAAAAAGGGCACTTTCTGTTGACTGAAAGGGCACTTTCCTTACCTTTAACTGGATTTTTTTCAGGAGGGCCAGAATTTTCTCTTTTCTAAAAGCTTTTTTAAAGTTTGTATAATTTAGTGTTTTTTTTTCGAAATGTTTAAAATTTCACAAAAAATTAAATTAATTTTTTTTAAAAAACTGCACTATAAACTCATTACAAAAACAAATCTTTAATAGATGTTTTTTTTTTAGTTTTTTCAAAAAAAAAAAATTTGAAATCCTCAAATTTTTCTAAAGTTCCTTGTTAAAAAGCTTTTACTATCTGAAGTTTCATAAAGGGGGAAGAGAGATAAGTTTCAAATAAAAAAAAATTAACAAAGTATATTAGCAGTAAAACAAATTAGAACATTAATTCCAACCAAACAAAAAGAAATAAGCTTCTTCTAAAAATCAATTTTTATAACTCCAAATGACAAGTCCTAAACTGCAATTTCGTAAATTAAATTATATTTTCAAAAAATGTAATGCAATTTTGTTATGTAGTGCAAACCAAATCATGATGAAATAGAAAGTGGTGAAGTATAAACGTTTATTCATCAGATGCAAAAGGATTGTATATTTTTCAAAATATATCGCAGCAGATCGCGTTTAGTGAATTTCTACAATTTTAAGGTTTTTTATGAATGAAATTTTTTTTAAATAAGAGCCATCTGGAAGTTGCATTCGTCAGAGGCAAACGAAATAAAGAGTTATAACCATCTTAAATTTCTTGTGATATCCTCGTTTGACGAAAATCGCAAATATTCAGACAAAAGGGATAAAAAGTTCACTATTTTTCTGACGTGAAAATTGATTATAGGAATATTACAGGGCGCAAAGAAGATACTGAAAAAAAGGCAGGGCATATTTTTCACTTCTAAAAAGGGCAGGGCGCGGCGCCCTTTGAAAAACGCATAACAGGAACACTATTAATTAGCCATAGGCATAGTAAGTTATATTAATAACTAGCAATATGGCCCAGCAGTGTTGCCTGTGCTTTACGCATAATGCTCGTCAATTTCGTCATATCCCATTCCTCGATGCTTGGAATAGAAATTCTGTTCTAATACAATACGTTAATCTTTTGACAAGAACCTTCCAAACAAATGTGTTATGAGCTGAACAGAGTTTTATGTGGAAGGCATACTTCAAGGTGGAATTATTATAAAAAATATACTAGGACTACAGATAGATCAGAACCAATATCTTATACATGTCTAAACTATTAAGAAAACATGGTATATGTAAAGTAACAAGGACTATTATAAATTTAAGACATTTAAATTGAAACTATGGCATCAACAAACTTATATAGTTTGCAACATTGATATGCAAATTATGAGAAAAAGAACTTAATTCTTTTTTATGTTAGCTTACCTTAACGGATTGACTTTTAGCTTGTCCACCAAATTTGTCAAGAACAGCATTTTCCGCCTTGAAGTTTTTATTCTCAAATACTACTGTGCACATTGGTTTACATGTATCAATTTCTGTTACCTAATAAAACATTTTAAATTAGAATTTAAAACTAAATATTAAAAAAATAAATTATTGTAGGTTTAGCAATCATTCATTTTCTTATGTAGCTAAGCTTTACATTTATATTGAGTAACTTAAGAAAATTAAATTTTTCAGGATAAATTTACTTAAATACAATATTTCTAACATCAATGATGGAATAAAAATATATTTGTGTTACCAACATAACAAGAAAACAATAAATATTTTAAAATTAAATTTTGCATAAATTTTTATTTAAAAACTGTTACTAAACATTTTACCCTTCCAAATAGTGATAAAAATTATTCCTTAAATAATTGGTGCTAAATTACTAAAATTTTATAAATTCCTGAAATTATGTATCCCCCCCCAAAAAAATATTCAATACTGAATTTCACTTTCTACTCACAAGATCAGATACTTCCGTTGTCACGCTACTCTTCCCCGAACTCGTTGGAGTCATTATCTTGCAGTCGTTGCTGGGCGAAGAGCGTTGTGAGGAAGCAGCAGAAGCAGGCTGGTCGCTCACGTCAATGCCACTGTCATGTTGATCGCTGCGATCGAAGCTACTGGACTTGGACGTGGCAGCAAGAGCTTGGACGTCCGCAGCAGCGACTGAAGTGCAGGAACTTACAACCGTATTAGTGCACGTGGTCGAGAGAGAAGTCACGACTGGAGAATGTGAACGCAGAGAGTGGTTGATGGGCTTTTCCCATGCATTGACAGGAGGAGCTGGAGATGCATCTGTTTCGAGAAGAATCAATCAAAATAAGACAGATTTTAATCATATACTTAATAAAAATGTTTCAAATAAAAAAATTAAAAAGCTGCACGTCAAGTCACAGGACCCATTGACAAAAATCTAAATTAGGCATTTTAATGTGGGTCACAACAATTCAATTAAAGTTCAAAAGCTAACAACACTCATTACACCAATTAGTTTTCTACAGCTGATGCACTTTAAAAATGTGGTTAAGTATTACTATGATAGAGGACGGAGCCGTTTGTTTACTTAAGTGTTAACCACATGTCACCTAGTATACTTCAGATTAATTAAACAGTATTAGTTAACTTTGATGATTTACAAAAGATTATTAGTAAATTCTGTTCTGCCATCGGGGAGAAAGACTTGCACCCTTGAGTTCTGTTGTCTGTCTGCTACTATGGAAATGTTAATTTTAATTAGTTCTGTGGAATGTAAATGGAATTTGGCAAATAGTTGAAAATCTTTTTACATGCATTTTTAACTTTCGTTATATAATTGTAATTACAATAAGTTTTTTTTTTTTAAACATTTTTGTTTGTGTGATTCTTGCAACAGATAATTTTTGAATTTTTTTAAGGTCTTCTAAAATGGCATTTATGACAAAGGAACATTCTCATGCTAGAGGAATTATTTACAATGACTTCAGCTTTTGTACCGACGTCCTTGAAACCTCTGAAAATTCTAGTTTCACAGGCTATGAAAAGAGCTGCTGAAACACCATCAGTTTCGGAATCTACTATAATGATTAAAAGCAAGATCTCCGATATAAACAAATGTGGTTCTGAACAGAGAATAAAGTATGGATAAACACGCCAAATTGCTATCATCCCAACAACATTGACCTAAACCCACTACTTCATTTGGAACATTCCGCGCTAACAACTCTACTCAAGTCTTTCTCTTGGTGGGAAGACAGTACATTTGGTGGAAGTACAATACTCAAAATTGTAGATTGAGAAACAACGGCATAATATTTCATTAGTTTTGAAATTACAGTAACAACTAATGCTTTTAAAAATGAAACAAGCCTTTATGTACGCTACATGTCAGTTGAGATTGTTAGTATTTTAATTTGAAGATCCGATTTAAAAAATTTGAAACGTTAGTGACTTAAAAATAAAAGAAATTTCAGTCTTTAAATCTAAATTTTACAAAATTTATATTTAAAAGAAAAAGGTACCTTTAACTGTGCTTTGAGGTGCCCTAGGAGATAGATCAACATTAATATCCCAAGCTGTTGTAGGGGTCACAGAGACAGACTTCACGATGCTCTCCCTCTGTTTTGCAAATCGGGGAGGTAGTCGACTTTGCCTGGAGCGAGATCCACTTTTGTTCCGCGCATGAGGCTGCAAACAAATTAATTTATTAAATCTTTTAAGAACTGCAGATGATAAATGAAATACCTTCAGACAAGAGATTGGTCCAACAAAAATTGGCAGTAATTCTTATTTTCATAGTGACTTTATAAAATTAAATATATTCTGCTAAACCTGGGTTGGCTTTAACCATAAATGTTTGTTTATTTTATTACAAAAACCCTTTCTTTACTACTAAAATGACATTTGATTATTTTAATATCAAGTATTTTTAGAGGATGTTATAAGAATAGAAGAGAAATCAAGAAACTTATATCAAACGAATTATTGTAGTACCTGCTATTCAACAATCAGCATAATCATATCATGAAAAAATTTCACCAGGAAATAAGAAGAAATTATGTTGTAGTCAACAATACCGTTTTAAATATTTGAAAAGCAGTTCAGAATTTTATTTCATATCATTTTTAATCAATGGATTGACAGATAATAATTTCATCATTGTGAAATATTAATGAATTCTTAAATAGGCATTCCTTGTATAACATTTAAAAATTCAGACTCTTATTCATCATTTATACTCAGTCGGGGAAAGAATATTGTCATCATGAGAAAATTTCACCAAGAAATAAGAAGCAATTATGTTGTAATCAATAATACAATTTTAAATATTTGATAAGCAATTCAGAATGTTATTTCATATCACTTTTAATCAATGGATTGACAGATAATAAATTCACCATAGTGAAATATTAATGAATTTTTAAATAGATATTCCTTGTATAACATTTAAAAAGTTTTTTCAAACTCTTATTCTTCATTTATACTCAGTCGGGGAAAGAATATCATGAGAAAATTTCACCAGGAAATAAGAAGCGATTATGTTATAGTCAACAATACCGTTTTAAATATTTGAAAAGCAGTTCAGAATTTTATTTCATATCATTTTTAATCAATGGATTGACAGATAATAAATTCATCATGCTGAAATATTAATGTATTTTTAATAGGCATTCCTTGTATAATATTTAAAAAAGTTTTTTCAGACTCTTATTCTTCATTTTTACTCAGCCGGGGAAAGAATATTGTCATCATGAGAAAATTTCACCAAGAAATAAGAAGCAATTATGTTGTAATCAATAATACAATTTTAAATATTTGAAAAGAAGTTCAGAATTTAATTTCATATCATTTTTAATCAATGGATTGACAGATAATAAATTCATCATTGTGAAATATTAATTAATTTTCCAATAGGCCTTCCTTGTATAATATTTAAAAAGTTTTTTCAGACTCTTATTCTTCATTTATACTCAGTCGGGGAAAGAATATTGTCATCATGAGAAAATTTTACTATTAAATAAGAAGCATTGGTTATATGTAATAATATACAATTTTAAATATTTAAAAACTGTTTCAGAATTTCATTTTATATCACTTTTAATCAATGGATTGACAGATAACAAATTCATCATGATAAAATAGTGGATTTTTAAATAGTCAAATTTTGTAATAAGATTTAAGCTATTTTAAAAGTTATTTTCGTAGCATTATTCATTGCTATTCAGTTGGGAAAATAAAATTGCCATCATGAGAAAATTTCACCAAGAAATAAGAAGCAATTATGTTGTAATCAATAATACAATTTTAAATATTTGAAAAGCAGTTCAGAATTTTATTTCATGTCATTTTTAATCAATGGATTGACAGATAATAAATTCATCATGGTGAAATATAAATGAATTCTTAAATAGGCATTCCTTGTATAACATTTAAAAATTCAGACTCTTATTCTTCATTTTTATTCAGTCGGGGAAAGAATATCGTCATCATGAGAAAATTTCATTAGTAGATAAGAAGCAACTATTATATGTAATAATATAGAATTTAAAATATCTAAAAACTATTTCAGAGTTTCATTTTATATCACTTTTAATCAATGGATTGACAGATAATAAATTCATCATGGTGAAATATTAATACATTTTTAAATAGACATTCCTTGTATAACATTAAAAAAGTTTTTTCAGACTCTTATTCTTCATTTATACTCAGTCGGGGAAAGAATATTGTCATCATGAGAAAATTTTACTCTTAAATAAGAAGCAAATGTTATATGTAATAATATATAATTTTAAATATTTAAAAATTGCTTCATAATTTCATTTTATATCAATTTTAATCAATGGATTGACAGATAATATATTCATCAGTGAAATATTAAAGAATTTTTTAATCATCATTTCTTGCAATAAGATTTACACTATTGTTAGAAGCCCGGTAGCAGAAACGCGGCGACGCAGATTTTTTCAAATGTCTGCAGACAAATTTTTGCAGAAGTCTACCATACAATTTTTTTTTTATGTCTGCACTACTTTAGAACATTTTCTTCAGATTCTTTTTAGGTTAGATAATTACTTTTCTTTCATTTAAGAAGGGGATGGGGAAGAAGTCCCGATAATAGAAAGTCACAATCGCGATAAGTTACACGTGTTTGAAAAAATCGACGCAGACGTTTCCTTGTTGTTTGTCCAACTCCATAGTACATTTCAGTACCTGTTCTTTGAAAAGATAGATTACTACAAAATAATTAGCAGAATCTTCTTTGAGAAGGGAATTTTCACAAAACGAAAACGGTATTTTATACAGCTTCTACGGCAGATTTCCGATTTTGGCGATATTTTTTTTTCTCTTTTGGATTTAGAGCTAAATTTTTTACTTTAATAGCTCATTTTTTTTCTTCTTTTTACTCATTCTTATCTCATATATTTGATAGTCAATAGGTAAATAAATGACGCAAGTTTTTCAAAAATCGGCAATTTGACACCGCGATTACTTCGATGTTGGTGACTAAAAATGCATTTCTTTTTCAAATTTATTAATTTTGGTCTGGCTTTAACATGGTTTTCTTAACTTTTTATTGAGTTTGTTAGGAATTTTATTATTATCAGCTAACCACAGTTGCCGATTTTTTCCGAAATCGGCGTTTTAGCTCGGTGGCTTTTCCGATTTTCAAGACTGAAAACTTGTTTTACTACATGTTCAAAGCCAGCTTTCTAGTTTTGAAAGGCATTTCTTTAGTTTTAATTTATTTTTACTATTGCAAACCAATTAATTATGCCAAGTTTATTAAAAATCGAACTTCGCTAATTTATCCATCTTTATAAATTGGAATATTCGAACATTCCTGAGGATATTGTGTGAATTCTAGTATTTTAAAATAAATTTATACTTCAATATATTTAATTTTATGGCATTATTCTTTTACATGTACAATAACAGTTTGAACATTAGTTTACAGTTAGTTTGCATTAAATTTTATTCACTATTCCTATTTTTCAATGAAAAGGAAAGCATAATTTATCCGACTTGAATGTTATAAAACTTATATTAAATGTCTAAAACCATAATAAATAATAAATTTAAATTGCCCTTGAAGTTAATTTTTGCAATTTTGAAACTTACATATTTAAGTACTAGCAGATAAAAAAAAAAAATGCTTTTTTTTGCACCCTTCCCTTTTATTTTTCCAGTATGAACTCTGCAATTTAATGAAGTTACCATACTTTAAAGTTATAATTCCAATTTTAATTTAAAAAGAAATTCGGAAAATAATCTTTTTTTTCATTTATAAATTTTAACAATGAAATAAAATTTTAATTTGTATCGTCCTTTTCATAGAAAATATTGTTAACACAAGGAGTTTTTGTTTTAAATGCTGAAACTATTTAATAAATGGGTATGTGTTTGTTCAATAAGATGTTAAACATTTAAATAATTGGTACTATATTATTTTAGTGATGAATACTTATAATCTAGCAAACACAGGAAAAAAAAAACGCGAAAACGAAGTAATACTATTGCTAAAATTTTTTCTTTAATCGAATTCTTGCTCATGAACGGTATACCAATAGTTACATAATAAATTAAGTTGCAGACAAATCTTTTTCACTAAAAACTTGTCGCAGACTGTTAAGAATTGTTCTGCTACTGGGGTTAGAAGGTATTTTTATACCATTAGTTTGCATTACTCTTCAGTTGGGGAATGAAAATTGTAATCACAACATATTTATAAATGAATTGTAACAAGTAAATAAAACACTTTCATAAAAAAAAAATGAATTTTCAAAATTTTGTACTTACAAAATAATTTCAGAATTTAATTATCATTGAAGAAAATCAATGGATTGACAGATAATAAATTCTGCATTAAGTTATAATAGACATTTGCAAAATTAATGTTCGATTTAAATGTAATGCATAATTGAAATATATTTATCCCAAGGAAAAAGATTACTTTGGTATCCCCACAAATAGAAATGCAAGGGATATCCACATAAAAAAAGTAATTACGAATTATTATAATATTGTACAAGCATTCCAAAATTTATTTCAATGACGTTCTCAAGAATTGTCAAGTTGCAAAGAATTAGATAAGCATAGTAATTGTATATTAAATATAAATTCATTGCATATTAAAAATTCAGAAAAATACAATTTCAAAAACTAAAAATATTTACCTCTTTCTTCATCTTTTTAACTTCACTTTCAATCATAATTTTATGACGCTTTTTAGAAGTTACTTCTTGAAATCCATCATCAGTGCCACATAAAAGATTAGGATCATCAGTGACTTCTGGGTGATCATCGATTATTACAACACCTTTATACAAAGAGGGGAAAAAATTTATTGAGTACAAAAAACTACACCAGGTTGCATTTTCTTCTTCGATTTTTAAAACCTTTTTTTTTTTTTTTAATTTTATATGATATAAATAATTAGGGATGAACCGGATAGTGGTTTTGCCGGATATCGGATATCCGGCGCACATTACAAACCGGATATCGGATATCCGAACTGGATTTTGCCGGATATCCGACAGTTTATTTTTTATGAAAATAAATTCTCATACACACTAAAAAAAACGGAAATCGGTCAAAAATTGAAAAATATTTTTTTATTCTGTAATATTTCCCAATTCCTTATCTTTAAAGTGATACCAAAATTGAATCAACATTCAAAAAACTTTTTTATTTACAAAGGGTTAGTCGAGGGTGCTGCTAGCAATGGTCGTATGTTTTGTACATTTTACACTTAATTTCTGAATAATTGTAATTTTACCATATGCCCTTTCATTCCAAACATGAAAACTCAAGTTTGCTTAAACTTTTGAGAAATTTATTTTTTAATTCAACTTTATATTAGTTGTGAGATGTGATGACCCTCCATCATAACGATTCGTTAAAAATATAATTTTAAAGTTAAAAATTTGAAAAAAGTGGGTCTCTATTGGTTAAAGGGAGAATCTGCACACTGTGAATACATTGGTAAATTTTCAGGAAAATACTTAAAGCAAGAACAAAAAAAAATTGATCGCCACAAAAAAAATCTTCGATGTTTTATTCATCCGGATATCCGGCACGGAAAATCGGATATCCGGCACTTTACTTCCGGATATCGGATAGTTAAAAAGCAGCCGGATAGGCCGGATACCGGATAGTTACCGGATATCCGTTTCATCCCTATAAATAATAGAAATTATAGAGTTGCATTTTACTTCAGATTTAGTCACAGACATAACTGGAATGGTTGAAAAACTTATTACTAATATTTATGGTTACAAATATTATAATGAAAGAAATTCACGTAGCACAATTGTTAGTAAATGCTTGGATTTACTTTTTAAAATTCATTTTACTTACTTGCATAATTATTTAAGTCATAACCTTCTAAGCCACCTGCTTTTTCTTTATCAGTTTTGGGAACTTTAGCAATAGCAACTTCAGCTTTCATGTTTCTTCTAAAGTAAAGTGAGATAGAAAAAAATCATTAAAAACCTAAGCTTTTACAAGATCCATGTGCATTTCCCGAAAACAAATATAACCTCATAGCAATTCCGGTCCAAGGACCTCATAATTAATTTATAAGGGCCTTACTTTTAATGGAAACAAACTTGTATACATTTGATCATCAATAAAAATAATATTTAAAAAACCTACAATCAGAATTTAATGTATTAAAGATCTTAAGACAAATATCTCAATATGCAATTTTCTTTCCCTTGAAGCACTAAAATAATAAGTTTTTCTATATGAATGAGTTTTTTGTTACTACTTTCAAAATGGATTATCATCATCTAGGAGCACCAAAGGTTTGAGAAAAAGAACAAGAATGTTGTAAAAATTCAGTAAAGGGAACAAAGATGTTTGTAAAAGTAGAAAGAGTACAACATATTTAAATGTACCCAAACTATTCCACACAAAGTAAAATTCATTAAAAAACAATACACTTAATCAGTGTTCACACTAGGCATCTTTTTTTTAAGGGTGGTCCGTTCTAGAGGATAAAATCCTGCCTTTTATTTAGAATCAATGCCCTTTCTAAAATCTCACAACTCACTACACCAACGGCCACTGCAATTTATTTTTCAGTGGTACAAGAAAAAAAAATTACATTAATTTTACATAAAGTATATTTTGTAAAATTTCAAATTTTTTACTTGACCGAAAGTAGATATGTATAACAGGTGCAAACTTTTCACTTCAGTACACATTTTTTCTTCCTTTGAAAACTTAATATTTTGCTAATTGCGAATTTTATTCAGTCACGCCAGTGCAACAACTAGATAACTCCATTGAAGCTTTAGATATTACATACAAGTTCCTAGTTATTTGTTCATAGATATACCTTGGGGCGAGTGGTTCAACTTGGAACTTGTATACAATACCTTATTCCTCCAATGGAATTTCCTACTTGTAGTAAGCATATTAATGAAGAAAAACCTACCTATTTGTGAGATCAGTAAGAGCAGCTTGCACTCCATTAGGGTCCTGCAACTTAATTTCATCTACTCTATACACGGCAGCAGTACCCTCATTCTTGGGTTGAAAGGCACCAGTCTTGGAAGAAGGGTTTCCGCCCCTCCCTCCGTTATTCCGTCCCATACCACCAGGGTGACCCGCACTACTGGAAGGTCGGGAATTGTTCCCATTGTTATTATTAGTCACTCTCCTATCACTGGCATTTCCGAAGTTGTTATTTTGCCGCCCTCGCCCAGAATCTCTAGAACGAGTTTCACGGGGAAAGGTGTCGCGCTGGCGATTTCTGTCGCCGCCGGGGTTCTGGCCCCCACCACGGCGAGATTCATTATTCATTCGTCGGCCTTGTGTGCTCTCGTTAACTGGTCGTTGGCTTGAGAAACTTTTGCGAGATGCGGAAGATCCTTTGTCCCGTTGCTCCCTCTTTCGCGACTCATCTTTGTCGTCATGTCTTTCCCTGCGGTCGGCCACATCACTGCTCTCGGAGGCAGTTTCCCACTCTTCGTTTGCAACATCGGACAGATTCTCTTTTCCACCCTGTCCCATCTTTGAAATCAACTGACCACCGGCGCCAGGGTAAACACTGCTTCTGCCGCGCCCACGCCCCCTGCTCGGCTGTTCAAACTTCTCGAGTCGCCGATCATGCCTTTTTTGGAAACGTGGAGGCAAGTGATCGTACCGAGCCGGTCTCCTCTGCTGAGGCCTTTCGAGAGAACGAGACTTGTTGGAATCCCTTGGAAATTCGTTATTCATATTTTCTATGGTTGACATATTAATCTTGAATTCTCCCAAATCGCCATCATTAAAATTTTCTTCAATAATTTTATGCTCCTCTGACTTTTCTGGCTTTACACCCCCAAAGCCTGCTCTGGAAGGAGGAGGGCCGTAACTACTAGGGCCATACCTAGATCCCCCTCTTGAATTACGAAAAGACAAAGTGCTTCCGCCACCGCGGCCCCTCCTTGAAGGTTCCCCTCGAGGTGCAAAGCCACCTTCCTTCAGCCGCTCATCATAAGGCTTTGAATCTCCCTTTACATTATCCTTTTTCTCTTTCTTATACTTTTCATTCTTGGTAATGTTCGTTAGCTCACCAACACAATTCTTTTCTTCTTCCTGATTGATTTCCGAATTCTGGTACTTCTCTGCCTGTGCACTTTCTGTGGTGGACGCACTGGCCTCATCCACAGACACCTCGCTATCCTCATCCTTCTGCCTCAAATGTCCCAACTTTCCGTCGTCGACCTCGGAACAAGACGTATCGTCGCTGTGTTTCTCTTTCTTGTCGTCACTCTGCTTATCCTTTTGACGCTCAAACCGTGGACCCCTCTCCACTTTCGACCTCCTGTATTCCCGCTTACCACGATATGTACCCACTCCACCTGCAACTGGAGCATTAGGCTGAACATTAGGAGTCCCATGTCCATAGGCACCTGGCCTAGCATTGCCACCTCCACGACCACCGCGGGAACTTTCATAGCGTGCACTCCCTCCACTTCCAATGGGAGGTTGATTGCTATTCATAAAGGCGTTTCCTCCTCTAGAACGGGAGTTAACGCCTCTATCCCGAGTATCGCGTCTCCTATCTCGATTCTGTTCATTTCTCAGGGAATGTTCATGCTTATCTTTATCAGTTCGAGATTTTTCCTTGTCGTCGGCCATTGCAACATCTTTCTTGGGAGCTTCAGCAGAGCTTTCCATCTCGTTCTTTTTGGAACTTTCTTTACTCAAAGACTTGGGTCTTTCAAAGTGTGTCTGGTCATACTTATCACCATGCTTATCACTGTCTTTAGACACACCTTCATTCTTAATTTTCTCATTCTTTTCTTCCTTAGCCTCCTTGTCCTTTTTTGCACAAGAATCGAGATCAGCTTTTTTACTAGAAGAATCCACCTTCATAGAGTCTGCTTTCTTTTCAGGGATGTTTACAGCACCACCCGGAGCATTTGACCGTCTTAGTGGCGTTAAATTCTTCTTAGGAGGTCCAATGCTCTCAAATTGCTTAGGAGTTATTGGTGGTGGGTGGTGATGATGCCATTCACGCCCTACAAAGGAAAACAACAAATTAGCTCACCACCATTGTCAATTTCTGTTTAAAAATACAAGAAAGTTTGTATAAATGTTTCCCATCTTCTTTTAACAATGTTTAATATTAAAAATATATTGGTACAAAACAATTTATTACCGAAATTTCAATTCTTAAGAAAAAACCAACTTTACCATAAGTTAAGAAAATTTTCAAGCTAAATATCAGTTTTGTAATATTGAAAATGGAAAAAAAAATTATGGAAAAAAATCTGTGAAACCTTATTTTACATCTATCGCAATAAGTGAAATCGTTGGCTGCTGGTTAAATACTGCAATGTGCTGTTTGGCATTCAACAATTACAATACAAAGAGTTAATTATGTTAAAAACAAATCCTTGACTTACTTTTTGATTCAACTGGATAAGGCGACTCTCCCCAATCAATTGAAGACTTCTCTTTTTTGTCCTCCCTAGAATTTACACCTTTTTTTTCTGTCTGGGGGTTTGAAGCATCACTCCTTTCAGAAGCATGTCTAATTAAAAATAATAATTTTAAAACATGGATATTATACAACATTTAAATTTGTATGATTAGGGATAGGCAAATTGCAAAATCAATAACCTATATTAAAATTGCTCACAATAATCAAATGTACTGAGTTATTGAGTGCGGTAGATATTTACCTATCTTCTTTGGCAGATTCTTTGCTAGCACGGGAATCCCTACTGTCGGGCCGAGCTGGCCTGTCTTTTTCCCAACGTTCTTTTTCCTGCCTTTCAAAGCGCTCAGGTCTTTCTTTAGAAGGTTTCTCCCTACTCATTTCATGAGGTTCTTCAAAGGGATCCTGAAACAAATTTAACCTTTAGCTGGCAGGTATTTGGATTTAACATGGGATTCTGGTTGAAATAGTGACCAGCTGTACTGTAAAGGTTAGCATCCATCTTTAGGTATATTTATAATAACTAGCCACTGCATAATTTGGCCAGTGTTTAAAAAGCTCTTTTATTAATAAAAAAGTATATTTAAATTTTTCCACAATATCATTTATTTATTAAAAATACATAAATCATGTTAAACAAATTACAAATGCTTAATGGATATAAAGTGATAAATTTTATCACTTGTAAACATTAATTATATAATTACAAGTATACTTATTTTAACTATTAAGTTAACCTTTCAAACTTACAGGTACTCTTTCTTCATAGTCTCGAGCCCAGGAACTTGATTTGAGGCTTTTTTCTTTACTTTCGCGACTATCATTATATTTCTGTGTCTCCTTAAAAGAATCTCTTCCTTTGTACCTGTAATCTTGAGTTTCAAAATCTTTACCCCTGCAATATTTAAACGGACATATTAGATCAATTGGGGGAAAAAATTAGAATGAAATTGTAAGCCCTTTATTTAGTGTTAACAAAATATCATTAATCTAAGCCAAAAAATTATTTACCTCCTATCAGTCTCATGATGATGTGAATCAAATGTCTTTTCCTCTTTTTCTGGGACAGCCTTCTTAAAGTCGTGCCTTTGATCATACACTTTGGGAGGTTCAGCTTTTTGGTCGAAATACCCATCATTTGCAGGGGCATGCCAACTTTCATAACCTAACGATGAAGGAAAAAGATTAATTTTATTAACTTACACCAAAATTAAATGTGTTCACAAGGCGTTGTTTGAATGGTGGCCAGCCGAGCCCATCCTTTTGTTTTAAAAATTGAACACACCTGCCTTTTTTGCATTTGATTATCATCATATAACTAGAGTTGTCAGTTTCAGTGAAAATCGTTTTGGAAGTCTTTTAGTTAAAATTTGGTCCCACAGTTATTTCACTAGATATTAAGATCCAATTAGTAATGCAATTTAATGACTCAATTATTCCGAATTTGATACTTTTTCCAGTTTTGATTGTTTTGTTAAATATTTAATTATAATTAGCTAATCATATTGTTTTAAAAAACACCAATTTTGCACCTTCATTACAGTGCTCTTGAAGGAAAAAAAGGGCATTTTTTTCAAAATAGCACCATGCACCTCTTTAAAGTGAACACTTAAGTGGAATTTTAAATAAACTAAAAGGAGAAAATACATAAAAAAGACTTTATTTAAAGTATTAATGCTTAGTATGAGTAATACATATAAGTTTGGGAAATGCAATTCATTTTGCAAAATATCATTACTAAAAAAAATATAGTTTTAGAAAAGGCACTTCTTGTTTTTAAAAGGGCGCTTTTTAAAAAAAAGTCTGGGGTGGATGT
Source organism: Troglohyphantes excavatus (assembly GCA_963932185.1). Taxonomy (NCBI): domain Eukaryota; kingdom Metazoa; phylum Arthropoda; class Arachnida; order Araneae; family Linyphiidae; genus Troglohyphantes; species Troglohyphantes excavatus. The sequence continues at coordinate 13,477,348 of OZ010667.1, forward strand.
GGCCAAACAAAAAAAAAGTTCTGATTGCTGGTTGACATTGCGCTAAAGCTGCATATTGGGCTATTGGTAACGGTTCGGGGCTTATCTGGAAGGAAAGACTCGTACAAAATTGATGTCTCTTACTTTTAAATTAGTGCAAATAGTACAAAACAATATTTTTTTTTCCTTAACGAAATCGGTAAGTAGTCCTAATCAGACCCCTTACAAAACTGATCAAAAAGCTACTAAAATTCAAAATTTTGTAATAAAATGCATAATCTTGCAAAATCGACCCAAACCGCATCTTCTCTATAAAAAAACACAGGAAATAAACACAGGGCACAGGCAATCCCGTACTTAAAATTACTGTGGAATCATTGCGATTGCACAAAACGCGTAGTTAAAATGGAGTTTGTTTTTCTAGTGTCATAATTCACTTTAATTCTTATTTACACAATACAAATATTAATCGATGCTTTCTTTAAAGACAGATAAGAAAGCAAGTACGTTTGTGCTCGACTGAAAAGGGCAAGAGGTATCTTGTTCATTGCTACATTTCATAAATACTGTTTATATAAAAATCCAAATATAATACCTCCAGGTGCTTGTTGCCTTCTATCACGACCCCAATAGTTATCCCTCGACTCTCTATCATATGCAGCAACATTCTGTTCTGGTGCACAAGTGTCGCTTTCATAACTGTCAGATGCTGAACCTTGACTGTTAGACCTCTGTCTGGCAATTTCTTTAGCAACTGGTGGGGGAACCCCTGTGAAAAAAATCCAAATATTCTTTTAAAATCAAATTTTAAGTTATTTTCATTAAAACAATAAAAGCTATGTTGACCGCAAGATTTCTTTATATGTAGAAACATAACATTTTAGATGGCATAACTATTCAATATTTAGAGCTAGAACCAAATACATTAGAAGTTTTCCATGTACTCAAGCAAAAAAAGTGGAAAACTTAACCCTGATTTCTAATTCAATTCGGCCAAAATGTGACTAGAGCTTTGGCACTACTTCCATTGCAAGCCAGAATTTTAAAAATGAACCCTTTGCAATCGATTAAAAGTGACTCTGGAGCCACTGTATGAAGATCACCAAATATACGGAAAATCGCTCAAACTGCCGGTTTTCCCAATCAAAAAAGGAATTGAACGTTAAGGGTTAAGTGGTAGAATATTTAAGTGTAGTAAAAATTATTTTTAAAAATAACAGTTTTTGAACAAACAAAATACGAAAATACTCTTCCAGCCTATCAGTATATCAAAGAAAGCAAAAGCTTATCCATATGCAGTATTAAATAAAAGAGTAAAAATGCGGCTTACCAGACATCTGATTAGCATAGGGTGGGTGGGAGGACCAACCCTGATCGTAATTGACAGGCATCGGAACAGGTGGCTGAAGGGGCCCCACATGAGGAGGGTTCCCAACAGGTGTAGAGAGTGATCCAGCCCCTGGGCTTGTCTGCCCAACCGACTGTGAACGCATGAAATGGGTCGGGCCTGCCTGATTAGATGCAGCCGACGTGGGCTGTTGAGTCTGCTGCCTCATGTACTCGGCAGCCTGCTTTTGGAAACGCGGTGGCACGTTTTTCTGAAACTGTCGGGAAAAGTTGTAGCCCTGAAAAGGAAGATATGAATGAGCGAGAAGTTGCATAAAAAAAGTGTATCGTTTTAAAAATAAGAAGTAGTGCGTACTTGATAGTTTGGTTGGGATCGGTCCCTGTCACGGTCTCGTTCTCTTCCATCTCTGCTTGGAGGTTTGTCTTCGCGACTTTCACTGCTGTGTCTCGATCTGTCAATGTCCTCGAGTTCCGATTCTTTTTCCTGTGGGAAGAAAATTAATTGAATTTTTTTAAGTCTGACTACAATAGTTCGAGATAATTTTAAGATGGGAAAAAATCAAAAGTTTCTGATGGCTTTTCGTGGCCTTTACTTTAAAAAGGCCACGAAACTTTTAAAGTGCTTGGGACTTTATTCTACCATAAATAAGGAACAAACAGTAACTTTTACTAATATATTGATCCTGAACTTTGTAAGTAAATTTACATTGGTAAAAATGTGTTTTGGATTAGTAAAATAGTTTGGTTCAATAGTAGCAATTTCCCTTGGGGGGGGGGCCCCTTCAATGGGGCCCCTTCAATACAAAAATGTGTTTTGGATTAGTAAAATAGTTTGGTTCAATAGAAAATCTAAGTGGATGTAACAATAACTTTTTTTATTAAATGTTTATATCCATTAGCATAATATATCTAAAATCCATATAAAGTAAATTTTCATATATTAGTGATAAAATATTCCTAGTATTCAAGTAACAATAACAAAAAGCTCAAAGTCAATACAAATTTTAAACCCCGCTCCTAAAGATATAATTTTTATTAAAGGAAAAAAACTACTTGTCGACGGAATTAAAAAGGTCAGGTAGTAGGTCACTCTTGTTTAAGCAAATCCAGTTTTAGAAGTATTGCTTGGATTATGTCACTCTTAAAGCAATTCTATATTCTGATGCCAAATCTGTGGTTTAAATATAGCTGGTATTAATTCTAAGCAGACATTATGAAACTCTGTTATTGTATTCAGAAATACCTTATCAGATTTTTCAAAAGTCTTAGCCTTTTCTTGAGCACACTGCTTGCTTTGCTCGTAGTGCTTCTCCTCTTCGGCTCTCCTCTGACGAGCTCGCTCCACGGTCATAGTCATTTCTTCAGTATGCTGCTTTCGACGCTGACGCCACATTTCGTCATCATCTGCAACAGAAGACGAGCGTGGGCCGGGTCGTGCAGGTCTCGGGGGAGGATAGTTACCATGCTACAGAGAGAAAAACTCAAGAATTTAAAATATTCTGGAACAATGCATTAGTAATAGTTTTTTTCTTTAAAAATTCTATTGCTTCAGAAAAATTTTTAAAATGCATTTTAATAGCTTTTTTTCTGTACAAAATAGCTGTCATATTTAATAGAAATTAAATACTTATATGTCATAAAGTTTCATTCCAAACCAATACTTTTAATAACATTACTGACATTTTACCACTTTTTTACACAATCGTCATAAGTACAAATATCAATTTATATAGACACGATTGCCACTCAAAATATTAAATATAAATTTAAAATTAAGAATTACCATGTAGAAATTTATTTTTCATATATTACTATGAAGCCTTTACATTCTTTTAAATTAATAACCTAACAAAGTATAAAAAATCAAAATAGTGGCAGTCTAAAAAATATTCAGAATTGAAAAAAAAAAATTACATTAGTGATAAAAGGAATAACATAGCAAAATAAAACTACAAAAAAAAGGCAAACTTTTAGAGGATTTTTATTATTCTTGATAATTTCAAGTCTGTGGCAACCATGTCTATACCATAACTTTAAAGAAACAAACGGAAATTGTAATGGATCTAAAAATCAAATATTTTACCCTATCAAGAGAGATAACGCATGCACTAAACTACACTTAATAGCACACACAAATGTCTTGTTAATAAACTTGAAGCATAGTTAAGGACGGTGTCCTTACTTGCATAAGGGGACCAGCCGGCATTCGGCCGTGTGGGGCGGCATAGCCAGGGCCCGGGGGTTGCGCCGGAGGAGGGCCCCTGTAGTCAAAGGGCCTCTGAGGAGGCTGCTGGGCTTGCCACTGCCTGGGCATGTCCATGCCACCCATGGAGGCCGACCTACCCTGCGAAGGTTGGTTCCATGTTTTCCATCTTTCGTCCTAATTGAGACGGGCACTTTTACAAACCCAGAACCACACACAAGGCTTATTGATAGCACGGATAAATTGGTATTGTAATCATTACATTAAGCAGTTTACAGAGCACACCATGGGGATGCCTGACAAATACATTGAAATTACTTGCTCTGTCAACTTAATTGAAGTTCTACAAGTCTTTTAAAAAAACATGCAGTTGCTTTTACAACATTCCACTTTTTAGACTTATGTTAAATTAACTTTAAAATGTAAATTACATCCTTATAACTTATATTCTAAAACACTTTACTATTTTAAGTAGTTAGAAAATATATTTTTTTTCAGTAAAAATACATAAATTCCCTTACCCTTTCTCGTTCAAATCCGTCACTCCTTTCAAAATTCCAGTCTGCATCGTGTTCACTTTTCTTTTCTATTCTGTTTTCTCGAGACCATTCAGTATCGCGAGGAGGTCTGCTTTCGCGCTCACGTTCCGAGCCGCCTCGCTCACGATCTGGCTTTCGGTCCCTTTCTTTGTCATTCTTTACATTACTGTGACCCTTTGAAGGCTTTTCTTCAGAATCACTAGATGCAAAAAAAATTTAAGTTAGAACGAAAACTTCAGGTAAGGGCAAACTGGCAAAGAAATTATAATTACAAAAATTAAAGTACCGTTTGTCTTTCTTTTGATTAGCAGAAGATTCTTCATCATCACTAAATACTATTTTTGCACTGGAAAGAAATAAAAAAAAATATCACTATAGGCAATTCATTATTAATCATAGAATTTGCACTAGTAACATTTTAAACAACATAAAAATTAAATGTGTCCAGAATATGACAAAAACCTTTCCATTGCCTATATAATCATTAAATCTGTTAAATTTAGACACATTGTTAATTATTTCATCAATACATTTTCAAAATAGCTACAGAATATTGGTACAAAAACAGCGATGTTAGATGACATTTTTAATAATACAAAATACAACTAAATTCCATTTAGAAATTCCTTGCTATGTTTTTAATCATCTTCAGAAAAGTGTGTGGTGAGGATGAATGGTCAAAACATTTAAGATCCTCATAGCAATATTCGTATCTAGTCTATTTTTTTAGAACCATGTTAAAATATGCATTTTAAATACATAAGTTAGGTTGATTACATGCTTAACCCCATACATTGTAAGAAATTGTTGTTTAGTAAGCCACGAGCTACAGAGCCCCAGTACAAGAACAATTGTTTTCGGAGGTAATGTAAGAATTAGATAGTCAAATGATTTTTAAATAACTATTATCTAATAACTATATAAAAAAATTAGCACATTGCCATCAGAATTGTGATAAGCGGGAATTTTTTTTAACATTTATGATCAACAATAAAACATCATTATTTTATTATTTGAAGAAACATTTATATCACTCAAACATGCAAATAAATTGCTTGCACGATGAAAGGAATATTAACATTTTCTCTAAAACAATTTAAATATGACCAAAAGCAGACTTAATGCTAAGTACTTTAAGATCATGTCATGATATTACAATAAAATGTCACTATTTTATTCACGGTTCATACACATTTTCAAAAAATAAAATTAAGGACTTTAAATTTAAGGCCCTTATTTTTTAATGCAAATAACTTGTATGCATTGGTAAAAAAAAAGTTAGCTATAAACACGCAAATATCCTTCTTAAAAAATATTTTAAATAAATTAATATGAAATAGGTGCAAGCAGTTAAAAGCTTTCGGGCGCAAAGAAGCCACCAAGTTTTACTCAAGATATAAAGTTGTGTTTAACTCGTAAAACATTTTTAATTAATAGAGGTTTTGTAAAATGATTTAAATGTTAGTCATTTCATGGACTTTTTAAGAGCCATTTGTAAGTTGAAACTTTCCAAAGACATTTTGAACAAAAAACAAGGAGTTCTTTCGTACTTTTAAGGACCGTACGAATCTTGTTGTTATTTGAAGAAACATTTTTTGAATTAGCAGACGAGGAATTTGTTTTATTCAAACATGCAAATAAAACCCTTGCATTAGAAAGGGATTTAAATGAATCCAAGCAAATAAAGCAAAAATTTTAATTTGCGTACGACCAAAAGCATACTTAATGTTAAGTGTTTTATTGTCATCAGAATTGTGGCAGGTGAGAAGATATGGTCATCAAGACATTAATTATGATTCTCAAGTCATCATATGACAATAAAACATCACTATTTTATTATTTGATGAAACATTTTATGAATCAGCAGATAATTACTTGTAGTCTATTTCTCCATGTGAAGTAGCCCATGTGTCCTGAGTATCATTTTGCAAGATTTCATCGAATCCCTTCAGAGCTTTCTCTGTGATGATAGCTGCAGGACGTTGGTAGGCCTCTTCTTCGGCTAGAGGACGCACCGGTTGCGGCCGCCTGGAATCGAATGCAGCTCAAGTTATGGTTGGGAACAGTTTTTGAAAAGCATATTAACAAGAAATATAGGACATTTTGACAATATTTTTTTTTAAAAAATAGTACTTACCTATTTTCTGAATATGGATATGATGGGCGAGTGTTCTGCTGAGGAGGTGGAGGAGGAACATTTGGATAATTAGATGGGTATCCAGACGGATAAGAATTTCTTCCACCAAACATCTAAAGTAATATCAATGGTTGGTTGTTATTAAAACAGTGAAAAATAGCAGCATAACAAAATAATTATTAATGGGCATTTTAAAAATATGTTTAGTTACGAGTAAAACATAATTTATAGTTTTTTCTTGATCTCCAGTTCCCCATATCAGTATGCAGTGTTCACTCTTAGAAATAAAAAGGGGCAGGGCACTGTTAGCAGAAAAAAAGAACCCCGTTTCTGGAAAGGCACCTAAAAAAAATGGGGTGGGCGTGGCCACTCGTTCACACATTGTACCTGTGACCAAAAAAATATATTCAAATTTATTGCATATTGGGATATTGGCAACGGCGACTTCGGGCTTATCGACGGAACGAACAGTACAAAATTGATGTCACTTTGTGGAAATACTACTTGAAATCCAAAATTTGACATTTTAAAATGGATGTTTTGGCTAAAAACCAAATCAGTAAGTAGCCCGAATTAGGCCCCTTAAAAACTGATGAAGAGGCTACTAAAATTTAAAATTTGGTAAAAAAATGTATAATCTTGCCCCAAACCATCTTACAGGCAACTAATAGGATTCGTGCAAAGCCCTGTGTAACTACTAAAAATTGGTCTATGCAATTATAAATTCATATTAATAATTCTTAAAATATAACAAAAAAAAATCATTTATAACCACTTGAAACAACAAAAATTAAATTAACTTTTGACTAACAATGGAATATAAACCAAAAAAAATTTAAGAAGATAGCCACGATGGCGTAAATATCCATTTAAAGTCCGAACATATTTTTAGCTTGAGAAAAAAAAAATTCTAAATAGAAACTATTCAGACTTCTTAAAACTAATTTTCTTAAGGATTAGAGAGTCAAGAGCACAAGACGGCACTTACGAAGGAGGGCATCATTCCCCTGAACTGTGGGGGTGGGTGCAGGGCAGAGGCAGGTCCCATCTGTCCTCCCATGCCTCCAGGGCCATGACCCATAGGGGCCTCAGAAGAACCCCGTGGAGCAGGATACTGGCGCTGGTCCCTCATGTGTTGGGGGTCTGATGGGGCTTGCGGGCCGTTCACGCCACTGCCACTGTTCTGTTGTGGGCCGCCGGCCGAACCAGCTGGTGGCGGTTGTTGTAGCGTTCCTCTGCCCCAACTGCCTTCGGCTATGGATAGTTGGAAAGTGTAAGTTGAAAACGGCAATGAGATTGATGAGTTTGCATTTTATTAGGAGCTGTTCAAAAACCATATGATGCAGTTAGGGAGGAGAGTTGGATAAATTTCATATATAGTTTTGTTGGGAAGAGTGGGATTGCAAGCATGCAACGGCTTGATATTTAAAAAAAAATTATTTCATAAGCAATTTTAAATTCAAATAAAGTCAATCTTTGGGGAACTTGTCTCAAATAAGGACAAATAAAATACAAACTATTTTGAAAGAATATTGCATATAATTGTTTTACTGAACATCAAGTACACGGGGGATCATTGGAATGCTTCACAGAAGAAAGTCAAAATGCATTATATGGTTATTGAATATCCTAAATAAGTAGAGTTTATTTTCAAAACTTTAATATCAAATAGAGAATTTGGTCACAATCAAGTCCAAATGTATATTTTCTTATTTACTGTAGGTTAAAATAGCCAAAATACACAAAGTAAAATCTAAATTTTAAACTTAATCCAAGATGCAAAAAGCGGCCACATTGTAAAGCAAATAAGATCATAGCCAAGGTCTGTTAAGATACTTATTAAGGATTCACCCAATCACAAGATTTTTTCCCCTTTGTTACTTTAATGTGAATTTGCTTTTAGGAAAGACTTTCAAAACACTTTTAATTCCTGGAGAATTTTCTTGTCACCAATATTTTATTTTTAGACTTTAAATAATGCAATTTTTAGAGATATTTTAGATGCAATGTACCATATTAGTCACCACATTCTAAAATGGGACCTTACCGAGATATAAAAACAACTTAAACTACATATTAGGCATTTGATTAATAAATACCAAATTCATCATAAAGTGGACATTAAAAAAAATGGATAACTAAAAATTATCTATCAAAATAATTGTCATCAGAATTGTGGCAGGTGAGGATATATGGTCATCACAACATTTATGAACCACTTTTCATCATTTGACAGCTTTTCTATAAAAGATTTTCACATCCTAAAATAAAAGATATTTGGACTATTTAAAAAAAAACGTAGATTCAACCGATAACCTAAAAATTATAAAGAAGACATTGTGGGTGGTGAGGATATATGGACAAAAGACACTCATGATCTTTTTAAAATATCATCACATTTCAATTTACAAAATTGCTGTACATTATGCTATTAAAGCATGGAAAATCTATTACTTTTGAAAGTCGAACAAAATCTGTAAAATATTGTGGAATTGCTATATTGCAAGACACATACTTTGTGGTCTTAGACTTGGTCCTGGTCCATACTGGGAATCTACACTTGACTTCGGGCTGCCTTCTGTTGGTACATCTCCACCAGCTAACTTGGGGAATTCCTGAGGAAAAAATGGCGACTGCTGGCCCAAGAAGTTCCGTTCTTGACCACCATCCTCTTGGCTTTGTGTGACACTGCTCCACGTTTTGTTTGCCCCAGAAGTGGAAACTGTGTTTGTTGTACTTGTCTGAAACAGCAAAAGGGTCACACTCTGATGGAATATTTTGGAAACTACAGCATTTACTGTAACATTCAGATTCAAAACAAACCATATATAAAAAACTTTAACTTTTTTTTAACTAAATTTTCAGAAAATAAAATAAATTTAATGTTTCTTTAGTAAGTTTGTAATGGTTGTGATACTAATTATTTTCAATACAAAATGCTTTATTGGTACTAGTAAATTTGAAGCTTGGAACAAGTTTATTTTATAAAAATTTTGACTACTATGAATATTGATTTTATGTTTTTAGAAGTCAATTTTTCCTAACTTTGTGGAGAAAAACCTTATTTTACCAGAAATAACACAGCAGGAACTTTAAACTGTCTTTCCTTGTATCCTTATTAGTAAAATGTTAGAAATAAGCAAAATCAAATAAGGATTCCAGCCAAAATTCTTTGATTTTCTGAATAGAATTTTGAATTTTCTGAATTCTGATTTTTTGAATTCCAGAATTTCCAATTTTCCTTGTTTATGGACACCCTGTTGTACTAGAAAATGCAAAATAGTGCCCGATTAATTCCAAAGCACATCAGACCGTTGAAAACTAAGATATCAAAAAGGATTATTAGCGAAAAGAGCAGTGTTCACTCTAGAAATAAAAAGGGGCAGGGCGCAGTTGGCAGTAAAAGGGCACCCCGTTTTTGAAAAGGCACTTTAAAAAAAAATTATGGGGTGGGCGTGGCCACACATCGGACACGTGACCAAACAAAAAAAACTTCTGATTTATTGATTGACATTGCGCGGGAAAGACCCGAACAAAATTGATGATTCTTTATAAAGATATTACCTTAAAATCTAAAATTTGTCATTTTAAACTGAATGTTTTCCCTAAAAACCAAATATGTAAGTAGCCCTAATCAGACCCCTTACAAAACTGATAAAAATGCTACTTAAATCCTAAATTTGGTAATAAAATGCCTAGACTTGCAACTTCACCCCAAACCATCTTCTCTTTAAAAAAACACAGAAACAAAAATTAACATTTCATATGCAGGCACAGGCAACCAATAGGATTCGTGACCCGTGCTCGAAATTACCGCGGAATCATCGTGATTACATAACACGCTTAGTTAAAAAGGAGTTTGTTCTTCTACTGTCACAATTAACTTAATTGCAATTTACACACAATTTTTTTTTAATTGGTGCCTTTTTTAAAGACAGCTAGGGAAGCACTGAAGCTTGTGCCGACTGAAAAGGGCAAGAAAGGCGGAATGTTTTCAAAAGCGGGCGGCATTTTTGAAAAAGGGGCATGAGGGCGCATTCAAGAGTAAAAAAAGGCGGCCGCCCTTCAAAAAACGCCTAGAGTGAACACTGGAAAGGAGCAACTCACTTTCTGTGTAGTTTGTGATAGTGAAGAGGCTGGCTGCGATTGCGGTGATTGCTGCTGACTTCCATTGGTCTCCTCTGGCTTTCCCTTCTCTTTGGTGGTACTGCCCCATCCTTGACCCCCGCTCGGAACAAGGCTTATGTTAGGGTTGTTTCCACTGTTCTCGCTCTTCAAACTTGGTAAATTAGCAGGAGGGGGCATGCGCCGCCCAGTGCCAACTTTCCCCAGTGATTGTAAGCCATGCTTGGGTTGAACTGAAAAAAGAATACCACTCGTAAATAATTTTAAAAATAATTCTTTGAGATTATCCCGTCGACCTGCCAACGCTCACCAAATCCTTTGGCGATAGTTTTTCCCATGGAAAAAATTTCCAAAATAAACATTGTAAACACAATAAATTTATCAAATCATAATAATAAACAAATAATAATAACCATATATATTATATAAATCATTTCGGCCTTTTGAATAGCTACTCGTTTTTCGCATTCCTTTACATTGCACTGCCATTGCTTATGAGTTTTGATATACAACGCCATATCGTGGCCATTAACCCACATTTTCTGAGAAGAAATAATTTCATACTCTTGAAAATATGCCACTTCGGTGCTAGGCAAATCCCAAATTCGAATAATTTTGTGAAAAAAAAACAGTATAGTTCAACAAGCTAAAGAAAACTAACTTGCGTAGTCAAGGTCGCATGATGTCGACTAGATACGTCACGGTTATTGGTGCAGAAGCCACCTTTTGGCGAAAATGGTCGACGGGATAATCCCAAAGTACCATTAATTACTAAAATAGCATCATTTCTATACTTTAACTTGCTAAATTAAATAAATGCAAATACATTTTTTTAAAAAAAAATAACATTTTTACCAAAGTTTCCCCGACAGTATATAATTTAACTTAATTTGCATTTAGAAAGGTTTTACTAAGGAATTTTTTTAAACCAAATATTGTAAAGGTTTATAATCAAGTTTCCCATAGAAAAAAATGTAATCCTCCGTGGAATAGGCAACAGAAGTGAAAACTTTATGCCAACATGTGGCTGGAAAGACGACTGTTGCACTCTTTGGCATTAATAAAATACTAGGGATGAAACGGATATCCGGTAACTATCCGGTATCTGGTCCATCCGGCTGCTTTTTAACTATCCGGTAACTATCCGATATCCGGAAGTAAAGTGCAGCATATCCGATTTTCCATGCCAGATATCCGGATGAATAAAACATCGAAGATTTTTTTTTGCAGCGATCAATTTTCTTTGTTCTTGTTAAGTATTTTCCTGAAAATTTAACCAATGTATTCACAGCGTGCAGATTCTCCCTTTAACCAATAGAGACTTTAAAAAAAAAAAAAAATCAAATTTTTAACTTTAAATTTATATTTTTAACGAATTGTTATGGTGGAGGGTCATCACATCTCACAACTAATATAAAGTTGAAATAAAAAATAAATTTGTCAAAAGTTTAAGCAAACTTGAGTTTTCATGTTTGGAATGAAAAGGCATATGGTAAAATTACAATTATTCAGAAATTAAGTGTAAAATGTACAAAACATACGACCATTGCTAGCAGTACCCTAGAATAACCCTTTGTAAATAAAAAAGTTTTTTGAATGTTTATTCAATTTTGGTATCACTTTAAAGATAAGGAATTTAGAAATATTACAGAATAAAAAAATATTTTTCAATTTTTGACCGATTTCCGTTTTTTATAGTGTGTATGAGAAATTATTTTCATAAAAAATAAACTGCCAGATATCCGATCGGATATCCGGCAAAATCCAGTTCGGATATCCGATATCCGGTTTGTAATGTGCGCTGGATATCCGATATCCGGCAAAACCACTATCCGGTTCATCCCTATAAAATACCATAATAAAATGTGTTTTAATACATTTTAAAGATGAATACATCATTCCCTCATTGATAATTAAAAGACATGAAAAAAAAACTACAATATCTTTGTTGTAGTTTTTATTTTTCGTCCTTAGTAAACATTTTCCAGGGCGGCCTATCGCCTGGTCATATTTTGCAACCTTGGTTTTGCTGCTCTTTCGATTCTTATTATTTTCTTACGACAATTAAAAAAAAATCAACTTTAGTGGTAGCTTTTTTTAGCAAAATACAAATCCCATTGCCTACGTTCGCTAAAATGCAATTAGAAATCTAGAAAATTTAAAACTTTATCTAAAACTTTTTATAAATGCAATATAATTTTATAGGCCCCAAACAGGGAATCGTCGGGATTTCGGCAATTCCGGATCATTACGATATCCATTAACATTTCATACTCTATGGATCTGGATTGCAAAAGCAAATCCAGATTCCGATCCAAAATTCACAAAAAAAGTTGATAGCTGTTATTGTATGCCAGAATGCATAGAAAATCGATAAATCAGTAATGTTTCACTAGATAATATTGTAGCAATGCTGCCTTTCAATCTTAAAAATTCATAAATAGTTTGGACAATTTACAAAAGTCAACATATACTGATAAAATAGATATGAAAAAATTAATCTTTTTTTATCTACATTTTAAATTTATATATTTTCTTATCTTGCCTGAAAAATGCAACTTCTTGTTTTGATGAAGGTGTGAATAATTTTGTGCAATATCTGCACGTAAACCTACAATATTACATATTTTTTTTATTATAAATTTCATTGTATTTGCAAAATCAACTCTGTAATTGTTGCTTTCCCATCACAAATTTCATATTTTTTTTTTATAACATTACAAAATTTAGTGTGTGTTAACTATAAAAAGTTACTTTTTAACTAATAAAAAAAAAACATTCCATACATTTTTAATTACTAAACCTGTTACATTTTTATTCCCAAATTGACTTTACAAATGTATATATGTCCATTTAAAAACAAAATTTCTATATGTAATCTTTCACACTAAAGTTGACTACGATGAAGTGCGACCATATTCTTAAGTTTTACTTACAAAATAGATGATAGAGAGAAAAAAACTCAAACTCACCGGTTGCTTTTGGATTTTCTAAACTTTTGCCTTTATAAATACTATTTATATCCAACGCAACATACTTCGACCTTCCTTTCTCCGCCTTTACATTTAACCCCGAAACTGCAGACATGCTGATCAGAAGAATTCATTGAGTACAGAGCACTGCACCCAGGGAACGGTCCGCTCCCTATTCAAAACAAAATTCACGAGATTAAACATAATTATACACAAACATACAAATATATTATAAATCTATACTAATCAAGTAGTTGAAGTTTTTCAGTGTTCTCTTCTTTGATTGAGATATTTTCCCACTTAGACGGTTTTAACATTTTAAGCTCTTTTTGGTTATTTATTAGCACACAGTGCAACTGCAAAATGATCGCGACAATTGGCGAGCAATAAATTTTATATTTTGGCAACCCTGATTGATGATATGCATAGCAATCATTATTTACAGCAACCCTAAATTTTATTACACATGGTTGAGAATTATTAAGCTATTTCATGTGCCGTGTATGTATATTACAATAGTAAATTTAGACTAAGGATGTGTTGGACTGATGAAAATAAAAATTAAAATACTTAAAATGGCAATTTAGAAAGTTTTTTTACAACGCTATATTTTGTGTTACGTTAAAAAGGACCAAGTTTATCTTGCTTCTCAAACATGGCCTGGTTTATTCGTGAAAATTTGCTATTAGGTTCCCCCTCCCCTCTTTAATTGAATTAGGTTCTTCACACTAGAGCTGCACCAGTAGGCTGTTGGCGACGGTTCGGGGCCATCTCAAAAGGAAGACCCGGGAACGATGCCTCGTATTTTTTAACCATGGTCAGACGACGACAATACCCGAGCTGGCACCCAACGCAACCTCAATAGGTGTCAGGACATTGGACACCGATTAGATTTATCGTGCACTAGTCCCACTATACGCCAGTATAATTTGTTGAATGTTCTGGACGACTTTCTAGTATTTTTGTAGCAAAGCTGGCAACCCTCCGATCGCCAGATCAGTATTTTGTTTACTTGTCTGTCAAATCCAACGCACGGGCGCAAACTAGCAATCCTCTGATTACCAGCAGAACGCCTTTATCCACTGGGGGCTCCAATTAAATTAGAACATAGGATTAATAATTTCTATGGTGTCTTGTTAATTAACTTTTTCAAAGACAAGGTTATTTTGCTAATTAAAAACATAATTAGCTAACCAGACTTAGCAAGGGAAAGGGAATAAAGCAAGAGAACTCTTCCTTAACATCTTCAACTGACAAATATGTTATTAAAAATATATTGACTGTTAATCAGTTTCAGGATCTTTAGTTATCTAAGGGTTAATGTTATTATTACATCATTGTGCAATTTTTTTTCCGGAACGAAGTCCCTTTATTTTATTGAATGAATCTCATTTATTACAGTAAATTTTTAAACCTTGCTACGTGGTTATACAGAAAAATCAAATATATTAGAAATCCACTGAACATTTTAATACAAGAGAATACAAAAAATCTTTAAATTAAATTTCAACAAATAATCAGGAATAGATTGATTTAACTTAATGTAAAAGACTATCCCTTCCCTAATATAATCATAGCTCAGGGATTAAGATGATTTGTGTTGAAGGGCAAATGTCAAATGAGGGTTAAGATTGTTTACATTAGGAACAAAAGTACACAAGGCAAAAAGCATTAGTTTTAGATTAACATTTAGTTTCCACAAGTCAATAATTAATTGAAACTTTAACATTTTAAGTAAAATTGATAATTAGTCAGTTTAATTTTCTCAGATGTAATCATACCTTTATATATAAATGTTGCAACGAAATACAAATGTATATTCAACATATAATCATTAAAAATGTAAAATAACTGCAATTATAATTAATTATAAGATTCGATATTAAAAACTGCTAACAAAGGACATCAAGACACAAAGAAACACTGAATGTACTAATAACAGATCACGATTGCTTACACTTTTATACTTTCATAAACATTTAAAATTTTCTTGCAATACATATGTAATCATATAGGATTTTTATGCAAAGCATAACGTATTCAATTAATATATGCTAAAAATGCGACCGAGTGAACAATGTCCGCCTCCGATTGTTATTGTTAAGAGTGTTGGATTAAATGGTAAATTTGATAAATAACCCAGACTTCATAACTTATCTACTCTAATCAAAAAGGGGAAAACATTTGACCTTTAGAAGTTTCATAATACATGGCATTTTCTAAGATATTTTGACACCCAGTTTCATTTTGACAGAAATACTTGAGGTAAGCCTAAAATGGTGAGCATCGGTATCATAACAAATACGTTAATACGTACAAAATCTATATTTTATTCAAAGTAACTATTTCATAACTGCGCAACAAACAATCATAGACAATAAAATATGCGTTTGGATATCAATGCACTTATAAACAATTCAAATATAAACCCCAATACAAATAATTGCGCAGTTCAAGCCATTGTAAACACCTTATATTTTTAAGAAATTGAAGCCTTCAAAGCAAACTATATAAATTTTCATGTTCAGCAACATGTACTATATAAATTTTTATCATTTTTTTTAGGACATATACATATTATAGCTTTTTATATTACAAATCGGATTGATTTTACTTGTCCGCCAAGAAATCCATTATCATCCCCCCCTTCTAAAATCAGCTCAAAAATAAAAACTCACCTCGGTCCGTTCAAATGGGTTTCTTTAAATAGGAAGAACAGAAATATTTAGGTTTGGGTGCAAGGGGTGGATGGCGGCAGATTGTTATTATTAGTTCAAATAGGTCCGATTCCTGGGGACCCTTCCAAAATGGCGAACAACTCTCTTTTCTCCCGTAAGCGTTTAATAACCTGAAAGCTGACGTCACAGAGGAATCACCCTTCCCATAGAGCTTTGCGAAGTTTCGAAACGTCAACCTGTGAACAACGACGATTTCTTCTGCTTTACTGTATAAACTAAATAAAATATAGAAGAAAAAAACAAATTAGTTTGCAAGCCACTTATGAGTAAATTATATGAATCGAACAGTTTGTAAACATATTGTATTACAAATAAAATGCACTAATTTACGCAGTAAGAAACCAAACTTAAGTAAACTCAAGTTTTAATTTAAAATGTAAACAAATTTGCTATTACAATCAGATGAAAGACAAACAATCGTAATAAAATGTTTGAATACCTTCAATTAAAAGTTTTTTAATCAGTTAAAAAACAAAAAAAAGCATGCAAAGAAAAATGTCAAGCTGTTGCCAGTGAACGTTGTTTAAAAACTAAATATAAATGACTGTATTGTTTTCAATTTTCCCCCTTTTTACAGCGTATATTTTTTTGAAATAACGTTTTAATAAAATCAGCATAACTTCACACACATGCAGTGCAAGTTCGCATTGGCCTTGTCTCAATTATAAATCAAATGCACGTTGAGTGCTGTGCTGCAAAGGTCAATCAACTCTTATTTTATTTGGTTGGATAACGTCACACTACAGCTACACTAATAGTAATTAACAACTTATTATAACGTATTGCTTTAAAAAAAACGTATACAAAAAAAGCATAAACTTATAATTTTTAACCACAGTAACATGACGAGGATATTTCACATGGCACCCCAATTTCCGAACTTACATGCATGCAAAACGTAAGGACATTGGGTATGGCCCACGATAAATATATTGTGTACCAACTCCTTCTGTATGAGAGGTTTTGTGCACTACAACTACATAATGGGCACTGGTGACAGTTCGGGATCTAACCCGAAGGAAAATCTCGAAACTTTTACGTTGTAATTTTGCACTGTGGTCAGGTGGTGATGATAACCCCTGAGCTAGCAACCCACGTACCTGTATGACAAGTAATAAAACTGTCATTGTAATCACAATCTCGCTACTCTCTGCAAGTCGCCTCGAGTTTTTCAGATTTTTGAAATATTTTCCGATTATTGGTTAAGTACTCAGGGCGCTCTTAGGGTGTGTGCGACGTGTGCCATCGCACTGGACCCCGCGCTTTTGTAAGGACTTCTTTCTAATCAAGGGAAAATCAGAAAAATTATAATGTTAAAATTAAATTAAATTTCTTATCACTTGAATCTCTTCAGAATCTGCTACATGGGGTATAAGGATAAAAGACGCTATACGTTTAAGCTGATCTATCCCGACAAAGTAAGACACAAGCGCAAGCAAAATAAATTTGGTCTTTTTCGAAAGTAAATAGAGATAATTTTCTCTTTTGATTTTCAATAAAAAGAAACGAAAATGCAGACTTTAACGTAACGGTGTTATCTGATAAATAAAAAGAACTCCGAGCCTTCTAAGAATGGTCTTGAAAGTACGTTACCGCTGACCCCTATTTTCCGGCCCATCGCACTAAGGGGGTTTGGGGAGGGGAGCATATGTGCCCCCCTCCCCAAGATTTTTCGAAAAAAAAAAGGTTTTTTAATTTCGAGGTTTTTTAAAAAAAATCCCCGAGTTGGGAAAATTTATGCCTGAAGAAAATTATTATATTAGCAAATGAAAGTGAGGAATGATTATAAATTTCCCAACTTGTAAAATTAAACTTCAGACCATACACATCATTGCACTTGCAACAACTTTTGTGAGAACTGTTTAATATTACCTAATCTATAAAAAAGTAGAAAAATGTCGATAAGTTGGAACTGGAAATTCTAGCAATGTCGTCGGAGAATTTCGAATCGTTAAGTTGACAAATTTGTTTCAACCTGTCTTTTTAAAGAAAGAATCTGCTACTATAGTGATTATGGACAAATAATTGTGTGAATTTCGATAAAATATTTATTTTAAACGTTTTACATCGACAAATTTGAAAATTTATATTAAAAAATGTTTGATTTTCAAAGATCTAGTTAATTTTTTTTTACAATACTATCAAAAAATTGCATTAATATAACATATAAAGTTTTTTCAATCTTTAACAAGTTTAAGAGTTTACACAAGTTATTGCGTTTTTAAAATAATTTGTGTCCAAAACTAAAATACGGTAAAAAAGTTGTGTTATGTTTCAGCACACAGCCTACATTCTATTATCAGTATTAATCGAGTTTTTTTAAAAACAAAATACTTTAATACAATATATTACTTGAAATTTTACTACAGATCAGTTAAAAAAAATGCTAAATTTTTATATCTTGTTAAGATTAAATAAAGGAAAACCTGTAGATGAAAATTATCAAATTTTTATGCTGTTAAAATAAAATTATAAATTTTATTTAGAAAACTTCCAAAGCTTCATATGTGTAGATTTTTTCTTGAATTTACTACTCCACTCATTTTAAATTGAGTCAAGTAGTAAATACATAAATTAATGAAAAATATACACACATGAAACTTTTGAAATAAAATCAATTGAAAAGGCCTTTGCAGTATGATTAAGACAATCAAATATTGTGACATTTTATGTGTAATTTTTCAATAATTCACATTAAATTAGCATAAATATAATATTTTTTAAAGCAAAATTAAAAATTCTTTTTATTGCTATATAATGTAATTTTAACATTAATGCACTGTTAATGTAAAATAATGAAGTTCATTTGTTTAAAATTAATTATTTAGAAAATATGTTCATTGATATTATATTCTTATATGTTAACTTTCAGCAATTCAGAGAAAGAGAAAATAATCTGCAATCTTCTGTACCAATAGTTTTAAAATAAAGAAATCCAAAACATAAATGTACCAACAGTTTAATAATTTATGTTTGGTGGAATTTACATAATTATAAATCTTTATTTGATTGGTGGAGATGCGGGTGCAAAAATATTTCCGCCTTGCTTGCTTGCTGTTCTTGAAGGAGCGAATCCTAAAAGTTTTTGTATGTTCTGAAAGAAAATACATCTGTAAGTAATAAGTTTTATGAATGTTCAGATTTGATAAAAATATAGACTTTGGCACAAAAATTTGGATACAACAATTGCCATAATTTTGGCACAATAATTGCCTATGCCAATAGATTTGGCATAGGCAATTGTTGTAGGGGACATTAAATCAATGAGTTTGTTCATAGTAAACCATCAATAGTGGACATTGAAATTTTGAATGGCAACTTCTGTACTAATACTTTAAATAATAAAAGTTGCAAAAAAGATATAGCCACTTTTCAGCTTCAAACAATGGTAACTGACTTTTAATTTGCATAAAAGTACACTTAACCATAAGCGATTTCACATTAGAGGGCTGATTTCATGTTAATTACCATAACAGTTTAAGTCACTTTATTACTAAATATTGATATTTTTGCATTATAAGGTTTATACAAATTTTAAAAAGTCAAAATAAGAAGTTTGAAAATGGGTTTTGGGTAGAATACTTGAAGAGCAAACATTCAAAATATTATGAGAAAATTAAATTATTACATCATCGAATTTGTCTTTGAATGTTCTATCAAAGTACACAATTTTAATCATCCAAAACACGCTATGGACACGTTTTGCCCTATTGAAATTAATTTGAAAATATTAGAATATAATAATAAGAAAAAGCTATTCACATTTCCCTAAGCAGGGTGTCCAGAGGGAAAACAATTTGAAATTCCCTGAAAAATCAGTCATCCAGTTATTTCATTGTGATAGAAACAATACCGATTTACACAAATTAAGCATGATAACACTATAGGAAATTTTTTATGCAAATTTTTATACAAATATTGTTCTACAAGTTTCCAAAATCTATAATTTTCCTAAATAATAAAAGAACCTAGAGCAGTTGCTGACAGCAGTTAAACAGTTTGGGGGAAAAAATAGTTTTAGCAAGGTTCAAGAAAAATTGGAATTTCACTAGTAATTTAGCAATTAGTAAACGTTTGAACATCCATTATTAAATTTATTTGATTGGACAAGTTTTAGAAACATCAGCATTTCGGTACGATTTCTACAATCTTGTAAGGAAAAAAAATTCATTTTAAGTACACATTTTATAATTTAACAAGCTTTAGTTTTTCTTTTGATTGCATTTAAAAAAGATTTGAATATAAGCAGTCAATCAACGATGTTACATAGTCAGAAATCAACTTAATTTTTTTATGTTAATTTCCATGATTTTTTTTATAAAAAAAAAATCTCCAAATCCTCAATTTTTCCTGATTGACCAAATTTTCTGGTTTTACCTATTCTACAGATACCATGCTATGAAACACTGTAATAGTAAAAAAAAAACTTTTTAATGTTTGCTCTTCCCACTTTCATAAAATACTGCCTTTACAAAATCATATGGCACGTGTAATCGTGGGGAAGCCTGGAAAAGCGCCAGAGCTTGAGTAAGGTTTTTAATTTATAATAAAACTATCAACACTTATTTGGGTGTATATCACAAGGAAGAATCTAATTTTGACTAGTTCATGGAGCTTTGGAATAAAGTGTGACTGGACAATTTGTGAAATATTGTTTTTGAAATAATTTGGCCTCTCTTGTCCTATGATCTTAGTAATTTGATAAATATGAAAAAAGTTGAAAGGCAGGTCTTTTATTTTAAAATTAGTTCAAAATTTTGATTACATTCAATTTATCAACTTGGTTATTTATTTTTAGAGATAATTTTAATCATTAAAATAGTTATAATTGTACAGATTTGCAATGTAAAACTACTTTTTTAAACATTTTGTAAGAATGAAAGGAATCATCTAATGAGTCACATAAAGGGAATTTAAAAGGTATAAAAATGCATTCAATGACTCAATACAATTAAATGATATTTCAATGGTACAAAGAATGTTGTTTTCTTTATAGATATTTAAGTTTTATTGCAAAATTTTGTACCTCTTTTTCGATAATACAAATATACAATATGAAAACATTACCAGCTATTAATTCACAAGTATACAAAATTAGACTTGATAACTCATCAAATAGAAGTAAATTGGATTTAAGTAAACTAAAAGTAACAGACAATTTTGTTTGTTAAATCTTCGAATTTTAACATAAACATTCTATACTCATAGATTTCATATATCTGTACCTCATAGTAAAAATGGGCACAATGTTGTTTACCTCTGAGGTACAGATAATAATTTCATGAAAAGTCAATGATTTGGTTTTTGAAAAGTGTTTTTGTCTGGAAGTAATAATTAATTTAGTAAATTAAAAATATATGCTTCTATGTATTGTTACAAAACTATTATTAAACATTTCAAAAATAATTTCTTGTATTGAAAAGTGTGCAGTTACTTTACAGTCATGGGAAAATGAAAAATAAATGAAAATTAGCATTCAATAAAATGATAATTTCAAACACTGACAGGTTATTTACTCAAACACTGACAGGTTATTTTCTTACCTGTCTAATGGACATAGTGCACAAGATGTATAAAAATATAAACGAACAATCACTAAAGTCCTCGCCTAATAAGTTACGATGGGACAACCCTTGAATCCATCCTATTGGTATAAAAGGAAGTTTTGCCACAATGCGACCATCAAAGCTAGAAAAATATAACAATAATATTATACTATAGAAGAACCAGGTCCTTATCAAAAGAAATCAGAAGCTTATCTGAAAATTTAAGATATATGCCCAATAAGATTGTTAATTAAAACCCATAATATAAATATTGTGTGATTGGTGTAAAACTCCTTAAATTAATATTTGTCAATAATTTGTTGTTAACGTACCTGTGTGGTACAATTGAAGACCTGAGTGGAAGAACCAGACAGCTCCGGTTTTTAAAATTGTTCAGCAAGGGCAAAAAACACTTTAAAAATACTTAGCGTGTTTTAAAACTTATCAAATTTGGGTAAAACATAAAAAAACCTTCCTCTATCATAGACCGGATTTACATTTCCAATTTTTTGCTTGTTTATTTTTTATTGAAAAAAATAATGGAGTTGTGTGGTTTTTTACACCTAACAATGGAATTCTGTGGCCAGTCTTATCAATAAAATTCTTGTAGATACTTCTTCGAAATCATCAAAGCGACTGTGAACGTCAAACATCGAAAAATATTCGTTTTATTTAAAGATTGCATAATAAACTTTATATAAATATAGTCCAGTTCTGAATTACACTCCTTAAACAGAATTTTGGATGTGTAAGACACCTTTAACAAACGAGTTAGGCAAACGACTGGCTGATGCAGCACGGAAAGTTATCCAATCAAGCGACCAAACGTTGAACTAATTTAGTTAAAAAACAAGACAGCTCCTGGAAATGTACGTTTTTCCAACATACGAGACAACAATACAGCTGCTTTTTCTTTACATCTCTCTATCCATTGATTACAGCTGTCCGGTTCTTGCACCAATCCATAATTTATTATTTTTTTTTTACAGGAATAAGTGAAAAAAATGTAAACAGAAAAAAAGTAGAGCCGCCTGGTTCTTTGACACAGGCCTTCAATTGTTTATGTTGTCTGAACTATCTCCAAATGTTAGTAATAAGTGTTGTAAAAAAACATTGTCAGATATTTAAACTAAGCCATGCTGTATCACAAAAATAACCCTTCTTCCCTAAAACAGCCGCACGTGACTTATTATATTGAGGGCTTAGTGGGAAAGATCTTGCAACTGTACACAATACAATTTAAACTGACAAAATTGTGAGATAGTATATTAAGGGCTTAGTGAGAAATATGCTTAAAGTACATTTATAGTAGCATCATATCAACAAAGTAATGGATTAAAAGCATGACTTCTGGTATTTCTGTATTTTCGTATATATATACAGGGACGTCGCACCGGGGGGCGTCTCCCCCCCCCCCCACCCCCCAATAATCAAGAAATCCTGAAAGTGGGAAATTTCAACTTCTAAAAACCCCAAGTTAAAGAAAATTAATATTATTAACAAATAAAAGCTAAGGCAGATTAGAAATTGCCCAATTTGTAAGATTACATTTAAATTAGATCTCAGAACGGACACTGTATTGGAATATGGGTGCAACAAATTAATGCTTGTGAGAGAACTGTTTAACATTACCTAAAATATATATAAAAAAAAGATGAAAAATGTTGATAAGTTGGAACAAGGAATTTTCAGCACTGTTGAGTTGGAAATATTGAAGTTGAGAATTTTGAATCGTTAAGTTGGGAAATTTCTTGTTTCAACCCCCACAAAATATTTTGTGTGTAACGGCATTGTATATATATAAATGAATTAGAAGATTGCTTAAAAAATATATTATTATTGATAATATGCATTTACAATAACATGCAACAAGCAACATATTGAATCTGTAGGTTTGTTTTCACTGCAGAATAATGTAAATTTTACCTCCAACACATTCCTATTTTTAAAATATAACATTTTTAATTATTTCAGTAAAGAAGGATTTTGTTATGCCCACTACAGCGAAAACTGTAGATAAACAAAAAGATATACATGTTCGTATTCATCAGGTGGTTAAAATGTAAACAATGATGAGAAGTAACTACGGCAAGATTTTGAAAAATTAATGAACAACTTAAGTTATATCCTATTTATTCATTAATAATTATAGAGTAAGATGGGCTAAAATGGGTATATTGGAATATAAATATGAATTACACAATGTTTAAATTATGCTTTGATCTAGTTCTTTTTGTAAAACCATACTTTGTATAACAGGGTACTTTAAATGACATCCAAAATTCGATTTGTTTGAGATTACAAAAAAACTTGCGATAGTGTAATGCATGAAAACTTCTATATATAAATTCGGAAAACTCAAATTATTTACAAATATTTATGTCTTTTGTATAGAAAAGACACTTATAACATATTTCAATGAAAAAATTAGAAAAAAAAATCTATTTTATTTAGATTTTTTCAATTATTTGCAAGGTGGGCAATTACCTACAAAATATTTAACACTGTGATATTTTAATATAATTAAGTTACATACATGTTTTCTAAAACAAATTGTGGAAAAAAAAGGTTTTAAATGTATTAAAAAATCGTATGTGGATCAAATTAAAAATAATGTAAATACAGAATATATTCCAGCATCAAAATAAATCAAAAATTAAATTAAAAAAAAGTTTTATTATGAAGAGAAAAAATAATTAAAAAAAGTAGATTTGTTAAAATGGCGGATTAACTTATTTTTAGAATGAGGATTACTGAGTTTTAAAGAGTTGATGAGCTATTTATTCTATTTCATTCAAGTTACTAATGTGATTAATTTTTTTTTAATAATGCCTTTTTATATGAAAAATTCCATGATTTCCACCGTCTACCCATTTGGTGTGGTTGAAAAAAGATAAATAAAAAAAACTAAAATTTTTAGATATTTAAAATTAAAAAAAAAATATATTCAAAGATGATGTCAAGGAACTTATTGCATAAATACACCAAAGAAATTATAACTTAATAAAATTTTAAAAGTGAAAAAGCTTTGAATGAAAAAATGGCACATTTCCTACCCACTTTACCACACCTTACCCTAAACTACCCTTTTTTCGTAATAAAAGCGATTCCATTTTATTAAATGAAACTATTTTTTTCAAATATAGAAAATTCTGTGTGAAATATGTATTCAATATTATTTGTGTCCTCCGTATATACAAAATGAATGTCTTCCAAATACACATCAAATAAGTAAAATACAAGCTTGGAAATACTTACATCGAATTGAACATACTGAGAAGGGCAGTAAAAGCAAATCCAATGGCAAACATGGATTTCATTTTTACCTAAAAGAAATTGTACAATAAGCATTAACTCATTATAAATTTTAACGGAAAAGAACTTGTAACACAAACTTGTGTTTATTCATGGCGAGTTTAAACAAACCATATAACT
This sequence comes from Troglohyphantes excavatus, assembly GCA_963932185.1. Taxonomy (NCBI): domain Eukaryota; kingdom Metazoa; phylum Arthropoda; class Arachnida; order Araneae; family Linyphiidae; genus Troglohyphantes; species Troglohyphantes excavatus. Next base: position 13,502,369 of record OZ010667.1, read on the forward strand.
TCTGTTCTGATTTTTAACAACTTTTGAAATTCTAATGATTTAAAGCAAGGGAGAATCACCACGAATAATTTGATTTCAAAATTATATATTTAAAAAAAGAATGCCAAGTAATATGTGAATGAAAAGGAAAAATTTCTATTTTTTTTTACATATATGTTAACAATGCAGCCATACAGAGGTGCATAATGTTTTGTGATATAGGTACAAAGAAGTTTATTTTTTATTGCAGTAGATTAAATGACTTAATGCATACACAGTTGGCCTATTAGGTTTTCTAATATGGTTTGGTTTGGTTTTGTTAATTAACGTCGCACTAGAGCTGCACAGTGGGCTATTGGTGACGGTTCGGGGTCAATCTCGAAGGAAAGACCCGGGAACACATACACATTCATACATGCACCTCGTTATTTTTAGAACAATGGCCATGTGACGAGGAAACACCTGAACTGACACCCAACGCCTTCAATAGACGTCAGGACTTTGGACCCCGATCAGATTTATCGTGCACCAGTCCCGTATACACGCCAGTATAATTTGTTGGATATTCTGGACGACTTTCTAGTATTTTCGTAGCGAAGCTGGCAACCCTCCGATCGCAAGATCACTACTTTTTTACTTTTCTATGTCAAGTCCATTTCCCGGATTCGAACCACCAATCCTCCGATTAGTAGCTGAACGCCTTACCAACTGAGCAACTGGGGCTCTGTTTTCTAATATGACTTATTTCTTTGTAAATTTGTAAAACATCAGGTGTTTGTGACTAAAAAACAAATTTCGGATACTTTACAAGCAGTATGAAATAAATTAAATGTCTTATTTAAATTATCGTTAAAGACATTAAAATGTCTTTAACAATTGGAATATTGCATGACACATACACTTGACTAATAAAAGTAATATCAAGCATTTGTAAATATATATATATATTTCTATTTTCATTCAAATAATGTACTTATTTAGGGTTGTTGATTTTTTTAAAAATAATATTTTTAAATTGGGTGACTTTCTAAATAACCCTGTTTATTAAGAGTTTTAAAACAAATTTATATGTATTAGATAATAGAACATTTGAATATTTATATAATGGTCCTTTTAGCAAGATGCTATAAATTAAAAATGTACATTTAAAGCAAATATATAAACAAATAGGCTAATTTACCAACATCTTAAGCAACTAAGAGGTAATAAAAATGTAAACATACAAAAAGATTTTTAATTAAATTTTTGTTATAGATTTTGTTACAAATGAAATACCCATAATTAAAAAGGAAATATAGTATTACTAGCATGCTTGTGCGACAATTATTGCATGAAGAACCCTCGTCCCCACATTTATTGTAACTACTATTCAAAGATTTCTACCCATAGATGACACCACTACCAACGGCTCATTTAAAAACTGCTTTTAAGCTAATTATTTTTAAACGCATTAGAAAAAACTCGTTAATATTCATGAGACAAAAGTAGGATTAATCACAGCTCTAGGCAATTCCTTTTTTTTAATGCCTCACATGTCAAGTTCCGCTGTGTACGAGACCCACAAAAGGGATCTTTACTATTGAAGTAATATATATGATTAGCCTTAAGCTAATTTCACAGAAAATGAAAAAAGGCTAATTCCAATTGAATTTGCGTTCTTAATAAAATTTTACTCTTAGAATACTAGTTATAGTTATACAAAAACTGTAAACTAAAATTTTAATAAGCAGTGTAAATATAACAGAAACAAGTATTAAATTAACTGATGAAAATCAGGTAATTCTACAGTATCCAATACCCGAGAAATTTCTACATGTGCAGACATTTTTTACGTTTTGTACAAAAAATATTTGCAAAAAAATGCTATAAATGTGCCTGAATATATTGTGTTCTTTCATTAGGTATCTTTTAATCCAACTTAATCATGCGAATATATTAAAATATATTTTATATTTAAATTCAACCACCCATAATTGTTAAAATTTTTAATAGGATACATCAAATTAATACAAAATAACTACAAAAAATGCTTAAAACATTCAGATGCCAATAATTCCTTACCAATGACAGATCCCGATTATTATTTTTTAACTTCTCCTCTTCTCTTTCTAAAATGAAGCAAATTACAGAATAAGAAACAAGTTTACACATCAAGCAATTTAAAACCATAAAACTGTGACAGTATGGAGTATTCTAAAAATAAACACTTTGAATCAGAAACTGCATATGTAAACATTTATCAATACTAATGCACTTTCAGCAAACAATAACAACATGATTTCATCTAGGCTAGTGTCGGAAAAAAGGGGGCTTTAAATTTTTGTAATGTATGTTCATGAATAGTATGAACCTTTTCATGAATTATAGTAGAATCTTAAGTATGTTAAGTTAAATAAATCTTAACTCGAAAGCTTATTCTGATAAATTTATTTGAATATAAGATAAATATGCAGACATTTTGAAAGCTTCAAAAATATACTTCAGTTATGGTCTCGGTCTTGTAAAAGAAAAATAAACAGTATATATATCATGTAATTAAAGTTTAAACATATTTGTTCAATATGTTGATAAACAGTAAAATTTTCTTATAGTAACTGAAAAATAATGCTTAGTTTACCATTAATTATCTTAAAAATTAATTTGACAAAAGAAGGTATTTAGAAACACTTTTGTTTAGCCAAACAAGCTTTATGCAGTATATTAACAAAGCTTTAAACACGTTTTATCTTTTTGTCACTGACTGCGGTTTTATGTGACCACCAGACCCTATCCTAAAACAAGTATTTTGCTTATACAAAAGGAAATTTTTTTTATACAAAACTTATAATGAACTTTTAATCAACATAATTCAATAATTTAAAAAATTAAAATAAATACCAATTTTTTTCTTTTGTTGTCGATCAACAGTATCACCATGAGCTTCTTTCTTTTTTTCTACTGCAAAATGATAAAAATAAAATAGTTACATCTCAAACAGTTCACTCTAGAAATTATGTTTTGCAAAAAGTAAAAGATATTTTTAGCTGTTAAGTGGATATTTGTGGTACAAAACTGTTTAATAAATACATTTTTTATGCAATAGCCCTAAAAATAAAAATTACACTCAAATAAAATAAAATTGTGTAATTTTAAACTACATAACTATATGACAATTTACAATGTTCAATTAAATGATAAGAACTTATGCAAATAATAATTCATACAATGCACATTCAGGAGAGTTTCTGTTGATTGATTGAATAAACATCACATTAGAGCTACAAAATTAGCTAGCAGCAATGTTTCGGTATTAATCCAAAAAATCAATACTAGGGTATATGAATCAATTTTGAACCACCACTGTCAAACCGCCTCAGCTGGTACCTACTCTGTAAACCACCATAACCAACGCAAGAACATTTGACCTATGACATATTTAACAAACACCAGAATTATCTACAAAGTTCATTTCAATTTGTTGAACCTTGACTCATAACTCGAGATCCTTCAATCAAGTGTCAGGTACTGTGACCACAAGCCCAGAAATAGTAAAAGTAGAAAAATAGTGTGATAATATATTTCAGTCTTATGGATCAAAACTAATAATCAATAATCAGAGATAAGATGTTTTCAAATCTTACATCTTTTACTTTGTCTTTCAACTTCTGCCTTTAGTTTTTGATATTTTTCTGTTCTGTATACCATCAGCCATGTTAATCCTGAAATGTATTATAAAAGAATAATCTGTTAGTATCACAGTAGTATTTTTTTTATATTTAAAAGCAATTAATTTAAAAACAAAAAGCCTCCAAAACAAAGTTTTAATGTTAATTAGTTGCAAACTGTAGTACACAAACAAACTTTACTATATGGTCTTTCTAATGACATCACCAAATCATTACTACACATTGACTAATAAACACGTCTTATGCCAAGGGATGATACAAGAGAATGACATAGGTAGTGCATATTCTACACGTTCAACTACTAAAAAGAGGGGATTTTGGAAACTTAAGGTAGTAGAGAGGATTGCATAGCTAACATTCCATTTCAATTTTTTTGGGTTCCTTCAAAATATAAATAAAGAAATAATGTTTGTTATTGGTAAACCTGATTGCCCTTGTTGAGACCAAAACCAAAACATGGAATGCTGATGAAAAAAATATTATGAACATGACAATACAAACTTTTTGGCATGTTTACTTTGATTTAGTGAAAGTGTTTGTTATTTTTAGTCGGTAGACTTCCCATACAAATGTAACGGAAAAATCAGTCAAATCAGGGGGGGGGGGGGAATTCACTGAAACAAAGATCTACGATCGCTGACCAACTTCTTTTTGAACGAAGGTAGAAAAAAATCGTCCTTTCGAATCGATTTGAGTAGTTTTAAAAACTCATTTCTAGCTTTCAAAAATACATTAAATGTTACACAGTTAATATTTTTTCCAGTTCTGTGGTTTTTTTCTATAATACTTACAAGAAATAGAAGACTAAAGGTACCGATAAAAATCAGATGTCGCAAAAAAAGTAACAAAAAAAAAGTGGGTGTCTCAAGATTCCCCCCAGGTCAAAGTTTTCTACCAAAAACCCATATCCTAAAAAATTATGCAATTTTCTCAGTAATTCACAAATTATTGATAATAAGCAACTGGTTAGAATTATTATACGATATTCCTGATTTAATGTCAAATCTGGTAACACAGCACCAAATGATGATGCAGGGGTGAAATAGAGTTCTTTGATTGGCAACCAAAACAGTTTTTGTTGCCAAGAATATGCTAGTGTTGCAAATATAGCTTTTTTAGAAAAATCGTCAAGGCATACAGTATAATGTATTTTAATGAGTAAATATTCTGGGAACGGAACTAGCTGAGCCCCCCCCCCCTCCCCCCATAATTTTTTAAATGCTAAGCCACTTTTTTCACAAATTAAAAAAATAGAAATATTAATTGTTATGCCTCTTTTTGAAGTGCAATTCTATTGAAATCAACTTACACAAAGCATATTTTACTATTTAAATAATACATCATTCAAGAAAAAAGTAAGTAAACTGTTATGGAAAAAAGTTTGTGATCTGTTTATAACGGTTAAATATCTGGGGTACTTTTTCAAGAGTGTTTGCAAGTTTAAAAACATTCTAAACTTAAATATTTAAAAGTTAAATCCTAAGTGGGACACAGATATAAATACTGACAAGCAATTACAAGCTCTATCTCAGCAAGGTGGGTCCTGTATTGTATTTATTATTTGATGGAAGATCGAATATACAAATTGCATAAAGTTTTCTAGCCTACAATAAAATATAACTTGCTTTTTCTAAGTTTAAATTTTAAAGTAACGTTATTAGCAAAATGTTTATAACACACAAACCTTCACCCAGTAAGGCAGTAAACACGGAAATGAAAAGTATTAAAACACTATCGTTGTACATTTTCCTGAAAATTCGCAAAATTTAAGTAGTATTCCTTTGAGTTTAAAATTACGACAACAAAATATCAAAATCGTAAGCAAATCATTTTCTATTTGGGACAGCAGCACCGAACCGACAACGCAACATAAACACAAATATATATTAAAAAAAAAAAAAATACCGGGACTTCGTTGGATGGTTGGTTTGGTTAAGGAACGTCGCACTAGAGCTGCAGAGTCAACTATTGGTGAATGTACGTGGCCTATCCCGAACGAAAGACCCGGGAACGATGCCTCGTATCTTTGAACTATGGTCCCACGTATCTTTGAACGAGGACAACACCTCAGCTGGCACCCAACGCAACCTTAATAGGCGTCAGGACATTCGATCCCGATCACATTTAACGTGCACCAGTCCCGAATACACGCCAGTATAATTTGATGGATGTTCTGGACGAATTTCTAGTATTTTTGTAGCCAGTGGCGGCGATTGGGTGCTGAAAGTGGGGGGGCAAGATAAAGAAGAAACAAGAAGTCCCCCAAATGGGAGAGGGGGGGGGGGGGGGGGGACTAAAAAAAAATTCGCTATTACATTGTTATAAAAAAGCTATGGTATTGCACACTTGTATTTACTCACTATTTTGTGTTATTTGAAGTATATCAACTTAAAACACACTGTAAAAAATTGTAATAACAAATTTTAAAAAATAGAAGTTTTCATACCATAAAGCTGATTTGAGACGAGTCAAAAGCTTTCTCTTTTCGTTATTCTGACTTAAAAAGGCGAAACAAAGCACGATAACTTTCAGAAATACTATATAAAAAGCCACAAAAACTAAAGTCCAATTTTCAGGAGTATAAAAGGTGTGAACTGTTCAAAAAACCTTTATATCACTTGGCTATTTTAGCTATAGTCGAAGACAATTTAACTAGACCCTTAAGCGAAGGCTACGGATGTGTAAAAAGACTGAACTACGGCCCTGATTGAATAAAAAAAAATCAACGACTAATTTAAAAACAAATAAATATCTATCGGAGTAGTCATAAGTCATATACAGTTTGCTCTGTAGACTCCAAAATGACTGTACAAATGAGAGTCATATTCGGCGCCGTTTTCGACTTTTTTTCCTACTGCTTATAGGATGTAAAACTGAGAAAACTTGGGAATGAGTCATTCTGCTGAGAGCCAGACCCAATTTGGGTAGATTTAATACGTAGTTACAATAAACTATTTTCTTGATGTTTTCTAAATCAAAGCATTGAGAATTAAAAAAAAAGCTATTAAATCTTTTCTGCCATCATCTTTGAGAACATTCACTGATAAGTAAAGTAAACAAATATACTTTTGTGGATTGTGTTTTAAAAATGTTAAAATCGGAGATTTTCTGACTAAAATAAACTATTTCAAAACCAAACTATTTAATAAGTAATTATAAGTAAAATTATTATAAACTATTTCTTTCGGAAAATCTATAGAAATTATATGGTTAAAAAAGTTAATGGCTTTGATTAGACTATGCAAATGTATGTTTTGTTTTGATTTATATTAAAAATTAATGGTACTTTAGAAGCAAAATTTATTAAAATATACTACTTGATTTAATATTCGAACTCGCAATTTGGCGCTCTTTAAAGCGCCAAGTTCCTTACCGGGAGGTTGCAATCCCGTTCTCCCATCGTCCAAAAGTTTGACGTTTGGAGGCGACTAGTGCACATTAAATCTGTTAATGAGAGGGGTTTGAACCTCCTGAACCCCCCCCCCCCTCCCTTATCTACGTTCCTATGGTAGTGTGAGGAAGTTGGGGCTCAAAATTTTTCCTTTGTTAGGCAATGCAGTAAAACAATTAACTTGTAATATAGTTTTAAAAAGTCCAATATAAAAATGTTGCGGGAGCAACATCCGAAAAAAGTGCGGGGGCAACCGCCCCCCCTTGCCCCCCCGAATCGCCGCCACTGTTTGTAGCTTAGCCCCCCCCCTCCCCAATCGAAGCTGGGGGAGAAGGGAAATCAAAGTAAACGCCGTATATCAGAGAAATTGAGTGACATCATGAAAACTAAATTTACTAATTTTGGTCTATTTTAAAACGTAATTCAATGTTTCCAGGTCTTGCCTTCGTGATTGACACCAAACCGGCACCAATAGCTCATTTTGCTGCTTTAGTGCACTGAGCTAGAATAATGTAACTAAGCACTGAAACGAGATCTAAACGTCGCTGACCAACTTCTTTTTGAACGAAGGTAGAAAAAAATCGTCCTTTTGAATCGATTTGCGTAGTTTTCAAAATATTTCAACTCATTTCTAGCTTTCAAAAATACATTAAATGTTACACAGTTAATATTTTTTCCAGTTCTGTGGTTTTTTTTCTATAATACTTACAAGAAATAGAAGACTAAGGTACCAATAAAAATCAGATGTCGCAAAAAAAGTAACAAAAATTTTTAATCGAGCTAAGAAAAGAAAGCACAGCTTTTTTCCGGGAGACGGCTAGTGAGTGGGTGTGCAGGGTTGAGCCCCCTAGTGCAATTGGCTTGTACGTTTTTTACATCACAACCTTTTTAGCCACAATTTCGAAGATTTTTTTTAAGGATGAAAGGCTTGGCGTATTTTACTTTTCTAACATTATTTTGGGGGGGCAGAATTTTTCCTTCACTCTGGCTAGAAACAACTACTGGCAAGAGTACATCGCATCGCTCCACAAATTTGAAAGCCATAATCGAAATTTACTCGGTCTTCGAGTTGTAGGTGGACTTTTTGATACGAAGTAGAAAATAAACAGCTCCAAATTGTATTGTTCTGTTCGTGACATTCTTTGAAATCTTCGGTATTTATCGCAGAAGTGTTCATGCAGAATCTAGATGTAGAAAAAAAAACGTTTTTGAATGTTTTGTAAATGAAAACGTTATTTCTTCAAGTTTGAATTTTTTTTACGTGAACGAATCTTTAAAATCGGCTTAGCAACATAAAAGGTTTATCCCAAAGCCCCATAACTCCAAAGAGGAATCACCTCATTGAGATAAATGACCTCGTGTAGAGAAGAATGATCCGCATTGACCAAGTTGTTTATTAATCCATTCACTGTTGTAAACGTTGGGAGGGGGATGGTCAATCTGGGTACATGCGTTGTCCATTATCTTTGATGTTGGCTTGCTGAACCGCTGTAAATTTAATTCTAATCGACGGGGCGGTACTTAAATTATACAGAACGACGAGTTCTACAATTCCATTCGAATAGTTCAGCGTTTCTCAATCAATAGTTCAGCGTTATGGTACGCGTATCCCTAAGGATAAGTTGCGGTCTGGGGTACTATAAATAATATTAATAATTACAGAAACACCTAAAAAAAAGTAAAATCTAAAGTAAAAGCTTGTGTCATCGATTCGAGTCGTTTGATTAATTTGTCATTAGCCTAAGAATAATATTTCGGCTGCACTAACATTTTCGACCACGGGCCGCCACTGGGCTGCACCGTTTTTTATGATAATCAAAGATAGCGTATTTATGGCATATCACTCAACACTCAGACTCATGGTTCTGTTAACAGGGTCCGATTAAGACATTGCAGCAATGGAAGCCAGCCTTGAAATGGGGGTCCCATTGCTCTCAAATAGTCCCTTTGGAACATCGAATCGAACTTTTGCATGCACTAATATATTTACCCCTTATTAACATTAAAATAACATATTAAAATGTATTAATAAGTAATGTTTATTCCTAATAGTCCTTATGTTATAATTTTTTTTCTAATAATCGCCGAACAAATTCAACAAAACAAGTGACAATTTTGTTTACTGTAGTTTGTAATGCAATTTTTAAAAGATAGTAATTAGTAAACTATGTTAGGGCTGTTAAATATTTATAATTTGGGGGCCCCTCGAAAACGGAACGGCTTCACGGGCCTATTCGGTAATCAGGCCCTGTCTGTTAACCACAATTGAAGTCATAGATGCAAGAGACAGACAGATCCAGTTTTCAAAATTGTTCAAGGACGAAAAATTGTACGTTTCTGGCATCGTATAACACAAAAATACAACGCGGTTTTCTGTATGTCTCTATAGCCATTGCTTAGAGCTGTCTGGTTCTTGCATCAATCGATAGCGGTTTTCTCTCAGAAATAAGTGAAAATCTTAAAAAAGTGGAGCCTTCTGGTTCTTAAACCCACGTCTTCAATTACAAAACTCAAATAGTATCTGCTCACTTTTTAGTACCAACTCATTAGCGTTCAAACCAAAAATGTTTAGTGTTGTATTGCATTGCGGCCTTCGAGCATGAATGGTCTGTAGTAGAGAGGATATGACGTCATAATCGTGAAGCCCACATCTCAGAGCGAAAAGGCCCATATCACGTGCCATCTCTTCAAAATTATGAATTAAAAAATACCCGCGATTGGTTGATGAATTAGGAAATGTGTAACTGTGAAAATTTATGAATAGAATGACGTAAAACCACTATGATGTTAGCGAGAGTGACGTCATGATTCCTCTATTACAAAGGACCCATGCTCGAAGATTGCGGCAGACTTTAATTTTATCAACAAATTATAATTATGTACAAATACATAATTAACTTAGCATAAAAAAAATTATGAAATATGTAAAAAAGACCGGTTTCTTATACATAGCAATTTATTTATATTTTCTACATTTTTTTGTCATAAACAGCAAATCTAATATGCAACAAAAGGCACTTCTAAAACAAAAACAAAAAATTATTAAGGCAATGCTGTTTTAGAGCTGAATCACAGTCATAAATAAAGCCTTTCAGATATGTGGCATATGCATTGACTAAATACAATAGGACTCGAAAAAATGCACAAAATGCAAATTCACACAGAACATTCAATTACAAGACGCAACTTGCTTCGGATATATAAATTTCAAGCACACATTCACAAGTTCGAATAGTACACATATTTCGCCTATTGCGCGACTTAATTTTGCTTTGTTACAAATATACAAAATACATTTAATATTAAAGATAAATACTTATTATTAAAAGAAATATTAATTAGTAAGAGCCTTTCATTATTTAAAAAAAATTAACTTCTTTTAAAACATTAAAATGGGCGAAAGTTGCGTACAGAGTTGCCACTCACTTGTTATAATTAAGATTAAAATTCCTTGACTTTTCCCAGAAGGTTTTGAGAAAATCTAGAATGCGAAATACACAAAAAGTAACGGATTTTTTAATGATTAATGTTGAGACTTGTAAAATATGAAGTGCCTGTAAATAATAAGCTATTAATGAACAACAAAAATTGTCTTTACAAACTTATATTTTTATAATGAAAAGAAAATTTCATTGATGGCAAGACACCTTCATCTAAAATTTTCAGAAAAATTATCCGACAGGAAAGTTGAGAAACTTAATTTTTAATGACAATTCCAGGTGTGTGGCAACCCCGTTCATAAGTCAAACAATACCACTGAATTATACTTATTATTAAGAAAGGAAATAAAATTCTATGGGTCCATCTAAACCATAATATTTTGCATTAAGCAGATTAAAGGAAATAAAACACATAATAAAATAAGATAATTATAACTAATACATTACAAAACTAACAACAGAATACTGGATAGGCAGATAAACATTTGTTCAGGACTTGCTAACTTGACAGATATTATTTACAATGTATAGTTTACATTATCAAACAAAAAGAGCTACACAACAAGAGTAAAAACATAAGACTCTCAATTTGAAATTCATAAATTATTGAGCAAGTCTTTTCTTCTAAAAAAATACAAATAATCAAAACAAATGAAAAGGTTAAAAAAAATCTTTGGAAATGAAATACTTTTTATTTGAGCAAAATGTACAAGTTTTTATATTTAAAATATGAAAGTGATGGATGATAAAGCCGAATGCTGAAATAAATACTAGTGGATGAACAGCTACAACAGTTGCGAATTAAAGTTGGGCTTTAAAATTATAAAATTAAGATTTACGTAACTATGACAACAGGGTGTCCAAAACATGCATGAAGAAAAAGTATACTTAGCAGCAATGTGAACCGTTCCAATAGTCTAGAATTGGTGGAATACAACCTAATTTTTTAATTATTATAATTTTTGCTGTGCTACAGAGTTAAGGTTTTTAGGTCAATACTTTTAGCTCTAAATGCAGAAAATTTAAGAATCAATTTTACTCTTGGTACTGTACTTAATAGTTTGCTTTTAATAGCTAACAATTATTGCAGTTATATTTGTACAAATGTTTAAGTAACTAAAATATAAGAAAAAGTATCAATATACAGATTTTAAATCAGTGTGAAAATGTATTCACACACAAAATACAGCAAGGATAAAAAAAAAAAAAAAATACAAAATTTCAGTTTCAATTAATAAGGAAAAAGAATATTTTTCATGATATTTTATAAAGATACAATTAAAAATTAGTAAACTACTAACATTTCAAACCAACACAAAACTTTTCTTTAAAAATGTAAAGGTGCAAAAGAGAATCCCAAATTGCAATTGATACTTTAAATGTGAATAAATCTAACGTTTCACAGATTCTTGGCCTGCAATATAAAACGTTCGGCTTGCTTTACACCTTCAAAAATTAGGGCCCTTACTGATAATCGAGAGACGGAAATCAAAGAATACAATAATCAAACCAATGTTTATTTTTTCATAAACTAATTCAAGGTGTATTTTTAATAGGACAGGGTGTTACCAAAAACAAAAATCCTGAAAAGTAAATATTTATTTGTATAGTTATATTTAGTTGTTTATTACTAAATTTATTAGTTAAAACTAATATAGAATTTAATAGCATTTAAATGTTTAATTTTGGCGAGTTTAGAAAATACAACTGCTTTGAATACAACTAAAGTTGAATTCAAATTATGTTTTGATTTGAAAACAGAGGAAATCCAAAATAAAGAGGGGCTAGGGCAATAATTTGGAAGCAGGATATTAATTTAAAATACTTAAAAAATATTACAATCTCAAAACACTACATTTAAATTGCATTTAGGTATGATGTAAGCGCATTAAGTAGAAATAAGTAATATTTGCATTGAAAGAATACTGGATACAAAATCAAAATGCTTTTTTCACTACATATTTGTATTGTATTACACATATACACAAGTTTAACTCATAAAATTCCTTTTCCTAAAACTAGGCAAGTCTTTCAAATAAAAATACAATGAATTTCGGCATCCCACAAATTTGTTTCCTATGGAGTCCTCATTCGAAAATTATATTCTTATTTGTATCTCAATCATATTCTGGATAGTAAAGAGCTTTGAAAATCAGTTCAGCATATTAATTTTAATACAATTTATAAACAGAAAAATATTTTAAATAGCATATAACATCTAAAAATATGAAGAAAAAAAAGAAACCTTGCACAGACGTTATGGGTGAACAGTTATTTATCACATATCTTGCTTCTAATACTCCTTACTTTATCAAAAGTGAATATATTCACAAGAATGCCACCATGACAGATATCATTGAAGAAATATAATAGCATGAATTTATGTGCATAAAATTACTCAAAACAAGAAAAAGATATATCTACAACTTTCAGTCTTTTATACAAGAAAAGCAAATTTACAAATGATGTTCAGTCAGCTTCTCAAATTGCTCCTATAATTTGTGGCTTACAGCTGCCATTTATGTACAAAATCCATGTGTGTTAAACAAATGTTTACTAGTTGAAGTCCACAATTTTTTAAACAACGTTCATAACAAAGCTTTGATGAAAAGTCGACATGGCACATGGTCTAGAGGCACTTTGCATCCTCTTGCATCAGAAATAAATGGATAAAATTTCTATACATCCCACTCTTAGCGCTATTCAAATGTCATCAAATTCTCCAAGTGCTAAAAAAAATAAAAATTTTATTGAAGTATAAATATTTTTATACTAGTTTTTTGGCCTTACATTGCTGAGAAACCAATAAAAGCTTAAACAAAAAAAAATTCCAGACTAAGAATTAAATTACTTTTTTCACATATTAATCTTGAAGCCATGAAAAATAAAGTGCTTATAAAATAATAACCCAGCAAAGAATGAAAAATCGAAAATTCAGCATTTTTATTTTTACTATCAATAACAATAAAACACTACATCATCAATAACAATAAAAAATATAAAGAAAATTTCCCTGACTTTTCCGGAATTTTTTAAAAAATTGTTTCTTTCCCCTGACAATTTCAGGTTTTACAGTTGCATGAGAAACCTGTTTCTAGATATCGGAAAAAAAAATTCTAAGATGTTTCTTTACACAAAATTTCAAAACTGTTAAAAATAATTTTAAAAAATTTGAATTTTACAAATCTGAGCCTCTGGTGTATGTCTTGAGGATGAATAGCGCTTGTAGTATATAAATTTTCATTCTTTTAAACAAAGAGCAAGTAGGTGTTCAGTGATCCACAGACAAACTTTTATAGATTACAGTACATAAAAGTATATACTTTTCCCATAGCTCTTCCTATGTCAAACAGATTTCCATGTTTTTTTTCTAACATGGATAATAACAAAATTAAAGATAAACACACAAATCCATATTCTTCAGGATGTTCCATATGCAGAGCCGGATTTAGAGTTAGTGAACCCATATGGTACAGGCCTCCCAACTACAGGGAAAGGGTAGGGAATACCCCCAGAAAAATGAAGAGTTTTTGATTTTTTTTTGAAAATATATATTCCAGAACTGCAAACTAAATAATTTTTTAGTGTAGATATGTAATTGGGATACACTGTTTTTTTTGTAAACTTCCAATACTGTGTCAATTCTTTCAAGGAATCTCAAGATGCAATGGCATTCTGGTATCTATGAAAATAATGAAATATTGCAATAGCCTTTGTATTACTCTCTCTAAACAAAATAAAAATGTCTGTTTTAAAAAAAATAGAATGTTTCTTCATTTCAAAAAGATTGTAGTATACTATTTTCATTAGGATAATCATCCTTCCAAATTTTTTCCCCCTTCGCAATTTGACTGGATTTTTGCCATTTTAAATGTGCGGGTCCCTAGGCTGAAGCCTATGCATAAATCCGTCCCTGTCTATATGTATAACGAATAAAACTATCCCGATTTCAGGAAAAAAAACTTACTGTGCACTCGTCAAACTGATTTGTTGCTTTCCGCAGGCAGTTATGCCACTGGACGGTTTTAGAGGGAGAACCTGTACGAAACTTGTAAACGTTTCCTTTCATTGGGTCGGTAAGTTGGAATGCATCATGTTGGTTACCAGATTCCGTACACATCACCAGACAGCCAGAAATATCGATCGACTTGGAAGGGGTACTCTTGAACTAAAAAGGATATTAAAACTAATCAGATAACTTATTTCATACAAGCTAATTCAACAATATGTGTAATAAACTATATTTGGTTGATTAAGTTGTTTATTGTACTCAAATTCCATATAAACCAGGATTATATGGAAACTTTATTATTTGTATGGACAACTAACAAAGTGGGAGTAAAAAAAAATATCATTTCACTCGTTTTTTTTTTTGATAAATCTGCCCCGCCTTTTTTAAGTGAAATGTGAACACTATCTGTTACATTTATAAAAATTTCTTAGTCAGATAAATAAATTAATAGGTAAACTATTTAAAGTTTACTTACGTCTGATTTATCAGTTCCTCTTAGTGTCTTTGGTGGAAAGTAAATGAGAGTAGTTCCTTTTAATACAAGCCAGTATCTCATCCAAGGAGACATCTAAATTTTAAATAAATATAAGTAATTTTTTTAATCAATTTTCAAAATTTTACAAGATTTCATAAGAAAGATTCATAGGAAGAATAATCAGTATAGTAAATTAATTTCTCGGCTACATAAAAAAAAATACAGACATTTCAAAAAATTATTTTGATTTAGACTTAATGGACATTAAGTTTAGTCCTTATATATATTTTTAAAGAATATTGTTTTAAAATGAAAGCATTAACACTTTCTATCAATGTATTCAGATTAATACAGATATGTTTTTAAATTTTAACTTATGATTATATTCTTAATGAAATATATAAGAAACTTATTTATCATTTAAATAAAAGGTACAAAATTGTACATGAAATGTGCAATTTTTTTAAAGCAAATATAATCATATTAATAAGTTAAAGTCAATAACTCATTTGCAAAGAACAAATGAATACATTTCACAGCACAAAACTTATCAATTTACAGTAGAAATTTCTAAACACAATACTCTAAAATAAAGGATTGTATTTTAGCCAAAATCACGGCAGTGAAATTTCTGTCTGGCTGAAACTGTGATAGGATTAAGTAACTTGGGGAATAGACGTTAAAGGTTACAGGAGTATTAGTTGTTGTTTAGGTGATCAAAAATTACACAATAATTAGGCACATAAAGGAAAACAATAAAGTATATTACAATATATCCAAAGAAAAAACCGTATATAAATTATATTTAACTCACAGCTGGCTTTTTGCCCTCTTTCAAAACAGTTTTTCGCCGAACATATCCTTGAAATGTAGCGACAGCATCAATATGCTTCAAATTTATCTCCTGGGATTCACTACAAAACATCAAACAGAAAGTTAATTATTTTAAAATATAATTTGTAAATAGAAGATTTTAAAATGAAAAATGTTAGATGCAAAAATACAAGTAAAGGAGGAAAAATAAAAACAAATTGATATTAAAGAATTTAAATATACCTGCAGTTAAGAGGAAGATGCTCCATCCATGTGTCAAAATGATCATGAATATCTGCAATATTACAAAGCAAAAATTAATACAAATACTTAATTAAGAAATGTTCTTTTTTATTTTAAATTAACATTTCACTTGTTCAATATTTACAGAAAAAATGCTCTATGTCCTATTTAATATATACAGTGTTCACTCTAGAAATAAAAAGGGACAGGGCGCTGTTGGTAGTAAAAGGGAACCCCGTTTTTAAACAGGCACTATTGTTGATGGTTCGGGGCCTGTCTCGAAGGAAAGACCTGTACAAAATTGATGCCTAGATAAGACCTTTAAATCTAAAAGATATTACCTTTAAATCTAAAATTTGACATTTTAAACTGAAAGTTTTCCCTAAAAACCAAAAATGTAAATAGTCCTAATCAGACCCCTATACAAAACTGATAAAAAGGCTACTTAAATCAGAATTCATTTCATATGCGGGCACAGGCAACCAATAGGATTCGTGGAATGTCCCGTGCTCAAAATGACTGCGGAATCATCGTGATTTCATAACATGCGTAGTTAAAAAGGAGTTTGTTTTTCTGCCGTCACAATTCACTTAATTGCAATTTACCCACAATTTTTGTTAATCGATGCCTTTTTTAAAGATAGCTAAGGAAGCAAGGACTCTTGTGCGTGACTGAAAAGGACAAGAAGGGCGGAATTTTTTAAAAAGGGGCATGAGGGCGCTATCGAGATGAAAAAAAAGCGGGCAGGGCGGACCGACCTTCAAAAAACGCCTAGAGTGAACACTGTATATATATATTATTCAGTACAAGATCCTGCATAGCAAATTTAAAACTTTGCATTTAATAAACATTGACTTATTTAATGATTGATATAATAAAATTAAGTAGATTTAAGGACCTTGGCCATTGGTAGATAAACCCTGTACAACTAGTAATAAATCTTCTAAAAGAATTCTATCATTTTGCACCTACCTTCAATACTTCCCAGAGATCTTTTTCTTGTTATAATAGGATTGTGCTCCAGGATACTATCGTCAAGGAGGTGTCTCTCGGAAGAAAACGTCGAACAAGAACTGCAAAAATAAAAATTAATTTGACCTTCCATTCGAAAAATAACCAATTAAAGGAAACATGCATAATAAAACATGTTATATATACCTCAAAGTGTCGACAGAGAGTGAGGAAAGAACACTGTAAAGGTAAAAAAGATAAATTATTTTTATTTGCTAAAAAACAGTATTTGAGTTCTGGGAAATAAGTATTACAATGCCAATTTAGAAGAGTTGCTTAATTAAACAACCCAGTGAGAAAATGCAGTGTAAGGTATTTTTCTATAAATGAATTTATTATAAGGAATGAAACCAAATGTATTTAGGGTTAGCATATTTCTCAAATAAGGCACAAGAGCAAGTTTTTAATTTATCCCGAGTAAATGACAAGAGGAATCACACAACCTTCAACATTTAAATTCAGCTTATGCGATACGAGGCTTTTACGCGACACTGTACGAGTTCAAAAATAGGGTTTCGAGATAAGAGGGTTTACAGTCTGCAAATTGTCTTGGTTAATAATGTTAAGTGGAATAACATTCAACTCATTATTGGACAACTTGTTGAACTATAACACATTCAGCTAAATGATAGATTTAGCTGCCTAGTCATGGAAAATACTGCTGTCACAAGAAAGAAAGTGCTAACTTAAAAAAGCAATACTTTACAGATTTTTTTTTTTTAATTTATCACTTGCATCAAAGTTTTGACACTTTAAAAAGGCTTTTATTCTCTAAAAGTAGATTTATCAAACAAGGAGATGTGGAGGGTTTAGATTTTAATATGAGTGATAGAACGAGAGGTCATGGGTTTAAGTTAAACAAATCCCATTTTAATCGGGAAGGGAGAAAACACTATTTCTATAATAGGGTAATAGGCAAATGGAACAACTTGCCAGTGAATATTGTTAATTGTAAAGGAGTAACGGATTTTAAGAAGAAGTTAGATATGCATTGGGGGATAGTTAAGAGATACTAGATGGTCCAACCTTGTTAGGCCTTAAGCCTGTTGTTGGTCGTCAATATTTGGATTTGTATGTAAAAATTTTTATTTTAGTGATTTGAACTTTGAAGCCAAGCCACCCATATATATAATAACTTCAATATTCCAAATGCATTCAGTGGTTACATTCTTGAATAAAGGAAGTTGTCCTAGTAAAATGAATTAGACAAAACAAGAATGGCTATCATGTAAAAGTGTAGAATGATGATTTTATCATAAATAACAATACATATTCAGGGCTTAATGTTTCTTTTAAGTGCCTATATCTTTAAAAGTATGGAAGAAAAAAAATTTAGATGATTTTTCTTTTAACCTGATACTTTTTAATAACCAGAAAATATTGAAACATTATCTATAAGATTAGATAACTGGTTAAATTTAAGTCGCACTAAAGCTATACAACAATGGGCTATTGGCGCTAAACACATAGACAGAAGATAAATTACTTTGTTCCTAAACTCCATGCCTTCCTGTGAGTAGGTACGAATCTAGACCCATGGCCTGGCATTGACCTGGAAGATCGGGCTTCTAGCGAACCAGGAACACCAAGAGAGTTTCTGCTTGGATTTTTCAGATCTTCTGTAACCAAGTGTCGGTGAGAGTTTGGGTCTCTTAAGTTGGGAGAAGACTTCAAGGGTTCCAATTCCAGTGAAAGCCTGAAAGAAAAGCATTTTACATTATAAACACAACTTTACTGAAATATTTACATAGATCAAAGTGAGGACTTCTAATACTTTTTAAGGGTACTACTATTAACCTTTAAAGGGCCTTTTTTATTAACCTTTAAATTATTTTGGCCAGAATCCCATGTTAAAATCAAACACCCGCCTTCTAAAGGTTCAATACATAATCCTTATTTATTTACATAAACGAATGTGCAAGTTTCATTTTGAAAATAAATATCTTTATTATCCAACTTACTTATAATTTTCATCTTCAACAAACTTTTGTAGCTCATCAATATATCTGACAGACTTTAAGTAATTTTGAATGTGAGGTAAGACAGGTAGATGATCTGGGAAAACAAATCAAAAAGTCAGTTACGAAAAGGAATTCATTTAATAAAAAGAACTATAGGAATACAATTTATAAAAAGCACGAGAAGAAAAGAACAAAATAAAATACAAGCTAAATTTAAATGAAAATACTTTATAATTAAATAGTACAAAGACAACAACAAAAAATATGGAAAACTTTTTATATATAGTGTATAAGCATAGGAAGTTTAATATTCTTCACAAATATAAAAAGAAGAATAGGTAAATATAACTATAAAAGTATCATTAACAAATTAATATAATATTTCATTTGAAAATTTAATCAAAGTTGAAATGATTCTGAATTTCTATTATTTTTTTTAAAGAAAAATATATTTTAATAATAAATTAACTAAATAAGCTGTCGCAATCTTTGCAAAAGATAAACTTACCATAGTTTGACTGTTGGTAATCAGCAATAGTGCGCAAGATGTTATTCATTTTCATTTGGCGATGATGGTTATCTAAACCTTGTGTAGGTGGGTGAGCAATGTCAATAAATACCAAGTCCTTTAAAAACAAACCTGTTGAAAGATAGAACAGATATATGATTCAAATGAAACATAATTACTCTATTTCTGAGCCCATAATGTATTATATAACATGTTACACAGAATCCACAATCAATGAATTTAGTCTACCATTTTCTATTATTTTTTTTAAAGAAAAATATATTTTAATAATAAATTAATTATTTTAATAATAGATTAAAAAATAGTTAAGGAGCAAATAACCTTTCAGCTTAAAAAATACATAATAGTCGAATTGATAACCTCTTCCTTTGCATGCTTGGCGGTATTGGTTGGCGACTTGAAATTGGTTAAAAAAGAGAAGAAGCGTTGAAAAGATTTTTTTTGTTTTGTTCTTGGATTTCAATACATTGAGTTTGACCACATGTTAAATACTGTCGTAGTTTAAGTGATTTGTTAGTATAACTTTTTTAGACCACAATCAGGAAGTAAATTTTATATCATACTGCTTCTGAATAACTTTAATTTGCTTAATTATTAATTTTCCATGATAACTTCTTGACTTTTTTTAGGTCATTTTCAACCAAAAAAATTTTAATAAGTTTCTGTAAACTTTTTAATGCCATTTAGGTACATACCCAAGTATGGTATGCAAGGAAGTTTGATGTTGGCCATATGATCTCTTAGCTTTTCAAAATTGCTACCATCGGAGAAGACATCCACAAGTTTGTCAAATGTACTCCTCTCTTTCTTCGACAATTGCTGAAACAGAAATGGAATAGTACACAAGTTCTGATAAAATGTAACACAGTAAACAATTCCAAAACATTAAATATAACCAATTTTTCAACTAAATAACTGCTCATCAACATTACCCTTCAGCAATTTACTAAATTTAATGAAATAACATATCTTAAATACTTTTCTCATAGCTTTCAACAATACTAAAATTGAACAGAATAAATTACTATATATTCTTTTCATAAAACAAAATGACTACTTGGTATGAAATAAAATGCATTGAAAGCACACTTAAATATTTAAATTCAAGATGAATCACGATTACACACATAAAAATTATAAACATGCATTTTTGGTTAGCTGTATTCATGTCATTGTAGAGCTACACAACAGTTTAGGCAATGATTTGGGATATACCCAGACAAGGACAACATCCGAGTTAGCACCCCATTCTTTAAACTTTCACACCCCAACCAATGTGAAGACATTTGAATTGGAATAGATTTAACATGTACCAGCCGCGTTCACACAGTTTTTGATTTACCAAATCGGTGGAGTCTAGACAAATGGTTCAAACCCTTTTCTCTCTCGCGTACCCCTTGATAAAACTTTTCGTTTAGGAGTACCCCCTTCTCACATACCTACACAAAATAATGTTTGTTTTTATTAGGCTGCAATGTTATTAAGTTAGCTGGAAAATAAATTAAACAACTCAAATTGATGACACTTACAAGGTTTATATTTTATTTTAGGTGTTTTCCCGCAATTACTATTATTTTTGTCTACCCAAAAACCGGGCCGCTATGTACCTTCAGTGGTACACATACCATAGGTTGATAGAAACTATTATTGTGGTGCAATAAGGACTTCTGATTACACCACAATAACATCATAACATAAAATGCACACTTTGTACAGTAAAAATATGAATAACAATTTAAAAACAGTGTTCTTTAATTTTGACAAGTTCACATTACATTACAGAACACACAGTTCACAGCCATTAAAACTTAAAATGGATGTCTCTACTGCACATTTAGAATTTGTTCCAAGATTGCTTGTATAACAAGTTAATACAGATAGAAATTCATACTAAAGTTGAATAGACATCCAAAACTCTTTTAATGACCGTACTCGAACATCGTATTCACTTTCAGTAAAAAAAGAAAATGGGAGCTTTTGCTCTGGTCTCTCACAGAGTGGCGCTGGTGTGAAAAAAATGACGTAATAGTAGGGAAAATATTTAGTTTTGCCCGTTTTATTTTTAACGAGAACCGGGAGGAGAGTTTTGAAAAAATAAGATGTGTGCGGTTTGATGTGGATGATAAAAATCCAAATGTTTGTAAAGTTGACTAAGGGTCGGATCTTTTGTGAAGGAGCGGAAAGAAAAAAATTATGAAGGTAGCATCGTAAAATAACGCATGTTGAGTGATGTGAATGGACTGCGAGTGTCCTTTGGTCTCAAGAGTGTTCTGTTTTCTGAATTGTATCCTGTGTTCTGTATAGTGTCCTGTGTCTGAGTTGTCTAGGAATCAAGCTTTGCACTGGGCGAAAGCATCACAGTAAATATCAGATCACTGAATTGTTACTTACTGGCCAAGTACTATCCAATCTAAATACAGATGCGCTTTGCAGAGCTGAAATGATAGCAGACTCGGCATGCAGATTATTAAGTTCATGCAGTCTTTTAGCAACTTTGATGAAATGTGCAATGATGTCAGCTCTTGCTTTCGGCGTTTGCCCACCCAAGACCTCCTTCACAGCCCAAAGGCTAACCTGAAAGTTAAAGAAACATGTATATATAATACAAAATATATCTTTACATTAAATTGTACTTGGACATGAATTTAATGGTAGCTTACATGATTAAACCTTTGGGTGAATGCAACAACATTTGGGGCATAAGTCATTTTTTCTTTCTTATTCCAACAGCAACTGGATAATTCCTATGAAAAAGATAAACAAATTAAAATAGTTTCTTAAACTTTTATTAATAAGTATATTTTTCTCTTCTAAACATACAGAAGACTTTCCTTACAACTAAATCACAATGGATTTATAAGCCTGTAATATTTTTTTGAATTGTTATAATGACTTTTCATTCTAACGATCAGCTCTTTAGGGTCCTACAAAGGGTCATTATATCAAGATTTAAAAATATAAAGAAAGTGCCAAATTACAACTTTCTATTTTAATATACCTAAAGAAATTTTTATTAACCCTTTTATCAACATTATAATATGAAGACCACCAATAATTAAATTATAAACATAAGATTTTTTTCATAATTGAAACTTATCATAATTCAAATTGTCATTCAGCTTAAAATTATAAAATTTGGCAAAACATAAAATGTAATAGTATTGAATAGATAACTGGATGAAGGAGTTGTGTAAAAAAAAGTTTTGAGATATTTAATCTTACAGTTTTCACTTCGTTTTCTGGGTATCTTTGTTAATAAGGCTTCTATAGTGCTGCTTTTAATGTCAAAAAACAGGCCAAATCTTATCTCATTCATCCATGAAAATAACTAAATTTTTACAAACCCCTATATCCATTTACGCTTCCAATTATTACCACAGATATTTGTTGGATTAGTAACCAAATGGATACACAATATAATTTTTATAATATCATACATAGCAGCTCTCTTAAACTACTTTTCTATTTAACACAACTTCTAAAGAGAAAACAAACTTACTTCTGGTTGAATTTCTTTAAATACTTGGATATCCATTAAAGTTAATTGACTCTGCAAGTAAAAATATGCATTAGAAAAACACTACAAACCAATATTTCAATATTGAAACTATGACAAATATGTTAATTTTTCCAACATACAGCAAAGTCTTCAGGAGGAACTTTGAGAACGGAGAAGACGACAGCATCGTAGCTCTTTTGGTGAGCAACGTCCCCATTCCATCGCGTATCCAAAGAATCGTGTGAATTAGATATGCAATTGAAACCCTGAAAAGAAAAACAAAAAAGTTAAAATATAAATGGTATAAAGGCTTTTCTTCTACAGTGCTGCTCAAGTGTCAAAACACAGAACATATCATACAACTGTCATCAACGACAATAACTTAATTTTTACATACTCCTTCAATTATTACCACACAAATATTTGTTAGATAAGTAACCAGATTGATATAATTTATAATATAATGCAAGCAAGCTCTCTTAAACTACTTTTCTTTTTTTTATAGAGTTTAACACAACTCTGCAATTGCAAGGATAAATTGTGTCCATTATATTACATTTATACAAAATCGATATAACTTGAGTTTTTTGAGCCGATATCCGCTATAAACAGTTTGTTGGACTAGAAGGGAAAATATGTTGCAAATGACTTCTCCCCTACACGATGTGGGTCGATCCTTCTGCTCTTGACTTATCGTTGTTCATGTACCGTCACGGACATCTTGTTTTTCCCTTTGCTGGGTATTGTAACGTCACAACCCCTTCGCGAGTTTGTAGCCTGACTTTGTGCACTTTATTACAAAAAATACGTGGGAATTGTCCATTGACTATATTTATTTTTTTGACTTTGGCAATATTTAAACATTCGTACCGAAAAATGTAAACACTAGAAAAGTTTTTCTACTGCTTCTGTTCCATATAAATTAGTAAATTATTTTCTGCATAAAGGATGTTTATTTAGTTTGTTAAAAAAAGACTAATTTAAGTGTTCTTTTTTGAAAAAAGAGAACGGTAGTATTCTTATAAAGTGTGCAAAAGGCCCGCCCCATGCCCATATTAGAAATCATTACTGACAAATACTTTGATTTTTTTTTTTAGTTATTTATGTATCAACAGTAGGTACACTGCACAGAACTTAAGATAGGAAGGAAACTTAATCAAATTACTCATGACGACAATCTTCAAGTGTGTTTAATACTTAAATAAAAACCTTAGAAAAGAGATCGGAAGGGTACACAGTAAAATAAATACATATAAGTACACAAATAAAACAATTTATATGCTAACATTTTTTAAATATTCAACAGCATTCAAACTAATGAACGGAATAATCTAAAACAAGTAAATAACAATTTAATCCCTAATTAAGCACATTTGAGAATTTCAGATGCCCGTACAACCCCCAAAAATTGGATCTACATGCAACATAAAAACAAATAAAGGGTAGTTATTTACAGCTTCATGTATCTCATTAAAAATATACAATTGTTTGAAAAAAGAGTGTTACCTCGTTTTTGTTATAGGAATTCATCTTGGAGGAGGACAATTCAGTAGCTATTTCACAGTACTTCATCTTGAATACCTTCCTGAGTCACTTATACATAAGATAAATAGGGAGTGGTTCTCTCGAGGGCACCTAAATTGAAAAAGATAGGCGATTTAAAACAAATTATGCTAAAAATCCACTAAGGAAATAGTAATAAAACTGGTATTGTATCACAACACCAAGTATTCAAATATTAATCTGGTGTAAAAAGAGGATTTTACCGGTAGATAATTCTAACCAATCAGACTATAATTGATGCGAAAAAAGAATTCTACCTGTAGTGTGACAATCAATCACTGAATATAAGCCTAAATATTTATCACAATAAATATGGAATTGTCAGCAAAGTAAAATTCAAACCGCAATTTTTTTTCTTCAAATAATAACCTATATGCTTAAATTTGGATAAGGTAGTTGCTGTTTATTAAAAAAAAATGTACATCTAGTAATAATTATTCACACACCATACTTTTTCAAAAGAGAGAAGACAAACCCTTTTTCTACAAGATAGGTAAAAAAGTATTATAAACTCATTATGTGGTATCTTGTAAACAAGCAATAAAAAAATTATCTACCAAAAATTCTTACATGTTTATAATATATTTGATTTAACAACAATTTTAAAAATGCATACATCCTCCAATTTCGTAAACAGAATATAAAATTCATTAAAAATAAAACATCAATATTTTTTACAACACCTTATTTCCTATTCCACAATATCTTATCATTGAAATACATGGTTTAACACAAATTAGATACACTTAACTAATATTTATATTTGTATCTTATAAGCACTTGATGTACACTAAATTTATCTAAATTGAGCTTTGAACAATTTATACACGTTCCAAACAGTGAATTTCGAACAGAATATATTTAAATTATTAAATATGCATCAAAGATGCTCTATTAGGGTCTTAATGGCAACTTTCGGTGAAAGGTTAACAAAATATGTTTTAATCAGAATGTTGAATTTGGTACTTACATCGTTTGTCAATGGAATATGGAATGAATAGGCATGAAAATATTGCACGGGCAAATCAGATTGGAGTTGGAATTTAAAAACAAACAGTATCTAACTTGAAAGAATATTTACACTGATTTAGAAATCTGTTTTAATCTCACTAAACGACGGAGTACTCCTTGTTTTTTCTTTTGACGAATCTCGTGTAGTGTAGAGCGAGACTAAGTTTTTGAGTACATCCGTAATTCTAAAAATCAATCACTAGTCAACAACTGACACTGGGTAACACCATGTTGTCAATAAATTCGCCGTAAATGACAGAACAGGCAGATTGCTATGAGTGGGTGTTTCAAGAGATAAAAAATTAAAATTACGCATCTTTCCTCTGCCTAGCGGACGGAAACGCACGGGCCAGACTACTGCCAAGGTTACCGCAAAAAATAACGCCAAGGCGCCAAACCACAGACCGAAAGCGCCAATTGAATTGTTTCACAGTTGCAGTCACGGTCAGTTTAGTAGGATTTGGTTGATCGATTAGAGCCGAATAAGAACTGCACAAAAGGGTGAATTACGACGATTCGAAATTCAAGTCGAGTGCATTAATATTGCATTTCAGATGAGAAAATATTTTGTTTGGACATGTTATAAGTTATTTCTAAGAAAAAATCCGGATTTTTTTTCGATATTTAGACTAATATTTCAAATGATGAGACAAAGTATCAATTAGTATCCCACTGTCTAAACTTCCATACTACGACCAATTTTAGAACATTTAGATTATGACCGATTTAACGGGCATCTTGAGGATTGAACACGAAAATCTCAAATATCCTACTCACAAGCAAAATAATATAACAATTTAATGGTGTTCTTAGTACACCATTAAATGCTGAAAATATGAACGGTGGTCATTATTCATCCAATATCCTCTTTTATTAGCATTGGAAACGTATTTAAAATAGGAAGTGCATACAGGAAGAAGTGGATCGTACCATACAAGTAGTAATAAGGAAAATATTTAATTAATTGCGTTATACGGCTTTTGGTGCTCATACAGAAAACTTGTTGATATTGCAATTCAGTACGCTTTGAGGGTCATGAGGTAAATGTGTTTTTTACAAATAAAAGTAAATTTATCTTTATTTAATTTACTAGGGGGCTCCGCCCCCTGCTCCGCTAACGCTTCACCAACCCCCGGAGGATTGCTACGCAATCCTCTATAGTTTGCTTCGCAAACAATACCGGCTTCATACACTGTAGACAATGACAATGTGTCCTAACAACAATACTTTTTTTAGTTATATAAATTATTGCTGACAGTGCCGTCACACAAATTTATTTTTGGGATGTTGAGACAAGAAATTTCCCAACTTAACAATCCGAAATTCCGAAAGTGAACGATTCAAAATTCCCAACTTAAGGACGTCAGGTACCAACTCTAGTGTTGTCCTCGTTATCTGACAATTGTTAAAAATATGAGACATCGTTCCCGGGTCTATTCTTCAAGAAAGGCCTCGAACCAAAGCGTCCTTGATGTAGTAAGTAAATACGTACCAATAACCAATCAAGGACGCTTTGTTCGAACCAACGCCAGTAGTTCAATGTGCAGCTCTAGTGCGACGTTAATTAACCAGACCACACTTAACGATTCGAAATTCAAAACGCAACAGTGCTAAAAAATTCCCAGTTCCAACTTATAGACATTTGTCAGCTTTTTTATAGGTAATATTAAACAGTTATCTCGAAAGTATTGATTTATTGCACGCATGTTCCAATGCAGTGTTCTGTTTTGAGGTCTAATTTAAGTTTCATCTTAATACACGCTGGGCAATTTCTAGTCTTCCATCGCTTTCATTTGCTAATAATATTAACTTTCCTGAGGCATAAATTTTCCCAACTCAGGGATTTTTAAAACTCGAAATTCCCAACTTTTAAGGTATAAAAGTTTACAACCCCCCCTGGATAACTGGAAAATCTCAACTACTTCAACGCAATTGTTTCTACTCATTGAAAAGCGAAACATGTGTAAACAAACAGTAGCATAAACGCGCCAATCTTAAATAATTCGCCAACTTTTATTTATATAAAGTAAGATTATTGAGAATTGGCGTTAATAATAATTTCCCGTTAAAATATATAATAAGCTACAGGACTTAGATTTACATACATGTTGGCATTTTGCCAACGTTGGCATTTTGCTCAGAAATATCTTTTAATAATAATTATAGTACTTCACATAAATAGTTACATCTAATTTATTTTTTAAGATAGAATTTCAGTATTGATACCATTCAAGAAAGGAAGATTTTACGAATATAACTATATTTTTTTAACGGGAAAAAAGTATATTTTTGAACTACTTAGAGCAGTTTTAATTTATCACTTAAAATTTTACGCGTAAAATTGACGATTATTTCAGACATTTCGTCAATTATTTAAAAATTTATAACTACAAAACTAAATCGAAATTTGACAAACGCTCTGGATCATTTGTAGCCAATAGTTTAATCTATACCCCTAATTTTTTATTTATTTTTTTGTTGAAAATTGGAAGACAAGTATACAAAAATGTATGAATTATTTTCAAAATGTTCTAAAATCATGAATTTAACATAAAATAACGTCTAATATACTGATCGTATTGAAAAACAAAAATATTCATCTTATTACCCAAACATTTCTTAATAAACTGGCATAATTTCATAATTTTAGGACATTTACTTTTTAGGATGCAAGCGGAACAATGAGACAAATATTCGCAAATTAAAATTTTCTCGAAATATCCGACATTTTTCCTTTCTTCACTATTTTTTATACCTAACTTAATTGACCACATCTAATTTAATTGTAAAGATAGAACTATAATCTTTATAACATCGGAAAGATGAAGTTTTAACGAACATTAATATATTTTTTTTAATAAGAAAATATGTAATTTTAAATGACTTATAGCAATTTAGAAATCACGTTTCAAAAATGAGGGCGAAAAAACTTCAAAAAGTGGAGCGTGTTCAAAGGTTTAAAAAATTTATAAATCCAAAACTAATTCGAATTTTAAAAAATGCTTACTTGAATTTCCAGTTCAAACCTATTTGTACACTCCCTAAAAAAATTGGATCTCTCCTCTTAATAGTGTTTCAGAAACTCGACGGACAAAATTACTTGTAAGCGAAATTTTATCAACGACGACTTTAATATTAAATAACTTATAAACTAATAACAGTATTGAAACAAAAATATATTCTTCTTATTTATCAAACATTTCTTAACAAATTCACTTAATTTCGTAATTTTAGGACTTTAACATTTTGAGATACGATCTGAATAACATTGAAAGAACTGAAAATTCCCCCTAGGGCCGACTTTTTCCCCCTAGGGCTTACTTTTTTTTAAAATAGAGAGATATTGAAGGTTTTTTTCGTTATATTTTAATTTAGTTATTCTAAAGTTTTAGATGGAAATAAATGACTTGGTAATTCTAAATTAGGTCAAAAAATCTATTTATTTATGTATAAACATTTATGTGGAATTTTGTAGAGTTTCAAAACAGCAACTGTCAAACAAGCAGAAAAAGTTTGATTTTTTTTTAAATATCCACGTAATTTTTAAAAGACTTTAAAGAAGATTCAATTGTTATATAATACATATTTACTGTATATTTTAATTTATCTAGTATTTTTATAGAAATGGAAAAACGCAAAAAAATAAAGGATCAACACTGACTGTACTGTATTATTAACATGTTCCCGCTTTGAATGTAATTTTAATACAAGTACCCGCCATTTTGACGCTTGTTAATAATATAGAGTGTCAATGGCA
Organism: Troglohyphantes excavatus; assembly: GCA_963932185.1. NCBI lineage: Eukaryota > Metazoa > Arthropoda > Arachnida > Araneae > Linyphiidae > Troglohyphantes > Troglohyphantes excavatus. Next base: position 13,531,718 of record OZ010667.1, read on the forward strand.
TTCCAAATGATTTAACTTGCACTTGTATCTTGTCTTATGATTATTTATAAATTAAATTTGCTATACGTTGTTGAGTGTGACATTACATACCTTAAACCCTGCGGCGTATCGATATACACCGCCTACCTAATTTTTGTTAAGATTATATATTACATTTTTTTTCTTTATAGACCAATGGGAGGGTTTCTGACAGCCCCCCCCCCCTTCTTTTTAGATATGATTATGAATCACATTACAAATGAAGCATACACAATGACTAATAAACGGTGTTCACACAAATTAGTCCTTGATACGTTTATTTGTCAATATTAACCCTGTGGTCGATGTCTTTTTCGCTCGGGCGTAAAGTAAACTCGACGCGATTTACCGCTTAATTTGCACATCACACTAAAATTGGTGTCTCTCAACCGCAAAAGGGTTCAAACACGCACACACATATACATATATCCATTTTTGTATGATTATATATGCAAGTGTATTTAAATCAATAAGATTGAAAAGTTCATCAGCGCACAAGTGCTCGACCACTGGGCTATCCGGACGACACCAACCTTATGAAACTTTTCACTCAGAACACAAATCGGAAGAGTAGACACATACACACATGTATGTATGATTTATACACATACATATGCATGATTTATTCTGTGTGTTTGTTTCATATCGATATATTTAACAGAATAATTTAAAGGTTTATGCATCAACGAAAAAAACTAACGGAAAAGCTAACAATCGGAGATGTACCCGGATATGCCTGAACAATAAACCAGTTAATTTGCCTTCGAGAAAATAAAAGAGAAAGAATAAATGGTATAATTTTTTTTTATCGCGTGTGAAATCGCGGATAACTGCTGGTTAATTTATTAAAGTATGTGTTCTAAATGGTCATGGGTTCGGATTCTTCTAGAAAATGAGTTTTCATTCGAATATTTTGAACCAACTTCAATGAAACTTGACAAGGTTAAAACAGTTGTTCTTAAGAAGATTGTTTACTTTATTTTGTGTTCATTAAAAAGGAACAGAATTATTAAAACTTACTTCTCGTAACTCCAATTCTGGTACACAATTTTCAACTTCGTCTTAAAGCCAGTTTTTACTGTGTTTACGTAATTTAATATTTTTTTTCATAGAATATATAGCTGGTCTATGGATTTACCATAAGAATTTAGAGTTTTTCCAGAAAGAATAAAATTTAGAAAAATCTCTATCATAAGTGTTTTCTTTGTTTAATTGCGACATAGGTTTATTTATTTTTACGGTTTCGTCGTTTATGCGAAGGACGGGTATTTTTTTTATTATAAATATTATTTTAATTATAATCTTTTTTTTTGTTAAATAAATTTAAAAAAAATAGAATTATCTTTATGATTTTACATTAACAGCGTAACAAGTATTTCTAAAACACAAATATCAGACATTCAGGAGTTAAATTGATGGAGATGGGGTGGGGGAGTGGAGAGGACAATATCCATGTGTTAGAACCGGTAATAAGACCTTCTTATCGCTGCTTCGATAATTTTACGCTTCTCGATTTAAGAAACGAATAAAATTTGTTGATCGGATTTTAATCAAAAGCAAGCTCGCTTGGTTTAAAGATTACTTCCAACCTCATCACCATATTCAAAAAACCCAAATCAAATTGAAAAAACAACACAATACAGTTCATTAACTCTTCAATGAATAAAACGAGTTCATGAACTCAAGTCGCATTTTTTTCTAGAAAATATGACTCGCTAACTAAAATAAAAACAAATTACTAGAAAAATACAGCCCAAGTATAGTAAACAGGTCTCAGTTGCCGGTCTTCTTTACTCCTGCAAAACTTTTCTCTTCCGGTTGTTTAACAATTTTTTTCCCTCCGATTATTTCTTTCTTAAACAAATATATAATTTAACAGCCTTACGGGGGGATTAGTATTGAATATTTCCCAAAGAAGAGCCTGATGGGATTTACTTATTTTTGATGACTATTTATACTGAAGCACCGAGCGTGAAAAAGCAAACAACGATTGGCCAACCAAGCGATGGTTGGCGTGATTTTTCAGCCTTATTTCGACGCAGCGTTGCCCATTGGGGACTTCCCTTATTCATCTCCAGAACGAACCTTTTGCAATGCTTCAATTGGCAAGGCTTCAGTTTGGAAGATGGCAAATTAAGAATCGTTAAGGCGCGATTCCTCGCCGCGCTAATCAGAGTCAATTATAAAGCTGAATTTACGACTGTCCAACTGCTTAGCCAATTGTACCAAAATTTTTTTACTTGCCCAATTGTCAATGGCGATTTTTTCTTTTTTAACGGGAAAAATCTTCGGAAAATGACGAAGAAGGCGGTAAATCTTTCGGAGAGGTATTTTACTGTCGGTATTGATAAATAATATTCCATTTTAATGTTTTTGTTTTGAAAATTGATGGAACACGATTTTATCCTGTGGTATAAATTTGGTAACTAATTGTATGAATCGTTCAATAGGTTTTAGGAACAAAGATTGGTAACCAACGAAAATCTCGCTAACAGAAGACAGATAAACAAGCAGTCCGTCTGAACGTTCTTTTCTGAAAGTTATCAATTTGCACATGTTTGTTCTCGCTATTAATATGTATGTCTTACGCATCTGTAAAACTCGTTTGTAAATTATCGTTTTGGTCAGCTTAGAACAATAACAAAGTGACGTCAGAAGAAAGCGACGCACGTGACTCCAGAGTCACGGTATTCACAAACAATGCCACCGAAAACAATGTGAATCCCAATAACTAAGGAAACGAACATCTTGCATGAAAGATCGAAACACATGCTCCTGACAACAAAACGTACAAAACGTAAACAATTGTAATAAAATAAATTAAACGGGAATAGCAAGTGCAAGATATTTTTTACAAATTGTGTTGAAATAGGAAGCCGATTGTAAAATGGCGTGACGTTTTCAAGTTTCAAGGTAAAATCTGTCAGCTATAACATTCTGAAGATTTAACAATTTGTTCGGTAAGAAACTAATCATGCTTAATATGTGTAATATTGTTGATTACCTGTTAAATGAGCAGATAGTTTAATACTGTTTTGTTTTGATTTTCGGGACTTTCAACATTTAAAAGTAAACATTGATCAATTTTCCTTCATCAAACGGATTATGACCACAAACCAATTAGTTTTAGATTGTATAATAATCAAATAAAAAAAAGAGTCAATTAGTTCTACGATATTGTCTTGTTAAAGTCGAGATAAAAACACATTTATTGTCTAATTGTCATTTACTGTCTAATATAATTTTTATTTAAGATTTATTGCATCGTCCAATTATTTAAAAAAATAATAATTGCAAGAACCCGTTTACATTCTTACAAATCATAAGGGGGCCGGATAGCCCAGTGGATAAAGGCGTCAGCTGGGAATCGAAGGGTTCCCGGTTCGATCCTGTGCGACGGACTTGACTAAGAACAGTAAAAAAGTAGTGATCTTTTGACCGGAAGGTTGCCAGTTTCACTACAAAATACTAGGAATGTCGCCTAGAATATCCACAAAATTATCGGCGTGTATACGGGACTGGTGCACGATAAATCTGATCAGGGTCCATAGTTCCGACGTCTATTGAAGGTGTTGGGTGCCAGTTCAGGTGTTACCTCGTATGGTTCAAAAATACGAGGCATCGTTCTCGGGTCTTTCCTTCGAGATAGGCCCCGAACCGTCGCCAATAGCCCACTGTTCAGCTTTAGTGCGATGTTTTTTAACCAAACCAAACCTTACAAATCATAAAAACCCATAATATATCTTTTTGGGGTACAGTGCTCATAGAAAAGAAACTGTGTGTGTTTCAATAAACAAATAATTAACTACCCCCCCACTAGTACGTAGAGCAAGTACAGTGTTAAAAATTTCAGTTCAACGATGTACCATATCTTCGTGCCAAACATAGGTCTCCAGCAAATTACGTCATATTAGAGTGGAATCTAGGTTGAACCAAAAATCCTTTATACGGGAAAAAAAGCGGAGGTTTCACCGATAATTGTTCAACCTCTCTAACTCCAACCGAAATTTTCGCTATCGCTACATCAACAAACCGGGGAATCCTCTCTAAGAAACACAACGACGAACAAGTGCCTCCGTTGATAAAGGCGTTCAGCTATGAATCAGAGGATTCCTAGTTCGAGCCCGATCGATGGACTTGACAAAGAAAAGTAAAAAAAAGTTTTGATCCAGAATTGCCAGCTTCGCTACAAAAATACTAAGAATACTCGAATTTTGAGTTTTATGCAACGTTATGAGTTTTGGTGCAACGTTTCACCACTAAATGGTATCCGTGGTAGCACCGTAAAACGGTGGAACTAAGTACCAAATGTTGGTTGCAGCTAAATGAGTTCCGAATTTTGATGCAAGGTCGTAAGAATTTTTAACAGTGTAGGGTTTCATACTTAATAATTTCAGAGCAGATGCAAATATTGAGAAAAATACGTGGCTTGGAACAAGAAAGATCGATGTCTATGTTAAACCATGTAATATTGTTTCTTCTTGTTCCAAGCCACAAGAATAAAGTAGGGAATATAAAATAATATATAAATTAAAATGACACCTTTTTTTATTAGGCTTTAAGAGGACACGATACAATTTATTTTTTTATTTTTTGAATAGAAATTTTAATGTATATTATTTAAATTTATATAAGCGAACACCATTTCACACAAATATTTCATAATTATTCGTATTTTTCATTTTTTATAGCTTTTTTTAAAACTTTAAGTTTTAATATATTTATATATTTACAATTTTTTTTTTTGGATCCTTTAAACTAAAGAATTGGCATTAAATTTTTGTATATTACATGAATTTGTGTTTTATACAAATGGTTATTCATAATAATAAAAATTTTCTTTAAGACTAAAATTTTTTACTTTAGTATTTAAAAAAAATGCCACTCACAGAGCTAATTCCCATGCTATAATACACATATTTTACAATATGCTTAAAAAATGAAAAATTTCTTCATTAATAATAATAAAAAAAACATTTCCAAAAACTTTATTACAAGGAAAACCAAACTCTGAGAAAAAATGATTTAAATTTTTCGTTAAAAAAACTCATGTAAAACACAGAAGCAGTTCTTTGGTTTGAAGCAGTTTGGTTTGGTTTGGTTAATTAACGTCGCACTAGAGCTGCACAGTGGGCTATTGGCGGCGGTCTGGCACCTAACGCCTTCAATAGACGTCGATACTTTGGACCCCGATCAGATTTATCGTGCACAAGTCCCGTATACACGCCGTTAATTTTTTGTGGATGTTCTGGACGACATTCTAGTATTTTGGTAGCGAAGTTGGCAACCCTCCGATCGCAATATTACTACTTTTTACTATTCTTTAGTCTAGGAAACAGTTCTGGAATTTTGCAAGAATATGAAGGAGATCCCAAACTATAATTTTAGCAAAATAATTAAAAAAAAGCGCGAATTTTACAATTTTTTGGTTACTATGTCCCTTTAAGTTAAAATTGGACATAAAGATACATTAATCGTATTTGTTGTTTCATGTTAATGTGCAATGTGAGCCCTAAAATTTAATTATTTTCTTGAAAATCATACACATACGCATTATATTTGCCAATGCACTTTGCTTCTATTTTGGATATATCATAGGATTCTTTATAAAAGCCAAAAGGCAGTTAATACACTAAATTGATATAAATCTTTGCCCCACCCCAATAAATAAATATATTGGGCAAGAGTCGAGTCTCCAGAAAGCAAATGACAGTAAAATACTCAGCAATCAATATACCATTTGCTTTGTTTATGAGTTATTTAGCTGGAGAGATTATTAATGTCAAAAGAATCTTTATGACAACGACGCAATCTTGGATTCGCTGAAACCAACATTTTCAATTATTTGCTCAATCTTCGGAGAAGAGGGCGGGGTAGGACTTCGATTGTATGGTGCAGTTCGAAGAGAAAATAGATTTATGCCACGAGCTTCGGTAATAAGAAAATCAGAACGATTTAGCCCTGTTATTGATTGCGGATCTTGTTTTAGTCCGTTGAATGACCGATACATGTTTTGATCGCATGGAGGGTTTGGTTTGGTTAATTAACGTCGCACTAGAGTTGCACAGTGGGCTATTGACGACGGTTTAGGGTCTATCTCGAAGGAAAGACACAGGAAGACATACACATTCACACACACATTCATACATGCACCTCGTTATTTTAGAACCATGGTCAGATGACGAGGAAACACCTGAACTGGCACCCAACGCCTTCAATAGATGTCGGGACTTTGGACCCCGATCAGATGTATCGTGCACCAGTCCCGTATACATGCCGTTAATTTTTGCGGATGTTCTGGACGACTTTTCTGGTATTTTGGTAGCGAAGCTGGCAACCCTCCGATCATTGGTCGCATGGATATCTGATTGTATTGTTTATATGTTTATATACTCTCTTCTCTCTCTCTCCTCTCCCGTCGTCCAGAACATCCAGCAAATTATACTGGCGTGTATACGGACTGGTGCACGAAAAATCTGATCGGGGTCCAATGTCCTGACGCCTATTGAGGTTGCGTCGGGTGCCAGCTCAGGTGTTGTCCTCGTCATCTGACCATGGTTCTAAAATACGAGGCATCGTTCCCGGGTCTTTCCTTCGAAATAAGCCCCGAACCGTCGCCAATAGCACACTGTGCAGCTCTAGTGCGACGTATTTTAAACAAACCAAAATCTCTCTCTCTCTCTCGGAGCCCCAGTTGCTCAGTTGGTAAGGCGTTCAGCTACTAATCAGAGGATTAGTGGATCGAATCCGTGCGATGGACTTGACATAGAAAAGTAAAAAAGTAGTGATCTTGCGATCGGAGGGTTGCCAGCTTCGCTACAAAAATACTAGAAAGTCGTCCAGAATATCCAACAAATTATACTGGCGTGTATACGGGACTGGTGCACGATAAATCTGATCGTGGTCCAATGTCCTGACGCCTATTGAGGTTGCGTCGGGTGCCAGCTCAGGTGTTGTCCTCGTCATCTGACCATGGTTCTAAAATAACGAGGTGCATGTATGAATGTGTGTGTGAATGTGTATGTGTTCCCGGGTCTTTCCTTCGTGATTGACCCCGAACCGTCGTCAATAGCCCACTGTGCAGCACTAGTGCGACGTTAATTAACAAAACCAAACTAAACAAACCAACCAACCAAACCAAACTCTCTCTCTCTCTCTATATATATATATTAAAAAATGAAGTTCTAGTGACTATGTTTGGTATTTATTTTTGTATAGTAAATACGCTAGCGTCATGTAATGAACAACGTCAAACTAATCGAAAACTGAATTAAAATACAACTGAGAAAGTTGATCGAGTTTTTTTTTATTTGTAATTCTGCGTCAAAAGATTTCGCATAAAAAATATTGGCCATCCAAGTCCTGATCCAAGCAAACGAAAGTACATAAACTAATTTGATTCAATCAAGATAAAAAACAGAGAATAAACAGCTTTTTCGCGAATATCTAGGAGAGACGAATTTAGAGAAGATCCCCCATAGCCCCTCATCCGTTTAAGTTTAAGTTTTTCGTAAATTGTCCTAATTTTACGTTGGTACTGCTAGAGATCTTCGAGCATGGATCCTTCATAGTAGACAAAACATATCTTTGTAATCTCGCTAACATCAAAGGGAGGCCAACTTGTATGGCCTCTAACACGTGGTTAATTACGTATTCCATTCACAAATTTTCGCTGTTACACATTTCCCAATTCATCAGCCAATCGCGAGTATTTTTTAATTCATAATTTTGAAAAGTGTCTGAGGCCATTCGGTCTGAGATGTTGGTTTCACGATTATGACGTCATACTCGCTCTACTACGGTCCATTCATGCTCGAAGCTAGAGATACACTGCAGGCTATTGGATTGGCTGCATTTGGGAATCTACCTCGAAGGAAAGACTTGAGAACCGACCAGCCAGAGCGATCATTCTATAGGTTTAATAAAAATGGACAATTAAAAAAAAAATACAGCTCTAACTCATAAGTTGTGGGCATTTCACGAAGAAGAATATATTTTATACTTCAACCTCCAGGAACCGAAGCAAAAAAGACGTCAGATTTGTTTTATACTCACAGCTGCTTCTTGTTTTACGTTAGAAGAACAGGTATTTTAAGAAGCAGGTGTGCATGTCGTTTACTCTGCTGGACAACGCGGCGCATGAAAGAAGAGGGCATCCCATAATATTCAGATCAACTATTCGTTTGATATAAACATCAGTGCTTCCTTATTGGAAACCGTTTGGGAAAACTCGATTTGAATTAAGCCGACTAGAACGGTTATATTGAAGTTTCACATTATGGTAGAAAAAGAAAATGCTGTTTGTGACATTGTAAACATATCCTCATACAAGGAATTGATTGCAAATGATCTTAATTTGTAATTTTAACCCTAATTGCACTTCAAACAATCAATACTTATATATAAGAATGGAGTGTCTGTCAGTGGAATCGAACAAAACCCCTCATTTTGAGTTTTCTCCACGAATTAGAATACGCTGATTCCGAAAATCACATTTAAAATTTTTTTGTCTGTCAGTCTGTCTGTCTGTCTGTCTGTCTGTTTGTCCGGATTTAACTCAAAAACTACTGCACGGATTTTTCTGAAACTTGCACCATGGGAACAAACTTTTCTTAGTTTAAAATCTGCACTTTGTTTCATGTGGATATCTGTAACCATTCAAAAGTTATAGAACTTTTTCCATTTTCTCTAACATTACGCCTATGGGAAATTTACATCTCGATCTTCCCTTCATAACATTATTGTTAAAAATCACCTTGGGGCGACCAAAAATATTTTTAGACAATACTGGGATAAACGATTCGTTTTTATTGGCTGATGAGTAAATGTCGCTAGATGAATTAAAAATATCGCCAAATGAATTAAAAATATTGCAAAATGAATTAAATATGTCGCCAAATGAATAAAAAATGTCGCCAGATGAATTAAAAATATCGCCAAATGAATTAAAAATGTCGCCAAATATTGCCAAATGAATTAAAAATGTTGTTAAATGAATTAAAAATGTCGCCAGATGAATTAAAAATATCACCAAAAAATGTCGCCAAATATTGCCAAATTAATTAAAATATTGCCAAATGAATTAAAAATATCGCCAAATTATGCCAAATGAATTAAAAATATTTCCAAATGAATTAAAAATATTGCGAAATGAATTAAAAATGTCGCCATGTGAATTAAAAATATCGCCAAATAAATTAAAAATGTCGCCAAATATTGCCAAATGAATTAAAAATGTTGCGAAATGAATTAAAAATGTAGCCAGATGAATTAAAAATATCGCCAAATAAATTAAAAATGACGCCAAATATTGCCAAATGAATTAAAAATGTTGCGAAATGAATTAAAAATGTCGCCAGATGAATTAAAAATATCGCCAAAAGAATTAAAAATTCGTCAAATAAATTCAAAAGAATTCGTCAAAAGAATTAAAAATTCGTCAAATATTGCCAAATAAATTAAAAATGTTGCCAAATGAATTAAAAATGTCGCCTGATGAATTAAAAATATCGCCAAATAAATTTAAAATGTCGCCAAATATTGCCAAATGAATTAAAAATATTGCCAAATGAATACAAATGTTCTCCAATTGAATAAAAATGTTGCCAAATGAGCTAAAATAGAGGTCCTTTATTTAAAACTATCATCACAATGGCGAAATTAGGGTATAAATAACAAAATTAATGTCGTTAATAAAAACCTCGCCAACTGAAGGAGGAAGATAAACCAGCCCTTTCGACTGACGCCATGTGTATTCATGTTCCAAACAACTTAACTTTATGACAATAGTGCTATTTGTTACGGAGTGGAATATTACTATGATGTTGAAATGGTCCACCCTAAAAGTTTAACTTAAGGTTTTCTATATTTATACCTCCATGTATCTTATTTTTAAATTATCACCTCAAAAACATATTATTAGTATTCAAAAATGAATATTTGATAATTAATTTTTTTATAAGAAATATTATCCGTAAATATTGAGAAAAACTATGAAGTTATGTTGAAAAACGTCTATATAGACTCCGGTCGCCAATTGGCACAAAAGAAGAAAAAAAAACTTCACCAAATACGATACATTATTTCGATTTGGAAGAATGCAATATTTTTACTTTGATATATTATTGCGTCGCCAATATTAAAACTAATGAATGTGCAGTTTACTACATGGGTTTATTGTCACTAAATGGTTAATTTTTATACAAAAAATATGCAATTAAAAAAATTCAGGAATATTTATTTCACAAAAAGAAACATTTTACAAAAAAATCAGTTTAAATAGTAGTCACAATAGCATGTAAAGTCGTGAACATAGAAATAGATTTAAGTATCTCAAAAAATACTCAAACTAATTTAATAAATCTGTATTTGGATAAAATTTATTTTTCACAGTGCACAGAGTGTGATATGCGATGGCTATGCTAACAAGACAAAATCGCGCAGCTCTTATTGCGCAAAGTGACCACGAGCAACGCCGGGCCATATTGCTAGTTTTTAATAAAATCTTTCAGTTACTCCGAGACATTTTTACTATGAGCTATCAGCTGCCCAAAGAGTATTTGCAGTTGTGTAATAGTACAATTATGAAGCAACCAATCAAACTATCAACTAAAGCATGATCTGCTGTGGATGATAAATATTGAGATGTGTGAAGTTCGGCTCTGGCTAAATGGCGTCTATGACGTCACATTGTTTACATGGCTTAGTTAAAACGATTGGTCAATTCCTCCAAACTCTAATGTTGATTGGCCGCCAATTACTCGGAGCCAGACTACGAACAACAATGGCGAATTTTCGAACGTTTAATGTTTAGTTCGTTTACCCGAAGAATATCCCGAAATATCCCCCTGTATAAAAATATAAATTTGCTTCTAGATGTCGCCGCAGCAGAGACAACGGATCTATCAACTTATCTTACAATCTCTAGCAGCGGAGCAAAGGGTTAAAACATTTTTAAGTAAACTTGATATTTGTTGGTAGAAATAACTACATTTTCAAACAGGCTTAAACGTTCTAATAAGCTACTTAAGATCACGCGAACGGGGATTTTGGATATTTAATTAATTTCTATTCTATTTAGTATAATTAATTAATTTCTATTCTATCTTGGATAATTAATTAATTTCAATTCTATTTTGGATAATTAATTTCTATTCTATTTTGGATAATTAATTTCTATTCTATTTTGGATAATTAATTAAAATCATTGCTTTGTTAGCACTGTAGCTTGTGTGGTTTGCGAGAATACACACATTGAAAACCAACTGAAACGTAGAACCTCACACTGTCTTACATTTAAAGAAACTATTGTCATTTTTGACTAAACAGAAGTTTACTATATGCTCCCATTAAATATTTTGTCAAACTGAGGAAATTAATTTTTTGAACGAAATTTAGGACGATTTTAAATAATATAATAATTTAATATCGACGAGTTAACTGTAACCAAAGCTCTATCCACTCGGCCAAGAAGACTCGATTGAACGCAGACGATATAAGTATAAAAAAAACACATGATTGGTTTGGTTTGGTTTTATTAATTAACGTCGCACTAGAGCTGCACGGTGGGCTATTGGTGACGGTTCGGGGCCTATCTCGAAGGAAAGACCCGGGAACGATGCCTCGCATTTTTGAAGATGACGAGGAAACACCTGAAATGGCACCCAACGCCTTCAATAGACGTCGGGACTTTGGACATCGATCATATTTATCGTGCACCAGTCCCGTACACACGCCGTTAATTTTTGCGGATATTCTGGACGACTTTTCTAGTATTTTGTAGCGAAGCTGGCAACCCTCCGATCACAATATCACTACTTTTTACTTTTCTTTGTCAAGTCCATCGTCTGGCATCGAACCGGGAATCTTCTTATTCCGAGCTGACGCCTTTAACCGCACGGCCACGGAGGAGAAAAACTCATGAAATGATGACCCAAAAACAGACTAAAAAGGAATCTGAAGAAATGTCTTTCATTCAAAATTTGAGGACCCTCGTTTCGTTAAAAATTCGCGATTCAATGACGAAATTATTGTCAAATAGGACAAAAGTATCCTTGACGATCGCAGAATTCTCAAATACGAGAGTGCTATTATTATATCTGAGAGAGCTATATTCAAGTTCACTGAAGTTGCGTTGCTTTTGCGAAATAAACCTGCAGCAAAATTTGGTAAGTTTCCACAGATACGAGGCAGTTCTCGGGGTTTTCCTTTGAAATAGACCCCGAACCGTAGTTAACAGCTCACTGTGCTTCTCTAGTGTGACATTGAAGCTTCCATGGCCAAGCGGTTAAAGGCGTCAGCTGGGAATCCGAGGATTCCTGTTTCGTTCCTAGGCGATGGACATGACAAAAAAAAGTAGTGATATTGTGATCGGAGGGTTGCCAGCTTCGCTACAAAATACTAGAAAAGTCGTCCATAACATTCGCAAAAATTAACGCCGTGTATACGGGACTGGTGCGCAATAAATCTGATCGGGGTCCAAAGTCCCGACGTCTATTGAAGGCGTTGTGGGCCATTTCAGGTGTTTCCTCGTCATCTGACCGTGATTCTAAAATAACAAGGTGCATGTATGAATGTGTGTGTGAATGTGTATGTGTTCCCGGGTCCTTACTTCGAGATAGACCCCGAACCGTCGCCAATAGCCACTATGCAGATCTAGTGCGACGTTAATTAACCAAACCAAACGTAGTGTGAAGTTAATTCAACCAACCAAGTACGATAAACTTTTTTTAATTAGAATATAGATTTCTATAGATAGTCGTTTTAATTAACCTCGTGTCAAAGAACGGGTATTTTAGCTGATCGAAAATATTTTAAGAGTTCGCAACACAACCCACAAACTAATTATCAAACTGAGAAGCGTTTCCACAGGCAGATGTCTCCCGCAAACAGCTGTCCGGAATTGCATCACCTGGTGAATTGTGAACTCTCTCTCAAAACGAGGAAACCCATGTCCACACGTTCAGCAAGCCTTTTCGCCTGGACACAGTTGACTTTTTGGGGCGTTTTACTGGAGTAGGTGACGTCAAGCTCGTGTAAGCAGCAGAACCTTTAAAATGGTCCTCTCTATAAACTATATAAAATAAAAACTCGCTTCGTTGACCACGACACAGGTCGCTGAGTTGCCGAGCATTTGTATGTTTTCTACTGAAAGCACACACAAAGCATTTTTTTTCTGTATCGTTTAGTCTGTGAATATAAATAAAAAGAAAGGGGATGTTTTTGTTGTAGGAAACCTTTGAACGTGGCGATTCGATTGTTATGCTTGAAAGTGTTTGTCCTTTTCGCGGGAGAAGAAACAATATAAAGGACACTTTTAAGACAAATATAGGACAGCTTGCTAAAATAGAGTAAGATATAAATATTGTTTAGAGAGAAAGTAGTTCTATGGATCGAAATAACACTCAGTTGCCAAAATAACGACATGTTATTTTGTTACCTGTTCTTCAAATTGAACCAGAATTGCATGTTCTTGAACATAAAAACTTTTTTATTTCGTTAGCTTGTTGTTTATATAACTCTATTTAAATGTATGGCATCACTTGGGTATTAACCCTTTGCACTCCGCTGTCGCCTCTCAGGCGCCAACAGAACGACCAGTTCTTTAGTTCCCTGTTCTTTAAAATAAACGAGAACAACATGACCTTGCGTTTAAAAAAACATGATCTTTTTTCAACTTGATAGATTATGTTTTTGTTTTCCTCTATGAGCAAAAAAAAAATAATCGGGAAAAGAACATAAAGAGGAATAACTGTTCCGTAAAAAGAACGCAAAACGTTTGATAAATGTCATAAACCACATATATATATGTTTGGTATAAAGAGCTTAATATTCAGTTTCACGCATTACATTTTTTATCTCTATCCGCCCTAAGCGTAAAAAGAACACGCAAACGGATATCTTTTAAAAAGAACAGGAACGAAAAGTAACAGTTCCATAAAAAGAACATAAATTCCAAATGTATGTTCTTATAGTGCAAACGATCCTCACACTATTTCTAATTTTCGGAAAACATTATGTACTAGTTATCTATGATATATAAATACAATGGTGGCAGTTTTAGGCACAAAAATTAAAGAATGTACTAGAATAATATTCAAGACAAATAAATACACGTGATATGTGTGTGTGTAGTTCCTATAAAATGTTCAAATATCATAAAATATCAAGTGTACTTAGCACATAACTTTCCACAATTTTCTTTTATAGTGGATGCTGAGGTTGTAAAAGTTTAATAAAATCTAACCATGTGAGCTTTCAAATAAAACAAATTATTTTATTTGTTCAGCAATAATATGAGCAATGTTCTATGTGAATCATGAGGTATCCAGCATAAAACTTTATTTTAATTTTAAGTTTGTTTTCTCTGATTTTCCGATTAATAAGTACTCAACTGAATTTTTTTCAGAACAGTTTTCGAAGTAAAATATTTATTTTAATAATCACGAAACTTAACTCTCCAAAATGGATTTTAAAAAATGTATCCATCGCACAATTATTACAAACTAGTAGAAATACCCGTTCTCGCAAACGGTTAAATGAAACGATATATAATAGAAATTAATAAAACAATTAGTCTCCAAACCAAAGTCTAGAAATGCATATATTTATTTAGATTTCCAGCTCCGTAGTATTTTAATATTAAAATGTAACCATTCATGGAATAGTATAACTGAAAAATAAGTATAAATATTTTTTTTCAATTTTATTATTGTTCTATTAAAGATTTATTTTATATATATTAAGATTTATTTTATATATATTAAGATTTATTTTATATATATTAAGATTTATTTTGTATATATTAAGATTTATTTTGTATATGAACATATATTATTAAGTAACGGCTTAAAGTATTTTATTGTTACCAACATATTATGATTTTATAACAATCTTGATACTACTCTTCTTTTAAATGGACATTTAAAAAACGGCTTCTAAAACCGTTGTAAAATCATTTTAAAAACTAAACGAAATAAAAAAAATTTTTAGCCTTAGGAGTACAACTTGAGGATAAATAATATCTATATATAATTTTTCAGCCTTTGATACGTTGAGGAAGTATGTGTTTTGCGCGCCGCAGGCGCACACAATCTTTCTTTAATTATTCTAGATTCAATTGAAAGTTTTTTATTAATTTGGCGACATTTTTATTTATTTGAAGACATTTTGGCGGTATAATAATGATATTTACTCAACAGAATGCATCGTCAAGCTTACATTGATATATAATATTAAAATGTTGCGTTGTTACAATGATATAATGTTTCATTGTTACAATATTGAAATGTTAGAGTGATTTAAGGGGGTGGAAAAAGGGAATAGAGGTGTTTTTTCGAATTTTCATGTTAACGATGACCTTCCCCTTGTTTTGATGGTCAAATGTGGAAAATTTCATTAAGCTCGGAATAAAACTGTAGATTTGTATAAAAAAAACAACTGTACAGACACTTCTTTTTATATATACAGGTTCTTTGCACCGGGGGGGGGGGGGGGGGGGGGGGGGGGGGGCAGTAGGACCCCCCCCCCCCCCCCCAATAATCTGTAAACCCTGAAAGTCGTGAATTTCAACTTCTAAAAACCCCGAGTTGGGAAAATGTATGCCTGAAGAAAATTAATATTATTAACAAATGAAAGCTAGGGAAGAGTAGAAATTGCCCAACTTGTAAGATTACATTTAAATTACACCTCAGAACGGACACAGTAAAGTTCTTTCGCCATTCGCTGTCGTGGCCTATAACTAGGTTTTAATTCAATGCCGAGTGGTACTATTTATTAAGACAAAACATAGATTCGAGTTCAGGTTCTTTTCGATCTAAATGCAAACTTGCTGGTGTGGTAATCGAACTCATTGAAGAGGCACTCTAGAGACATCACAATATTTAATTATAAGACGCATTTTAAGTAATAAATTACATTAAAATGTTAAAGTTACAATACATTAAAGACAGGTCCATGCTCTTCGAGAGCAGAGCTTATTCTCTTTTTTACATACTAGGGGAATTCCCCGATTTCACCTCCGTCGTCGCCAATGTTTGGCATCAAATCACTGTTTTGGCGAGCGAACATTACACGTCCCCCCTGAAGAAGCACATACATACTTAAGTGACAAGTATCTATGCTGCTGACACTCACAGTTCGCTTGCTGTCAAGTCCGATATTGTTCAACAACATTCAGTGCTGTTGCTTCTAGAAGAGAGGGTGAGAGCTCAAAAGGAACACACATATATACACTTTATGTTCATGAACTCCCAAAAGTAAATATAAAAATACATATACAATGCACTGACACATATAATAGCATAATGAGATACAATAATATTATAATAAATCTTACATACAAATTCAGGTTTCATCAATTTTAATGCGCGACAAAGCGTCGGCATTACCGTGCCTACTACCCTTCCGGTAGGTCACTGTCATGTTGTATCTCTGTAAGGCTAATGCCCAACGTGCAAGCTTTGCGCCCTGCGGCATTCCCTGAGTTAAATAAGTTAAAGGGTTGTGGTCAGAAATTATCTGAATTTTAGCCCCAAAAACCCATGTGTCAAATTTGTTTAGTGTACTCAAAACCGCGTACGCTTCACGCTCAATGGTAGCCCATCGCATCTGACAAGGAGTGAGATTTCGACTGAAAAAAGCAATTGGCCGCTCCTTTCCTGACTCGTCTTCCTGTGCCAAGCACGCGCCAACGGCGGTTGCAGATGCGTCTGTATACAGCTGGTAGGGTCTGTCCAGCACTGGCGTGTAGAGTAAAGGAATTTCGGTAAGTCGTTGTTTCGACTTCTGAAAACTTGACTCTTCTTCTTCACCCCATGGAATCTGGTTTGCTACCCTTATCTTGGTTAGATCGGTCAAAGGTAGTACGATTGATGAAAAGTCCTGGATGTAGTCACGATAGTAACTTTCAAGTCCTATTACGCCCCTCAACTCTTTCTTCGTGGAAGGTCTTGCTAGATTCTTCATTGCCTCGATTTTTTGAGGATCTGGAGCATGCATACCGGAACCCACTATGTGTCCGAGAAACTTCACTTGTGTCTTTCCGAATTCACATTTCTTGCGGTTAACGGTAAGGCCAACTGTTCTTAACGCTGCCAGGATCTTCTTGATGTGCTCTACATGTTCTTCCCATGACTTACAGAAAATTGCCAGGTCATCAATATACGCTTGATAATAACTTGTGTGTTCCTTTAACACTTTGTCGATAAAGTTTTGGAAAGTGTTTCCAGCATTCCCTGCAGCAATCTCGCGTGCAGTTTTTATCTTCATCTGTGCGTCTTCGATGTATTTTCCAATAGAAGGTGATGTTGCGGTTGGAAAATTGGTCTCACCTGTCCAACCATCGGTGATTAGTTTCAATGGACCTGGAGTAGTTAATCTTGGTGATACACCGAGGATGTCCATGAATGTCTTGGTCAGCTGTGATGTAAAACTAGTCCCTTGATCAGTACAGATGGTTTTGGGAAATCCCGTCTGAGTGAAGATCCTCATCAGCACATCACATGTGGTCTTCGCGCTGATATCCTTGACAGGAATCACTTCCGCCCATCTCGTACACAAGTCTTCGGCACAACTGATATACTTGTGTCCTCTTGCTGATGGTGGTTCTAGAGGTCCAATACGATCCACGCTCCACACTTCGAATGGATTTTTAGGTCTCACAATTTGTTGAATTGTGACTAGATCTTTGTAAGTGGTACCTCTTCGAAGTTGACAAATCTTGCAACTTTCACAAAATAAATTGACATCCTTCTCGCCACTTGGCCCATAAAACGAACACTTGATACGCTGTTTGATTTGCTTCTCACCCAGATGACCAGCCAATGGAACTTCTTGTGCCATTTTCAGTACAATTTGCCTTTTGTTGGTTGGCAGGACAACTTGTTGTACTTTCTCGCCTCCGATGATCTCCGAGTGAACCAAAATATTGTTTTCGATCTCGAAGTCGTCTTTCTTCTCACGTGCCAAGTCCCACGCCGTCTTCAAACTTTCATATTCCATCTGCAACTGGATGCATCCACCACGTCTTCCGCCAACGTCAGAGTGTTCATTACTCTTTGATATGGAGATCTTGTTTGAAACTGCGACTTGATTGCACTCTTCTTCGACTTCACTTTCTTCTTCAACTTCGCTAATGGCTTCTTGTGAACAAACGCCACTATGTAGCTCCACATTTGCATTCAGTGCTTCAAAAGTTGAACTGCTAATGAGCATGTCACTGACAAGTCTTCCAGAAACTGCACAAGTCACTGGTATCTCTCCATGACGTCCATCATTGATTTTCATCGGGATGATCTTGAGGGGTGTTATTTCTGAATCCCCAAACGCTGATACAATTTGTATCTTTCCTTCTTCCTCATCTTGAAAATCAACTGCCAAATCTGCTCGTATGACAGAAATCTGTGTACCCGAGTCTATTACTCCGTTCAAGGTATTTTTTCCACATTTCAACCTTACTATTTTTAGTTCGTCAATGCTGTTTGTAGGGACAATAGTTGTGACAACAGGAACAGTTACTTTGGCCGATAATACTGACGCTCGATCCGATGCTTCATCATTTGTTCGTGCGGGGATGTTATCCACAGATGAGGATCGAACACTGACTCTATTTGCAAAGGCCGGAGGCTGTCTCCTTGTTGCCTTGGGGCAAGCGTTCCTTAAATGCTCGGTAGACCCACAAGAAAAGCACTGTGGTCTATTCCGTCTATCAGGAATGTTTTTTCCAGTCCCTCTTCTTTCAAACCTCGGTTCTCTGGGTTGAAATCTATGTTCTGGTTGAAATCTGTTTTCTGGTTGAAATCTGTATTCTCCTTGAACCTTCTTATTAGTTTTAGGAGGGAACTCTCTTCTCTTGAAGCTTTCTTTGATGCTTTCATATTCATCCAACCTTTCGGCTAACTCAATGGGAGTTTTCATGTTTAGCCAGTTATCTAAGAAATGTTCTTTTACTTCAGCTGGCACCCGAAACTTCAACTGTTCAGTGATTATTAAATCCTTTAAATCTTCAAAAGTAGAGATTTTCAAATCATCTATCCATTCAGTGAAGTAGCTTTGCAACTCGTGTGCAAAATTCCTCCACGTCTTTTCTTGATTCCGTTGATGTCGATAGAAGCACTGTTTTAACTTCTCACTATTCAACTTATATCTTTTCAATATAAGATCTTTCACGGAATCGTAATCACGTGCTACTTCCAGTGGTTCTCTTGCTAACATGTTCGTCACTTCAGCGGGCAAAACGCCAAGTAAATATGCTGGCCAATCCCTTTTGGGAACTTGAGCCATTTCGGCCTTCCTCTCAAAATTCACAAGGTATAGGCTCATTTCATCTTGTTTTTCATCAAACCTCGGAATTACATGCGCCAACTGGATCTTATGACTATTTCCCGACGCCTGATTTGGTTGATGAGATGGTTCCTTTTCAGATAACTCCAATTTCTTTAACTCTAATTCATGTTGCCTCAGCTCACGGGCTAATCTTTCTTCTTTCTCTTCATTTTCCCGAGCTAATCTCTCTTCTTTTTCTTCTCTGGACAATCTCTCTTCTTTTTCTTCTCTGGCCAATCTCTCTTCTTTTTCTTCTCTGGCCAATCTCTCTTCGATTATCCTATTCAAGATTAATCGAACCTCCTCTGCTTCATAAGACTTGCTTTTCAAAATTACCTGTTTTATTTCAGGCACTACACAAGTTGGATCAACCACTTCCCCCAATTCCTCACAGACTAAACACAAGTCCTGTTTTCTTCCTCTGGCTAAAAAAGTCATCTTGATGCCGAAATAAACCTCACACCCAACAGATACGAACCCTCAAAGTATAATTTAATACTCAAAACCCAAGCCTCAAATAAAAAAAATCGAAAATAAATTTTATTCACGATTGAAAATTTATTAATTTTAATTAACTAATTTAATCAAAAAAAATATTCCTTAATTAATCTATATTATGTAAAATTATATCCACATAAAATCAATAACACTATTCAATAATGGCAAAGACAACAATAAAAAATTAGCAATACTCAATTTGGTATTCACAATAATAAAAGATGCATAAAATCAATCACAAAATAAAATATATTTATTGCGCGAGCACAGGAAAAAAAAATCGTTTTCTCCAAATAAAATAAATTCTCATAAATAAAAACCGCAATAAAAAAAACCCCACCTTCTCCTCGGGTTACTTCAATCCACGGGCGAAATATTTCGTCGCCACGATATTGTTCCTCGCCAACTGCTTTGCTTGACGCCCAAGGTCGCTACGGGAGTTACAAATCTGAACTCTCAATTGCCGTCTTTCCGAACCGAAACTTTTATCAAATCTCTTGCATTTTCAAATATGTCACAATATATTTTACACATAAGAATTCGATTTAACTTTATTATATTTTATACTATTCTTACCAAAATGATATTCATATATTTAACCCACAATACAATATCAGAACCAATTTCTGTTATTTTTATTCAGAATTACAATTATAATATATGGTCACACTTAAAATTTTTATAACAATTCCAAGAATTTTACGATTTTTCAACACCTAATTTTTAGGATTTACATCTCCAGAAAAACCCGTACAGTAAATTTCTATGTTACACGTGACACAATAATATAACAATACAATCTTTGTTGTAATCCCAGGAAATATTTTCTTTCCTGCACAGTATTTACATTAAAAAAAAAAACCCTTCTTACCTAGATAATTCACTAAACATTTATTTAGTAACCCGAATCTCTACGGACAAGACGTTATTGTTATAAACTAAATCACAATAAAACTTTTGTTTCGTTATTAACACTCACCCGAACCCTGCAATTCTCAAACACCTATTTTAGGATTTACAATTTCCCGAGAATTCTTATTCCACAAAGTTCAATGTTAACAACCTCCTGTGATAATAGTACTATAACGACAGAAATTATACTTTTAAAATTTCTGAAACATAACAACATTTTGTTACTACGATTCTACTTAAAATGTAAACACTAAAATTTTAACCAGAGCAAAACGAAGGTATTATATTACTAAAATAAATCCTGTTCTTTTGAACATTATTTTTGAAACCAATTAACAATTTTGTTAATTAATAAACTTGCACCGTATGTGCGACTAACACTTTCCTGTGTTCTAAACATTCCGAAATTAATTTCGATTTCGCATAACACCTTCGCAGTACTCAGACATTGGGGTTCATGAACATTTAATTTTGAGCTCTACCCACTGACCTGTCTGCCCTGGTCATCTCGTCAAATTCGTTCCGGAAGGCTCCTGTGGTCATCGTTGAGTCCAGCGTGGTCACCGTCGAGTCCAGCACTTCCTGTGGTCCCCTTGTTGACCGCCTCGATCCCCGTGGTTGTCTCGTTGACCGCTGCAACTCTCGTGGTCGCCTGGTTGACCGTAGCAACTCTTGTGGTCGTCCGGAACACTTCTTTGGTCGCCTGGTTGACCCCCAAGCTTCCGTTTCTGCTCAACGCTTCCTCTTCACCTTGACGAGATCTCACCCTCTGCAGCTCCCATTCAGCTGCATCTGCCTGTCGCCACCACCACCAAATCACAGTTCCAGATCACAGATATTACAAGGAACAGTTCGTTTGCACCTGATCCTACCGAGTGCGCCAGTAAAGTTCTTTCGCCATTCGCTGTCGTGGCCTATAACTAGGTTTTAATTCAATGCCGAGTGGTACTATTTATTAAGACAAAACATAGATTCGAGTTCAGGTTCTTTTCGATCTAAATGCAAACTTGCTGGTGTGGTAATCGAACTCATTGAAGAGGCACTCTAGAGACATCACAATATTTAATTATAAGACGCATTTTAAGTAATAAATTACATTAAAATGTTAAAGTTACAATACATTAAAGACAGGTCCATGCTCTTCGAGAGCAGAGCTTATTCTCTTTTTTACATACTAGGGGAATTCCCCGATTTCACCTCCGTCGTCGCCAATGTTTGGCATCAAATCACTGTTTTGGCGAGCGAACATTACAGACACTGTATTGGAATATAGGTGCAACAAATCAATGCTTGGGAGAGAACTGTTTAACATTACATAAAATATATATAAAAAAAATATGAAAAATTGGAAGGGGGAATTTTCAGCAGTGTTGAGTTGGGAATTTCGAATAGATGAGTTGAGAATTTCGAATCATTAAGTTGGGAAATTTCTTGTTTCGACTTCCCTCCCTAATTTTTTTGTGTAACGGCACTGTATGTATATATGAAATGTTCCACTGGGTGGTCATTTCATTAGTTTAATTGCAGTCGTGACTAAATTAATCCATGATTGGGCCGAGTAGATTTCACAGAAACATGTTTATTCAGAGAATTAGCTTACATCCTTTCGTGTCGGCAGCCGAACACCAAGTGTCGTGAGATGGGGATTTTTCATATTACCAGGAGGGAAAATAGGGAATTCGTATCGGTTCGGAAGCACAGTCGTTGATTGGTAGGGATAATCCTTTAGGGAAAAAGTGAGTTCTTGGAATAAGAGAGAAAAGGCACAGATTGTGCTTAGTTAATTTAAGGGATAGATGTTAAGGGATTTTAAGAGGGGTTTTACAAGGGGTCAGGATTAGAAAAGGGGGTGGTTATAGGAATTTTCTTTCATCTCCCTCCCGCAAAATCATACACATCGGCCAGCGATGAGCACAAATGCGAGAAAAGACATGCAAAGAAATGAAGAGAATGTTAACCAAATGGTTGATCAGACCACAAGCTCAACATGAAGAATCTGAAAGTGGAAAAGGAGAAAAGATATATTAATGACGGAGGTGGAGTGAAAATTTTGAATATTCATGGACATACGGTGTGTAAACGACGGTGCTCCGGTTCGATTCACAAGAACATAAAAATTGTTATCAAAAACAAACATTGACTGCTGGAGACACAAAACACAGAGAAAAAATTATATCATCAAACATTTCAAAACATCAAAAGTATTTCCATACACAATATTTCAAAAGATATGCACGCGCAATAGATATGATATACAAAATGACATGTCGACAAAAATAAAATCGAAGGAAACATTTGCGTGATGTTTCACACATGTTGAAAAAAGAAAAAAAAATGAAAATGGTAGGCTTCAACAAACAGCTTCATGCATAACGTTACTCAAAATACCTTTCTTTTTGAAAATTCAATTTTTGTCTTGAACTTTAAATGAAAGACTAACTCAATTTCATCAGTTCGAGTTGTCGCCAAAAGTACCTGAAAACGAAAAAACAAATTTTTTTTACAAATTTTAATACGAGTTTTGTATCAAAATTGCATGTTTTATGAAAGATGTTGTTTTGGCCGCCATTTGTTGAAGGACCTTTGTTGTTAAAAAGGTGTTGAAAAAATATAAGATGGCCATTGAAGAAAGTTTGTGCTTTCTGAAATCAGTTCACTTTTAGTGAGTGAATGTTGAGTGATGAGGATCCTCGTGAACCTATGTTAGGTTGATTGTTCAAAAGTTCTGTATTATTCCATGGAATAGTAGAAAATAAGTGCACTGACATACTATAACACTTTGGGTACATTTGAAAATAATTATACAAATAAAATGAACAACTTAAAATAATAAAATACATGGTAATACAAATTTAAACAATAATATAATTATATAAAATTGAAGCCATGTCAATGAGGCATTCAACTGGTTTGGTTTTTATGTATCCGGACGTAAAAAATAGTTACAAATCAGGGTCAGGTTCTGGTGTCTCATCGGGATCTTCCCTTTTTGCGACATTTTGTGGATGTCGCACATGTTCGGTGTTTGATGGAATTTTGACATGTCTAAATTGACATGTGGACATCCAGTGATAAGCATTGTATATCCCATTTTGTTCACATAACCTACAAGGAGTAGGAGGAAGGCTTTTTTGGTAATGAGAGGTGTTGGTATGATTTTGGTTAACTGGGCGTTTAATATCCTGCGAGGGGACAACTGAGGGCCGATTATTTTGGAACGCCTGAGGGCGGTGATTAGAATAATATGGCTCTCGAGGTTGAAAAGGGCGAAAATTTTGTTGATATCGATTACCTTGGGGATATTGGAAACGTCCAAAAGGTCTGTTGCCAATATTGCGAGGTTCATAAGAAGTTTGGTGTGAAGGGGGTGGATTGATTTTGTGTACTTTATTTGCTAAATTTAGCCAATCACTGGTGGAAGGTATGGTATGTCCAACAAGAGCAGTTTGCATAAAATTTGGACAACCATCTGTCAATCCTTGAATAATCAACTCGGTCGAAAGACCTAAATGCCTACCTGCTTGAACTTTACGATGGAAGTACAAAGAAATATCATCTCTCGCATAGAATCTTAGATTTGTGAAAGTATTAAACGAAATTGATTTGGGTTCGAGGAAAGTCTCAATAAGTAATTCTTGCAAAGAGTTCCAATCATTTAAGTGTAATCCATCATTGATATAGGTCTTAAGAGCATTTCCTTTTAAGAAGGAACTAATATTTTCCAACGTCCATTGTTCATCTTTAGGTGCATGAGTATTAAAATAACACAACCAAGAAGTGATGGACATACCTTCATCAAAACATACTAAAGACGGAAGATACTTGGGGAAAATTAAATTCGTAGCCTGAGTTAAATTCGATGAACTAGCTTCAGTTTCATTTACAGAGGATTGTTGGTTCATGGCAGAATTAGAGTTAGTATTGTCAGTTGAAATTAAAGTAGCTTGACTACTCGGTGTGTCTTTGTTTACTGACATTTTAACTTGACGTTGTACCAATATAGCAAATTAGATAATGGATAATAATAATTAGAATAATTAAAATTCAAAATCAATTTCCTGATCACAAAATTTTACACAATAGCTCATTAATGATCATATTCAAAACAGTTTTTGAAATAAACTATCAAGTTTAATTAATTCTTTGAAACTATTCAACATTACAAACTGCTAACTCTTGTATAAAAAAAAAATCTTTGTTTACAAAAAATCAATTTAATTGGAAACACTTAAAAATAATTAATATGAAAAACTAACATCAGTTAATTAGTAAGCATTTAAAATTAATTAATTAAACAGTGAATTATTCAAATAAAATTCAATTTAAACTTCTACAATTTAAATTAAAAAAAATCAATATTGCTTAAATTTGAAAACTATTAAGTTTTAAAAATATTTCAAACATTATCAAAAATACACATGGTTTCGTTTCGAAGCATTGGCACTGGTCAATGTTTTGACCGTAATCGACGCAGCACACACATCGTAGAAATGCACACAAAAGGAAAATCGAAACTAACTTTCGTCGAGAACATTCATTTCTTGGTCTTTCACACTGATCACGGAGATTTATGTAACTTGCAGAACTTTGATTTCACGAACATTGATACTGGTGAATATTTTAATTCGTATCGAAACAGCACACAAATTGTAGAAATGAACACAACATGAGAATCGAAACTAACGAGCACATTCGTTTCTTGGTCTTTCAGTTTCACTGATCACTTTGATTTCGCGATGGGCAGAGTACTCACTGTTTCGAAGACACTTTATTTTGAAGATGAGGAGTTTAATTTCTCAGCAGGTTGAAAAACACACGAGTCGGCGGTTCAGGGCAAGCCGGGAGCTGGCTCCGTACGTCATGGCGCCGCAGGTAACGGTCGCTTTCGTTTCTGTAGGGCGCTTCTGGAGTCGCTGCCGTTGCAAGTTCGAATCGCCCATGTTTGTCGAAGCGGTCGTCGCATCTTCTAAAAGGTAGACGGGCTTCTGTTCTTTCGGAGCTTGAACGTGTACTGGTGTTTGCGGACATCAACTTTCGGTTCGGCTTTCTATGTGCCAGGAACTACGCAGTAGGACTCATTCTCGGCAACCGGCTTACAAATCCGTCGGGATCGGTAATGAACGATAGTTTTTCACGGCAGGAAACCTCCTAGGATGGATGCGTTTCAGTTCCAGAATGGTATTCTGGTTGGCCACTTATCGCTGTACGTTGGCTCGGACATCTGCTGGATTAGTGTTCGGCTAGCATGGCTATGGGAAGCTATTTGCGCTAAAATTCGCTGTAACAGGACTTCAATCGCTGTCGACTTTTTGAAATGTTCCACTGGGTGGTCATTTCATTAGTTTAATTGCAGTCGTGACTAAATTAATCCATGATTGGGCCGAGTAGATTTCACAGAAACATGTTTATTCAGAGAATTAGCTTACATCCTTTCGTGTCGGCAGCCGAACACCAAGTGTCGTGAGATGGGGATTTTTCATATTACCAGGAGGGAAAATAGGGAATTCGTATCGGTTCGGAAGCACAGTCGTTGATTGGTAGGGATAATCCTTTAGGGAAAAAGTGAGTTCTTGGAATAAGAGAGAAAAGGCACAGATTGTGCTTAGTTAATTTAAGGGATAGATGTTAAGGGATTTTAAGAGGGGTTTTACAAGGGGTCAGGATTAGAAAAGGGGGTGGTTATAGGAATTTTCTTTCATATATATATATATATATATATATATATATATATATATATATATATATATATATATATATATATATATATATATATATATATATATATATATATATATATATATATATATATATATATATAGTGTTTATTACCGTTTGTTGAGCGAAAATTGTTTTGGAAGTAAAATACCATGCCGGCAGCTCAAAGTTCAGAAGAAAAATTCCCAAAATATTATTTTAAATATTCCGTACGATATCTACTTCTTATTTCAATATCAGTCCACACACCCTATGTTTGTAAACACCACGGATGAATAATCCTCATAAACCCCAACCCCGAGAAGTTTACGACACCCAGACTGCTCAGTATTCATTACACAAGTGATCATTTCGTTTTGATGGCGGCGCAAATGAAGGCTCGGAGCCGTTGACCTAATAACTGAAGCAGTTATGATTGCAATCGCCGTTAAAGCGGCTCCAATAAATAAATTGAGGGAGAGAAAAAAAATCGATGGTCAGGTGATCCATATACCGAAAACAATGCAACTGCCCCACAGCAATGCCCACACGTGTCGTATGTCTTCCTTACAACAGTGTTATAAAAACAAAGACATTCTTTGCTATTCCGCCACACCTTGAGGAAAGTATCATTTGAATCAATGATGTTAATCCTAATATGATAGATCGGAAAGAGATTTAATTGTTTTCTATGGTCATTAAATATTCAAACAGTTTTTTTTAACAGCTATTGCAAATGTTAAAGTACAATCAGAGTCATCGCTAGTTTATGATTTTTTTTTAAAATATAGTTTAGTGCCCTATGTTTCTGGTTTAGATTTGATGAATTTTATTGTTGTTGAATAGATGCGTTTTTGGTTATTCAAACAGAATTTTACTCCCATTTAATTCTTATATATAAATTTATTATTATTATTCAAAATTAAGAAAATATATTGTTTTAAACGAATTAAATATACCGCTTCTCAGTTATTAGTCATATAGACAACCACACTGCTGAGTGCATATTTATAAGAAGAAAGTATGCAATAATTTATTATTTACTAAATACAAAGTAGTATACTAAATATAAGTAGCCCAAATGCAAAAGCAGTTATATCAAAATATTTTGGTATCAATAGGCAGTTTATAACTTTGGATTTATTATTAAAATAAAGAAGCGAAATCCGTTATTTAATAATAAAAATTAAAAAAATAAGTCACTCAGAAGCAAAAGGTAGAGACTAAAACCACGCTTTAAACAGATGCAAAATCAGTTAGATCCACCTGTGGTTGAGGAGATTCCTCAACAATTCACTGAAAGAAAGTTGTGAAGAGTGCACCGTTCAAAATAGGTGTTCAATCAAAATTAAGTTACACGTACTCATTTTTGATTACATTCGATGCTTATCATAGCTCCGAATACACAAGTTTCATTTTTGAAAAAGACATGCACACAAAAATGAGTAAAATGAATAAAAAGAGCCAGTCTCTTGCCTACATAGGCTGTCTTCATAAATCACTTTCAATAAATTTGAACAATTACAACCAGGACTTACAGGGAATCGAGCCCAATTCGTCTACCTGATGTCGTCCTCATCAAAGTCTAGGCCTTATCCGTTGTGATGTGAAGCAGTTATAAACAGAAGTAATGTTAAAAAGACGTGACAAAAGAATGGGAAGTATGATAATTGAGTCGTAATAACTCAGTTTCCATTTAAGAAATCAACAACCATCTTCTAAACTACTATTTTAAGTTTGCCAAGTCGCTTTATCAAGATGGCTTAAACAGAAGCTGATATTAGTAATAATTAACCAAACTGCTCATTTTTGCAAAAGTACGATTACTTAAATTTGAGGACGTCATTGCTCATTTACAATGCAATTTTACTCAAAGAAAAACGAGTACGTCCATGCGCTCATTTTTAAGCAAATTTTTTTTTACAGTGTGATTGGTTGGAATGTGGATGTAGCCGGTTTTGTTTCTTGGAAAATAAAAAAAACATGGCGGCGCATACATTTGAGAAACCAATTAAATTATTATTATTACAGTTACAAAAAAAGTTATGTGACAATTAAAAATTGATTATAAATTATTCAGTAATTTAAGAACTTGAACATTTTAATGAAAAATTGCTGTATTTTTCTTCTTTTTTACAAAATTATTTCGCGATTTACTCATACAAACTTTTCGTGTACATAGTAGCTACTTTTGCATCTGGATTACTCAATTATTTTCCTGGTTATTAAATTTAAAATTTGCGTTAATTACTTGAAAAGAATGTTTTTAAATATAGTAACGTTTTATATAGTGTTTTCGTTAAAAAAAACTCATCTTATAAAATATTTTTTTTAAACATTTCTTCACGTAATATTAAGAGATAAAATACACTTAAAAATGATAAAATATTTCAGACAAAAACAAGTAATCATTTCGAAATTTTATTTCGTTGTAAAGTTTATGGTATATTTCTCTTACTTCTCCGAACTTACTATTTACTTGGGGTGATAATGTGATTGCTTATAACGTCGAAAACATATTTGCCTTATTCTTAAAGTTGACAATATTCGAGAAGAACGTATAATTATCGTACGATTATTTAATGAAATTTGTTTTTTTGTTTTATTAGATACTTTGTTGACGAAAAGTAAAAACTTTCAGAGACTTTACTTAGTTCTAAACCTTACTGAAAGTAATTTCGTTATTGATCAAATCAACATTGATATCGTTACATTGATCAATGTTTCAATGTATATTGACGTTATTGATCGTCAACATTGATCACACATTATTGATTAAAGTAACATAGTTCACAAAAATGCTATGCTACCCAGTGGCGGCCCGTGGTCGAAAATGTTAGTACAGCCGAAATCCCCCCCCACCCTATTTTCCACAACCATACATGAACGGAAATTCTTTATTATTTACTACTAAAATCAAAGTTTCTTTTCAATTTTTACGAAATGATAACATGCGAAAAAAAAAATAGAAAACACTTATTTATTTTTTGAAAATTAAAGCAATCCTTCTTTCTTTAAAATATGCAAATCGGTAAATTTTAATATTTACGAAATAACAGCACACAGTAAATTTGTCACGAAAACTATTTCCGTTTGGAGAGATTCTCTGAAATTCTCGGTTCTCCCACGCACGAGCCAATCAGTTTATCGAATACCAAGTGCAGCCCAAATAAGAAAATTCATTTCGGGCTGTATCTTGCCACACATGCAGTGCATTAGCAGGAGGAGGGGGGAATCTCCATACTAAGTAGAGGTTGCCATGGTAACGATGCAGCCGATTTCGAACTTTGCTTTTTGGCTGCAGTTTTGATTGATTGGAATTTTTTCACCTCCTAAATTGTGCATTACGGCAACAGGCTTGCTATTTATCGGAGATTTTGTTTACTTACCGAAGAAATTTCGTTTTCAATTCTAATCTTCATTTAAGAAAATTAAGAAAATATCCGATTTTAGTTTTAAAATACGCTAATAAATTTAGGTGCAGCCCGGCTGTACTTGCTGTAGTCCACGAGTCGCCACTGATGCTTACCAAAATACAGTGGAACCAATGAAAATTATTTTTTGAAATGTTCGAACTTTTATTTATTTATAACCAAACGATTGATCTGATGACTTCCCGTGCGCTTAAGATAAAACTTGAAATTTTACGCAACGCCATATTGCTCATGTATACCAAATACACCATTATCAATGCACTTTATTGTTCGCCTGACTTCACTTTGCAAGAAAATGCAACACGTAGGGATTTATTTCTCGCAAGACATAACTGAAAACCAAACATCCATGACTCCATCGAATTTTTTTCGCATTCGAAACTTCCATTTCCGAAAATAGGATTTTGTCTTTTCTTTCACCGGTTCTTCCGAGAAAATTAAGATATATATTTTTTATTATTATTTAGGACCAATTCAAAGCAACGAGCTGTTAAAAGTAGTTTGTACGGCAGAGAAATGTATAACACCTGTTTTTTTTTCCACAACGGAGTGCCAACAGCCTCACTAATTGCCTGGCTGTTTTGAATTTAGGTCAGTGCACTCTACAAGAACGGAGCGAATAATAGAATGAATCAGCGGATGGAGGCAGTGAAGAGCAAAATAAAAAAAAATTATGGAAAAAAAATAAAACTAGGGTATTTTGTTGAAGTAGAAGAAACTAATAGAACCCGCTTAACCACACCTTACAAACATTCGGCAAGTGTAGATTGGTCGCTTGGTTGAGTGAGCTGAACGGCCATTTTCTGCATAGTAACAGCGCAACAGGACGGAGATAACAGTTTAAAGGGGATTCCTAATTACAATAATCAGTGCAGGATTTGAGTCCTGAAGGGCGGTAACCATTCAGACGAAAGCGACTTCGACGAGCGTAAATGAAAAAAAAAAAAATATATATATATTTGGTGCAATATATCGCACCATTTTCTAATACATCAATCAAAGTCAATGCCGTTTTTTTATTCGGGGTGAGGGGGGTTGAAACAAGAAATTTTCCTACTTGAACGGTTCGAAATTCCCAACGTGAACGGTTCGAAATTCCCAACTTGAACGGTTCGAAATTCTCAACTTGAACGGTTCGAAATTCCCAACTTGAACGGTTCAAAATTCCCATCTTGAACGGTTCGAAATTCCCAACTTGAACGGTTCGAAATTCCCAACTTGAACGGCTCGAAATTCCCAACTTGAACGGTTCGAAATTCTCAACTTGAACGGTTCGAAATTCCCAACTTGAACGGTTCGAAACTCCCAACGTGAACGGTTCGAAATTCCAAACTTGAACGGTTCGAAATTCTCAACTTGAACGGTTCGAAATTCCCAACTTGAACGATAAGAAATTCCCAACTTGAACGGTTCAAAATTCCCATCTTGAACGGTTCGAAATTCCCAACTTGAACGGTTCGAAATTCCCAACTTGAACGGCTCGAAATTCCCAACTTGAACGGTTCGAAATTCCCAATTTAACAATTCGAAATTCCCAACTTAATGGCGCCGGGTGCCAGTTCAGGTGTTTGTCCTCATTATCCGACCATAGTAAAAAAAATATGGGGCATTGTTCCCGGTTCTTTCCTTCGAGCTACGCACCGAACCGTCGCCAATGTGCAGCTCTAGTGCGACGTTGATTAACCAAACCAAACCAAACTTAACGATTCGAAAATTCCAAATTCAACAGAGCTAAAAATTCCCTATTCCAACTTATTGACATTTTTCAATTTTTGTATTGATTAGGGAATATTAAACAGTTCTGTCGAAAGTATTGATTTGTTGCACACATGTTCCAACAATGCAGTGTCCGTTCTGAGGTCTAATTTAATTTTAATCCTACAAGTTGAGAAATTGAAAAAAATAAAACTAGGACCCCCCCCCCCCTCCCCCCCCCCCCCCCCCGAATATATAAGTTTCATTTTTGAGAAAGACATGTACTCACAAATGAGCACAATGAGTAAAAATGAATAAAAAGAGCCAGTAGCTTGCCTACATAGGCTGCCTTCATAAATCACTTTCAATAAATATCGAGAATTACAATTCTGTCACTTTATTTAATATTTTAGGGACGATATTTTGTTTTGTTAGACTAACTGTTTTTTTGGCACGAAGACTATCTCAGCAGTGAAAGTAGTTTCACAGATCTGAGTCGAAAAACTTGTTGCAAACCTAGTTTGTGCAAATTGGGATTGAGTACTAGTAAATTATTTAAATAGTCACTCTTATGACTTCAATATCTTAATCATTCTTCTGAAGTAAAATAAGTTTGCTTATATTTCGAATTTTAAGGAGTAATTTTAGTCTCAGAATTCTAACGCATCGAAGTAATATAATCAAATGCGGACTGTAGCACTGGATTTTTATCTAGTTCATTAAACTAAATGAACAAATATAAAATAAACTTTCTGAATCCGGTTATACAGTAATCTACTTTAATGTTCCATTTTGTGGATTTTTTAAACTGTTACACAAAAACGATAAAAATAAAGTAAAACATGAACAATCTATGCAGTGACTGAAATTCTATTTTGCGATAATTGTATCATCAATTCGAAATATCATACAAAAGTTTAATTGGATATTTTTCACCATAAAATCACAGGCAAATGTGATTAAATTTAAAAAAAAAACGCAACTGTACAGTCAAATAAACAGGGCAAATTAACTAGTTTAAAAATAGCATGGGAGTAGCTGGTTATGGAATGCTGATTTCCTAATACAGGTCACGTTATCTAAACGAATGTTTATTTTGAGAGTAATTTCCTTTTTGATCTTGATGTTTTAAAGTGTGTCTTGCTTCTTGTTATGCAAACAGGAACGTATTTTACGCCGGCACAATTTATAAAAACTAAGTAACATTGCACCGTTTTAAATGTTCCTTGTATCTGTTCTTATTAACAACATAACCCAGTTACGGTTACGTCTAGCAACTAAATGCGCAGGGGGATATGAAAAAAGATGCGAACTGAATAAGGAATTCAATTACCCAAATAAATAATGAGTTGAAACACAAATCTTAAAAGGTTTTGTTATTTGAGAAGTGGATAAATTTTTTTTATGCATAACCTAAACGGATGTTGTATTACACTTTGTATGGACTTTTTTTTGTAACTAGTTAGTTATTCCATGTAATATGTATGAAAATTATTAACTAGTTGAAGCATATTTTATTGGCATTGAGCTCGTTTATTTAAAATATAATAGTAGAAGTAAATATATGTCTTTTTCAAAAATGAAATTTATGTATTCGGGGCCATGATAAGCATCGAATGTACTGAAAAATGAGTACATTTTACTTATTTTTGAGTACCTATTTTTAACTGTGTAAACTGGCATAAATACATGTCTTTTTCAAAAATGAAACTTATGTATTCGGAGCCATGATAAGCATCGAATGTACTAAAAAATTAGTACATTTTATTTATTTTTCGAGTACCTATTTTTAACTGTGTAAACTGGCATAACGTTAGTATTTTGCCTAATTTTGATAATCAATATAATATAAAAATAAGGAATTATACGGTCGATTATACGGTAGACCCTCTACATAACGACACAACATAGTTCCAATTCGAATGGTTGCTAAAACGAAAATTCGCTGTAGCGAATAAAAAACTTATTTCATTACAAACTAATCAACGGATTGGAACTTTAAGGGATTGTCGTCTCTATATCGAAGGGTCGTTTAAAAAAAGGTTTACTGTATATTTAAAAAACAACCCAAACATGGTTTTCTGTTTCCCAACGAGGCTACAGATGTCAGTAGGGCCTAATGAAATGCCGAAGAATTTAGGTCAGTCAAACACATATAGCAGAGGAAAAATCTCAGCTAATACAAATGTCACGACCCGGTGAGGTAGCAAAACATCAGTCAGTTCATCGCTCTGATGTACACTTGCAGACACACAGATTGTCAAGAACACACACTTGGCTCCATGTCAGTGCTCCTGAAGTCAAGCGCAGTTGGCGACTGCCAAGCTTGCCAGAAAGTAACAGACCGGAGATAAACAAACTTTAAATTTAGATTCTGGAACGCACACGTGACTTGCTAAAAGTGTCTGGATTCTCACATTTAATAGGTCAAGTTTACTACCCTTCAGCGATTATCATGATTCCGGTAGGAGAGTAGACCTTCCAAAATACCGACATTCGAAGATGCGACTTTTAACTCCTACCATCCGATCGCTGTTCCTGGATCTCGAACTGGTTCAGCAGAATTCTCCTTTCTTTAGTTCTATTTCCTCTCTTTTTTTCTAGTTTTTGAGCTTTTGATGGAAGGTCAAGGTGGGAATTGAATGAGGGTTCGGAAAAAAGAGCGAAGGCGATCTAAAAACAAGATTTGGAGACAGGAAAGATAAAAAAAAAGTCAATGAAGTTGTCCTTGGCAAGCCGAAGGTGGGATCTTGAAGACAGTAGTCAGACACGTGGATATTGTTTTGTTGTTCTTTTTGGTTTTGTGGGAGTGCCAGTGGGCTCGAATCCCGACAAAATAGTTAGAAAAATTGCCCGTATGTGTTTAAAGTCCGATTAAGACGGACCTGGAAGCAAAAGATTACCCGTCTTTAAAAGGAGATAACATCTTAGTATTTTCGACATTTTAGTAATTTTTTCGATGAATGTTGATGAGCCTACGGGCTCTCACAAATATGTTTATTTTAAAAAATAAATCACAAAGTTTTTGTTATTCCACCATTTACTTTGTTTTTTATTCTAAAACAAGTTTTGTTCAATTTTGAGTCGTTAGATTTATTTATTTTCGATGAACGTTGAAAATGCCTCATGGCACTGAACAGATAGGTTAAAGTCGACAAAAAACAAGTAATTTTTTTTATCTTAAAAAAACTAGTATTTGTTGTATTTTTGCTCTCACAAAAGTTATTTACTTCGGCGTTTAGGAGATTCAATTTCTAAGTTTGTTAGGTTATCTTGGGTAATTTTAGATGAATATTGAAAGGGCCCTTAGGTCATCAGAAATGTGTTATTTTCGACATAAGATATAAGAAGTAATTTAAAATGATTCTTTATATACTGGTCTATAAAACAGAAAATTAACCTTTCGATGTCGGTAAGTTTTCTCGAAAAAACAAATCGAAGTTAATGTTTTATATTGTGAATAAAAGCAGCTTTTATTTTAATGGTGTTATATAGTTTATTTTATGTTTGAAAGAACGCGTTAGTTATATAGACATATGCCTCAGTAGAATATAACCCAGGGGTCGAAATTAACTTTTTACTGAATATTATTTAGCTGCACAAAATATTCACGGATCAGAAACTGGAACGCGAAACGAGATCGACGCGGTTTAACTCGAATCCATCTTCTCATATTAGGCATCTTACATTCTAATTCTTAATGAGAACTTTTGATTAAATTTGCGATTTAAATTTATCGGGTTATATATACGTTATCCGTACTTTTTAATAATGTTTCAGAAACTGAGTAGTTCGGGATAGCAACCCATAGAAACTACGGATAATTCATTGTTGATGGCAGGTCTGCCGTGCCAACAAGGAATTACTGGTAAAATCTGAATAGAATCTCGCCGTCTAGTGCGCTCGCAAGTTGTAAATCGGATTCTTAGGTAGTTATTGGTCAGATGATTTGCAGGCGAATTCCAAGTTGGTATCCGTAATAGCGCGCTCCCTGGAAGCCGGATTCTTAAATAATTGAGAGTATTTTGGAATGGTAAATAAAACAGAGGTTTCAGAAAAGTTAGGTGCACTGTGCACTCGCTAATTTAGAACTCTGATGTAACCAATATCGAAAAAAATATTACGTTTTGTCGGATAATTACTATATATTAACAAGCTGAACAAATTGATTAAAAAAAATGTCATTTCATCATACAAATATATTACGAATTAAAAGTGCGAACAGAAATAATTATTTTTCAAATAATTATTGAATAAAATAATGGCACTGGCTTAGTAATATAGATATAATAAATTTTTAGCTTACTTTTACAATCTTCTGAATTCTTTTTCAAGTTGGGGGTACAAAATTTATAATTTTGAAATTAAAAAAAAACAACTAAGTAATATTTTATTCTATCATATTTGAGTTATTCCAAGTCTCACCAATCATTGGTCCTAAGTGATTCCCAACAACCCTATTTAAAAGTGCACGTTGTTAAACATTCGATAATCAGAAGTGAATTGTTATCAGATATTGCAAATGATGATCACTGATAAGTCATTAGGAAATCGATTGAATAAGATTCTGAAACTATCTTATCAGTAATGACAGCTTTGTTCTGATAATTTCAGCGATAACTCAATCGAAGCACTGATAAACAAATTCAGAGCGACATAAGTTGTTCAAAGAAAAAAAGTACGATGTGGCGACATTACCCTCATTATCTTAAGCCTGCGCACAGGAAAACGATTTAATCGGTTTAGAATCTAGAGACACAACCGTCCAATTTAACTGTGTGCTCTGAAACTTTTATGTCAATTTGGCTCAAACTCTGTGCCTGTAGGGTGGTCACTTGAAATACATGATACTTTCTCTCGGGCTATAGTAATTACTTTAGCTCGACTGTTAAAGTACGTAGAGTAACATGCACAACGTCCCAAAAACGGACTCCAAAAACCATTAGGAGGCCTTCGTGGCCGAGCGGTGAAAGGCGTCAGCTGGGAATTCGAAGATTCCTGGTTCGGGCCTAGGCGATGGACTTGACAAAAAAAATAGTGATCTTGTGATCGGAGGGTTACCAGCTTCGCTACAAAATACTAGAAAAGTCGTCCAGAACATCCGCAAAAATTAACGGCGTGTATGCGGGACTGGTGCACGATACATCTGATCGGGGTCCAAAGTCCCGACGTCTATTGAAGGCGTTGGGTGCCAGTTCAGGTGTTTCCTCGTCATCTGACCATGGTTCTAAAATAACTAGGTGCGTGTATGAATGTATTCCCGGGTCTTTCCTTCGAGATTGACCCCGAACCGTCGCCAATAGCCCACTGTGCAGCTCTAGTGCGACGTTAATTAACCAAACCAACCAAAAACCATTAGCTACGTTGGAGACCTGGATTGAACACAGCCTCTACCACCACCACAACCTGCTTATCGTTACCCACATGATACATGGGTGCTCTTCAGATGTTCCTCTGTACGACTCACTGAGAAGAGTGTACTGTGGTGGTCACTTCAAATACACGATACTTTCTTTCGGGATCGAGTAATTACTTTAGCTCGACAGTTAACGTATCAGCGTTCGATTCTGGGGGACTGCTAAAGTTTCTTAAGTGGGATTTAATGTGGTACAGTTGTAGAATTTGTGATGTGAATTCCCCCTCAGGTTGGTAATGTTTACGCACAAAGATTTTTTAAGATAATTGACATCAGGGGTATTTATTATACTTTTTAGAAACTATATTAAGAGATTTATTCTGTGTGCTTTATATAATTATGTTGGTTCGCCAATCATAAGATAACCACAGATAGAATTCGATTTGACTTTAACGCTAGCTTGCTTTAACTCAACACTAAACGCTAATTCTTTTTATTTATCCCATCTGATAGTTTAGTAAATAAAAAAATAATAAATTTAATATTTCCCCACAACGATTTTTTTTCTGGTATATAGTTCTTTTATAACTTATTTCCAACTTCTGTTGTACAAAAAGAAGAAAAAAAGTTGATAATTTAAATTTTTTTTTTTACACATATAACAAGTGTCTGAGCTTCTAATAATTCGAAATAAATTAAAAGTAATTATTTTGGAATTATGGAATAAAACAACATTGTAGCATTGATACTATGGAAAGTAAACATTATACATACTTATCGTGTTGCAAGTTCCTCAATAATATATTTGTTATCCTTTCAAAAAGACGTTATCGATTCCTATCTATCGATAATAATTCATCTCACAGAATAACGAATGCTTTTAATCATCTTAATCGCTTATAAAGATAATCGTGATTTAATTACCATAATTAGGGATATACGTGCGACAAAGTAATTAGAAAATCAGGTTTCGATGTATAATAAATTTTCTAGAAAATGAAAGTTTGAAAAGAATGAACATTCTAATTAATGAATCCCTGTTAAAATTAGATTTAAGAACATCCGCATACATATTTCATTAAAAAAATATTTCATATATTTACAAGTTGCCAAAACAAAAATGCAAACTTCGGTCTTAATTTCCCCAAAATTCCCTAAAAGAGATTTCCAAATAACTGAAATGAATATATAGAAATTCGGTATTTTAAGAATTATCTTTAAATGATCTTTTATAAATATTATTTGGTTTACAAAAAAAATATTTTCCTTATTTAATAATATGCTTTAGAGTATAATATTTTTTTTCTTAACGAGACGTTTTCGAACTTTCATTCCTTGGAAAAACAACAAACGATCATACTTTGAAAACACGCCCTTTCCCCCCTTAAAATAAAACTATCTGCAAGTTAATCTATTTCAAATCGTTTTTCTCAAAAACAAAATTGAACTGCTTTTCGCAAAGCAAGAGCATGAGGTAGATTCAAAACAATGTTTTTCCAAGAAGGGCAATGACTATTTCGAATTCGGTCAAGTTACAATAGTTATTGAAGCATACATTCAAAAGCTGATATTGAGCAGTACGAAAGATTTGTGCATTTGGTTTTCAAAGCACTATTCTTAGAAAATTGGACGTTCTTGGTAAATGTAGGGCATTTTGAAACAACTCCCTTATTTTTAACTAATAATACGACTATCAATAAAAAGTTAAATTGAGTGCCTCACCATCGGATTCGAAATTATTTTATTTGAAAAACCTTAAATCTATTTAATGGGTTTTGTCGAAACTTTGGACCATTTGATATCTAAAGATATATAATACACATTTCCATGACCAGAGAATATAGGCAGAACGTTTAGGGTTGCTATAAATTGTTCGGCGATGGTCATTGTTTGGCTGTATAACTACACGTAATAAACCATCGATTTTGCTATGCTTTAACTATTTTGTTTGTTGCTACTAAAGCTAAGCGATTTGCTTAAAATATAAGCAGAGTAGTTGGGTAAAAATGTTTTATTATGCCAATACAGGCCCAGTATTTTAGGCCCAGTACCCAATATTTTTTGAGTTATGCTTTTCAACGTTTCTGAAAATCGGACATCTTCATCAGTGTTCGAAAGAAAATTATAAAAAATAATTTTAAATCAACGTTGTGGTTTTAAAAATTAATAACCTTTGACTGGATTGAAGATCTTTATTAATTTCAAAAACGAAATTCTAAGAAATTCACTGAGCTAAAAAAAAAAAAAAAACACTGGAGTGAGTACTCCCATTGAGCGACAATGTGCTTCACCGTGCCGCGTGGATGTAAAGATTGAGAAAACGTTCTACAAATTAATTTAGCATGCTTCTGTTAGGGATGGCAACTGAAAAACCGAGGACACAGAGACATATCGTACATCATTGCTGGTTCGGTTAGGAATGCTATGAAATCGGACTGCTCAAGAGAGGTTGCCATGGTGAAAGAAAGTTTCAGTTCTCACGGATTCTAGTGACCATATATGGGTGTGAAACCGGGGTTTTGAAGACATAGAATAATGGAATGTACAAATGCGTGGGAGTTATTTAGCATATCATTATCGGAAAAGAGAAGTAATTTGGGAATGGATAATGGAAAACAAGGTTTGCAAATGTGGATGATTGTACTAAAACTTACAAGGCTGAAGAAGAACATATAAAAGTTGTTTTTGTAACCATTGAAAATCATTTAGCCATGGCAAAGAATTTTAAACAGTATTTTCTTGCTGACGACAAACTGATAGCAAGTTACGAGTGGGTTAGGGATACATTTCATAAGACTCCCGAAGGACTTTCAATTGATAAGGAAGAAAAATTCATAGACTTCACGACAAGTGGCGAAACCAATATTTTGGCCATAAAGAAATAAGATTAAAAAAAAAAGTGGGTAAATTACACATACATGATAAAAATTTCAAAATTTCAATACTATTATTAAAGGTGGATGGGGGGCGTCATGACTCTTCCCATACATATTTTCTGCGTACACTACTGGGGCTTGTACGATAGCGTGGGAAGACGAATGCCAACTACGTTTTTTTGGGCTCACATGGAGTGACGTCAGTCTACTACGAAACCCTAAAAAGTAGCTCTCCAAAATCGAAAGCTATTTTCATTCTTCTCGCAAGCTGCGAGAGGGGACGGGGCGTAGAACGTGCAATTCTTTGTGCGTCATCCGAAAATACGCTGTACAAAAAAATACCGCGAAAAGAAATAAAGCGGGAAACCCGAAAGGAATTCCAAAGAAGCCCTACCTTTCACTAAGGAGCATGAATGCTACAATAGCAACAAAAGGATCGGCTTTTTGTGATTTTGTCTGGCATTATAGGCCACTCGTAGAATAGGGTAGAACCCGACCCTCTTTTATACGAGAATCGAATTATTTGGAAACTGTTAAAAAACATATTATTAAATAACTTTTATAATTTTCTAAATTTTGCAAAGGAATTTTTTTAGACGATTTTTGGTACCAGGCATAAGTAGGGCTACCAGACGTCCCGTTTTCGCCGGGACAGTACCGTCTTTTGTCCTTGTTCTCATCATTCATACATACATACATACATATGAGCCCGATTCACAGACGCCATAAAAGCCAGTATTTCTTCTGAAAATCCCCATTGCCGGTGTAAAAATATCCTTATTTATTGCTGGTGCAATTGACAGTTCCATCTCCCACCCTAGGAACTTTATTGGAACGTTGCTAGTACCACTCGCTCGTATGATAAAGCGGTTTATTAGGAGCTAAATTGTTAAAAATTAAAATGAACTCCACTCTATCGTATAGTGATTTCTTCTATAGATTAAAAATGACAAAAAAAAGTTTGAAAAAGGTAGTTTCGTAAGAAAAATATAATAAAGTGTAAAAAATTAAATAAAATGTAAATAGCATAAAAAAGTTATTGTTAATTTTTTATTATTAATAATTCTTTCCCTCTTTAATCATCTAAGGATTAAATAGGTTAAAGTAGCACAGTAAGGAAAAAGTAGAACAATAAGACCCGGGTAGGCTTTTGGAATTTCTTGTAGCTCTAGTCATAAGGCATTTTTTTTGTTAGCGATCCCATTTTGAAAATATGAAAGTTTTACCAACTATACGTTAAATTTAATAAATTTTTCTTTTCATAATTTTTACTTTCGTTTAAAAAAATCGAATTGTCAGTGGAAAATTGAACACCACCAATTGTTCGGAAAAAAAAATCCTCTTACTATTATGAATTGTTTTACATAGCATTAGGATAAGCATACATTGTGTAACAATTCCTTTTCTTAGTTGGCACTGATATTGCAACACAACATAAATCCCCTTTCATTAGTGTTTTTCCTTTCCTAATATAACAATTTCTACATTCGCAATTGGTAATGATTTTTCGAGGTTATTTTAATCTACTCTCTTTGCGGCTTAAATAGGTTTAATTGTCAAATTGGATATCTTAACACTTTGCAAGCTGATGCAATGAGGGATTTTCTTTTTTTCCAACTTATTAAAAGTAGAGTTTACCAACAAAAATTTAATTTGTAATTCAACAACGCATTTAAAACGAATAAATGACATTGGTTTAAAAAAATTCGCAACTCATAGTGCAAGAAACTCATGTGTGGTGTACTATCTAAGTCAATAGAATTTGTATAGTAATTAATCTTTTTCTCCAAAATTCTCGCATATATTTAAACATTAAGTTAAAGTATTTTCAATGGACATGAGAAAGACAGGCAATCGAAAGGAAGAGTATTTAATTTTTAAGTTTTCTTTGCACTTGATGGCAATGATTGACAGACGATAGGTTATGATGATAAAGAAATAATATCAGTTACTCTCATTTATTTATGATGCGCACAAGTGATGATCATGGAAAATATACACACGGATCCAAGTTTCTACGCCTTGGTTGAAAGGTCAATGTTCAAATTCGAAGATAACTCATGTTCCCAACTTTCTTCACAATAATAAAAGTTACAAAAATTATAAGAACTGTACTTGTACTCTAAGTTTAGTTGAACTCTAAGTTATATTTGTACTCTAAGTTTATCTTTTACTAAGTTACTAAATACAAGTAAGTTATACTTGTACTCTAAGTTTATCTTTTACTAAGTTACTAAGTACAAGTAAGTTATACTTGTACTCTAAGTTTATCTTTTACTAAGTACAAGTAAGTTATACTTGTACTCTAAGTTTATCTTTTACTAATCTAAGTTTATCTTTTACTAAGTTACTAAGTACAAGTAAGTTATACTTGTACTCTAAGTTTATCTTTTACTAAGTACAAGTAAGTTATACTTGTACTCTAAGTTTATCTTTTACTAAGTATCTAAGTTACTACGTATATGAAAGTTATACTTGTAATCTAAGTTTATCTTTTACTAAGTATCTAAGTTACTATGTACAAGTAAGTTATACTTGTACTCTAAGTTTATATTTTCTTCATGAGAACTTTTCTTTAGCTAATAAGAACGACACTTGCACATTGAGTTCCATTAATAACACTAATTAGTAATTTAAGGTAATAAAAAGATCGTTCTTCTTTGAGAATATGGTAACACGGAACCTGCTTCGGACGCAATCTGTATATTCCCAATAAGAATATCAAGAAGAATATATTTTAAGTTCGAAAAATATTTGAGCAAAAGCCATATCAACCAAACTGGATATTAGCCATTTTACCAATATTCTTTTGCAAATATTTTTAATCACTTGTGTTCATTGCCCCGTTCCACTGGAAAATGTTATTGTCGTGCGATATAAACGTATTTAGACCGAGACCTAGACCTTATGCCATATACTTTTAAACTTTTATAACATTATTATAGACCTTATGCCATATACTTTATCTTTTCTAAGATAAAAAGAATTAAACTTTTATAAAATTATTAGAGTTAGTGAGTCAGTGAAACAGTAGAGTTAGTGAGTCATTGAGACAGTAGAGTTAGTGATTCAGTGAGACAGTAGAGTTAGTGAGTCAGTGAGACAGTAGAGTTAGCGAGTTAGTGATTTAGAGTTTATGAGTCCCTAGGCTGAATATGTGTTGCGGGCCCACTAAATACAGGGGAGGGGGGTTTATGGAATACCCCCAGAAATATGAAAGAGGGGGGGGGGGTCTATTTTTGTTTTTTAAATATATATTTCGGGACTGCAAACTAAATAATTTTTAAGTGTACCTATGAAATTGGGATATATACATAATAAATTTAAAAATAAAATGTTACAAAATGTCAAGGTTTCAACGAATCTGAAGATGCAATGGCATTCTAGAATCTATGATAATGATAATA
The DNA here is from genome assembly GCA_963932185.1 of Troglohyphantes excavatus. Taxonomy (NCBI): domain Eukaryota; kingdom Metazoa; phylum Arthropoda; class Arachnida; order Araneae; family Linyphiidae; genus Troglohyphantes; species Troglohyphantes excavatus. The sequence goes on from OZ010667.1 coordinate 13,574,931, forward strand.
AATTATTGCACTCACGTCTTTGTATTACCTCAGATGGCTCTAATCAAAATAAAAATGTAAGAAAATTAAAAACAACTGATTTAAAGAAAAAAAGTAAAACAAAGAAGTGTAATTATCATAAATGATTTTTTTTAAAGAACATAAAAGTATTAAGGTATATTACATTGTATATAAATCTGTTAAAAAAATATCATTTTTTTCCATCATGAAAAGATTGTAGTATACTATTTTCATTAGAATTTGTATTATCATTTTCATTAGAATTTGCAAGTATTAGGGTATATTTACATTGTACAAATCTGTTAACAAAAATAGATTTTTTTTCCATCATAAAAAGTTTATGGTATACTATTTTCATTTGAATTTGCTTTATCATCCTTCCAAATAATGTTTTCGTGAGTTGACTGCTTTTTTTTGAGCGTATGTGGTGCAGACCCCTAGGCAGCAATCTATGCCTAAATCCAGCCCTAGTTTGGACCTAATAATTAGCTTAAACCTACCCCACTCTTGTAGTACAACGGATAAAGGCACTGGACTGCGGTGACTTAGGATATGAGTTCGATTGTCGATTCCTGATTGTAATTGTCGATATTTATTGAAAGTGATTTATAAAGGCAGCCTATGTAGGCAAGCTACTGCTCTTTTTATTCATTTTTGAGTACATGTCCTTTTTAAAAATGAACTTCGGAACATCGAAAGCAACCAAAAATTAGTACATTTATCTTATTTTTGAGTGCATATTTTCAACTGTGCACCTAATACCTTAAATACAATAAATTGACCAAAAAGGGTTACAATTGTAGTTAAAAATATTAAATCCTAACAGAATAAGTCATACATCAAATCGAATATAAAAATAAGAATAGAAATTGTCACGAGAGGAAATTGCAAGGATTACGCTCGCATGGGAAAGACCAAAAGTTTGTTTATAAATAAGAGCATGCGGGCAATTATTTTGATCTCAAGATACACACACACACAGTCTGTGCAATTTAACCGCAGACGTGGAAGCTTGCCAAGGGCCCGCATGCTTCGGTTCCCGCCAGTCGCAGTTAATTCAGTTTTAAAATAAATCTAGCATACGTGGAGCCTGTGCTTGAAGGGATTCCTTAAGAATTCACTGAAAGTTCTAAAGAGAACACTGTTGGAAATGGTACTCAAATATAAGTAAAATGTACTTATTTTGATTACATTCGATGCTTATTATAGCTCCGAATACATAAAGTTCAATTATCACGTTCGTGTAAAATGAGTCTAAACGTCTCGTAGACTACGGCAAGTACAGCCGGGCTGAACCTAATTTTATTAGTGTATTTTAAAACTAACATAAGATATTTTACTAATTTTCTTAAATGAAGATTAGAATTGAAAATTCTACGGTAAGTAAACTAAATCTCCGATAAATAGCAAGCCTGTTGCCGTAATGCACAATTCAGGAGGGGGGGAGGGACTCAATTGATTCAAAACTGCAGCCAAAAAGCGAAGTACGAAATCGGCTGCATCTTTGCCATGGCAACCTCTACGTAGTATAAAGATCCCCCCCCTGCTAATGCACTGCTTAGTGGCGAGTTACAGCCCGAAATGAATTTTCTGATTTGGGTTGCACTTGGTATTCGATAAACTGATTGGCTCGTGCGTGAATCGCGGGGATGGGTGGGAGAACCGAGAATCTCTCCAAAAGGAAATAGTTTTCGCGATAAATTTACTGTGTGCTGTTGTTTCGTTATTTAAGCTAATATTAAAATTGACAGACTCGCATGTTTAAAAGAAAGGAGGGTTGTTTTAATTTTCAAAAAATAAGTTTTTTCTATTTTTTTCGCATGTTATAATTTTGTGAAAATTGGAAGGAAACTTTGGTTTGAGAAGTAAATAAGTAAAGAATTTCCGTTCATGTATGATTGTGGAAAATAGGGGGGAGGGGGGATTTCGGCTGCACTGACATTTTCGACCACCACGTGCCGCAACTGCTAACGTAAAATTTTACGGGAATTTGTGCTGCATATTTAAAGTATGTTGAGGACAGATTAAACTTACATTCAAGACAGATTAAACTTAGTGGAGGACAGATCAAACTAAACTATCAGGACAGATTAAACTTTTGGCATATTTTTTTTTCGTAAACACTTTGAAGTATTTACGAAAATGACATTATTGTAACAATATTGAGATTTGAAATTTGTCTTGTAAATGGTTGATTCCCGGATCTAACAAGGACATGCCATATACTTTATCTTTTCTAAGATAAAAAAAATTAAACTTTTATATAAAATTCTCGAGAAGGACAAACCTCAGATATGTCACTTCTCTTCTCACTTATCTGTCTGAAGCAGTGAGGAAAGGGGCTTCGACTCACATGTCAAATGCTGCAGTTTTGCTCAACACTGATCTTTGCACTTCGGCAGCTGCAATCTGATGATGCGAGTTATGGAAAGGAGACAATAGCAACAGGGAGCGAGAGAAGTTTTATTAATTATCTGTCATAAATGGAGACCCAGATGACTGTTTCCGTATTAACAGATATGTGTAAAAGTGGAAATATACCTTAGGGGTGTTCCACAGGTGCCTTGGCACACAGTGGCGGCGGTTGGATGCTAAAAGTGCGGGGGAAAGACCATGAGGAAATAAGAAGTGTATGTTGGGGGGGGGGGGGGACCCACCTTACTCTACATGATTATATGCTATTTATCTCCATAAAAGGATTCCACGAAGATTTATGGATATGAGATGGAATTGTATATTGCAGTTGCGGACGACTCCCTTGTCTCACGTCGTACAAAAATGTCAGAGGAATGGAATGGGTTTGCGTCCATTGTTTGTAGAAATGGGGGGACGTGGGGGGGGGGGGGGTATGTTTTATTTTTAAAAAATGCAATATTAAAAAATGAGGAACAACATCCAAAAAAGTGCGGGGGCAACCGCCCCTCTAGTCCCCCCGAATCGCCGGCACACGGTCCCGCGCTTTGGTAGGGGCCCTTTAAGACAAGGAAACACAGGTACGTGGATAGAACGCCAGGATACAGGATAGAAATATCAGGATATAAACGCCATGTTACTCTTTTAGGGTGATCTATTTGGCATTATAAATCCGAGAAAAAAACCACGATCGACATAAATTTGGCTGGTTCTATTGAAAATTCAGATTCGCTAAGTATACAATTTTGAAATAAAGCAGGGAAAGTAAGGGGCGTAAATAGGAACTTGCGACGTTTGACATAATCACTTGTTTATCTTCGTTCTGTTGGTGACCTTTTACAAGGCCTGATTTACCATTAGGCACGTTAGGTCTAGGGCCTCCAACTTCTATTATCCATAAAATGTAGATAAGTTGGCCGTATTTGTAATATTTTTTTACTATTATTGAAACTTTTCAGCAATTTTTCCAAAATTTTTGTAATATATATATTTTTTAAAAGAATATTTAACTTAATTTTCTTTTCTTCAAATTTATTTTGTACGAAAAGGCTGTTGTGACGCCTAGTAGGACATTTCTAAATCAGGCTCTGTCTGTTAATGCATGTGTACATGTCCCTCTATAATCTGCTGAAATGGCATCTCACATACCAACCTTTAAAATTTAGTCTAAGAGGCCCATGGATTTATTCGCATAGGGCCTTGCATCTTACAAGGGAGGCCCTACCTGAGTATTACAATCATTGCCGTCTTTAGGGGTGTGCGACGCGTGCCGGCCACCGGAAAGTTCCAATTGCGGCCCATGACAACCTTTTATCTGGGCGATAAACAATTGTTTTCTTCTTTGAGAATATGATAAACCTGGCTCCCTTCGGCCGCAATTGGGCTATTACCCCGGCCAACGCACAGGGAGGAACGTTTCAAAAGGTCTCGCGATCGGTAAAAACATTGATAGCATGAAATGTTGTAGAGAAAAATTTATTACTATAAAACTCCAATTGCATAATTATTTTTTTTGTTTGCGCTTACTCATATCTAAGTAATTTCGCTCACTGATCGGGTTAGGTGGCATATAGAGAAATAACTATTATTTTTAATGTAAAAAAAGGAAGTAATAGACAGATTTATTTTTTTATTTATTTCTGAAAAATTATTATTTAGCTTATTTTAAAAAGGGGGGGGGGGGGGACTAAACATTTCTGAATAAAGGGCCCCAGCTACACACGATTAGGTTTACACTCATCCCCGAGGCTGCTAAAGGCGGCCCTGGTTACAAAAAAAATAAATCCACATTCAAACTACATATTTAATATAGCATATACTCCATAATTAGTATGTATTTTCTAGGTACTCATAATTAGCATAACTTTGTCAAAGGTAGTTTCTACTAATGTAATGGAAACGGTTTTAATCTAGAAAAGATTACGATTTATTCACTTTTAATTGTATATCTTTACAAATCCCCTTTTTTTTCTCTTGCGAACGTATTTGCTTTAAAAAATAGTAGGCCACGACCTTTTGGCCCAATCAAATATGGGAACATACTGATTGCGTCCGAATTGGAATCGAGTCAACATGTTGTCAAAAGAAAAATCGTTAGTTCTATTGCTTTAAATTAGGGTTGCCATTGGGACGTAATCTGATTAACCCGTTAAATACAGAGCAATACTTAAAATATTTGAAGTCTCGAAGGTTCATTGATGAATTCTCAGTGTTTAATATGTATCATTGCCACTTCCAACTGTCTTTTTAAAGTATAAAGGCATAAATTAAAATTTAAAACCTCTCTATTTGCAATATATATGAAGATATATTAATTATATGAAGTTGATAACAATGAACGTTCCAATAGTATACATGTATGAATAAAATATACCTTTGTATTAAATAATTTTTATCTCAATGACATCGTAATATTTATAACAAAAATGGAATGCATTTTCTAAAGAAAAGCTCTATGTCCGGATCTTTAAAAATTATGGAACTGACTAATTAAGATTCCATAGAGCAATATTAATACTATAAAATTCAATAGAGCAATATTAATACTATAAAATTCAATAGAGCAATAGGGTAATACTTTTTAAAAATTAATTCCTAAAATAATTCTAATATATTTTTATTTTTATGTTCGAATTTTGTAGTAGAGTAATTAAGAAAAAATTTCTATTCCAAAAGATAAAGTTTCGGCAGCAAAATAATCGCTAAATTTAATTGTTACTGAATAAAATTATTTAAAATTCTTGAGAACATATTTTTGACATTCTAAAGCATCAATGAGAGTTGTATGTGAATTTATTTACATACTAGTACATCATCTAAAATCTATGTTCTCCGAAGAATTCTTTTAAAGTTTTTTTCAAGCAAATAAATATTTATATAAAAAAAAAGACTTACCCAGAGAAAGTTCCAAATAAACCCAAGAGCCTATTCCGTGTTTACGATTTCCAAACGAGCTTGATGCAATCGGAAGCGTGCCGATTACAACCGAAACAATGCGAAGGAGTTTGTGGAGCACGAACGCGAATTTCACTCAAAAATCATTTGCGAAAGATCCGGAGCGGGCAACTGTTGGCGCGCACGACAGCGAGGATAACATCTGTTTCTGAAGTCGAGTGGAGAAACCGGGCACACGTCTGGAGGGCCGTGTTGGGGTTTTTGTAGGGTTGCTTTTCTCGCGGGAAAAACATCGCCAAACCGGCAAGGAAGGAATCGCCAGATTGGATCTCTTCCTCTTTACCTTTCTTTCTATTTATCTATTTTCTTCTCTTTCTCACTTTTTCTATCTCTTTCCCATTATATCTATCTCTTTTTCTCTTTCTCATTATTTCTATCTGTTTTTCTCTATATGTGTCTCTTTCCATCTCGCTCCTTTCCCTCTATCTTTTTCTTCATACATTTATTTCTATTTATCTTTATATATTTTTTTCTTTATAATTCTCAATAATCTCACTATATATCTCTCTTTTTGTGTCTCTTTACATTCTCTTTTTCTCTATATTTTTTCTATCAGTCTTTTTCTTTTTACCTTTCTTTTTATTTATATAAAATTTATTATTATCTTTATATTTTTTTCTTTATAATTCTCAATAATCTCATTATTTCTCTCTCTTTTTGTGTCTCTTTACATTCTCTTTTTCTCTATATTTTTCTATCAGTCTTTTTCTTTTTACCTTTCTTTTTATTTATATAAAATTTATTATTATCTTTATATTTTTTTTCTTTATAATTCTCAATAATCTCACTATTTCTCTCTCTTTTTGTGTCTCTTTAGATTCTCTTTTTACTATATTTTTTCTATCAGTCTTTTTCTTTTTTACTTTTCTTTTTATTTATAACTCTTCTATTTTCTCTTCTTCTATTTCTATTTATATCTCTATTTTCCTTTCTTTTTCTTTCACACTATTTTTTTTCTCTTTTTCTGTTTCTCTTTATCTGTTTATTTCTTTCTCTTTATCTATCTTTTCTTCTCTTTGTGTCTTTTTCCTCCTCTCATTTTTCTCTTTATCGTTTTCTTTATACATTTCTTTCTATTTATCTTTCTACTTTCCTCTTTTTCTCTTCTACCTTCTTTTTACCTGTCTCTTTATGTGTTTCTTCCCCCTCTTTCTTTCCTCTCTATGTCTTTCTTTTTTTTACTTTTCTTTTTCCTCTTTCTATCTTTCTATTTATCTGTATGTCTCTCTTTATAATACATAAAGCGAAAGAGAAAAATAATTTTTCCCTCTATATTTTCCTCTTTCTCTGTATTTCTTCTCTTTATGTGTCTTCTTTATGTTATTCTTTCTCTTTATGTGTGTGTATCTCTTCCCCTTTCTCTATTTCTATATCTCTCCATTTCTTTCTGTCTCTCTCCCTCTTTCTTTCCCCCCTTTTTTTTCTTTATTTCTGTCTCTCTCTCTTTTATTAATCTTTCTCTAAATATTCATTACAAATCTTCTAAACAGGGATTAAAAAAAAATCTATTACCCAAAATGAATGAAAGCATCAAAATTTCTGTAGTTCCATTACATCTAAACAAGTTTCTAAATATATTTTTAAACTCTTAGCAATAACACTGATTTTTTAGATCACTTCGATCGTCAAGACTACTTTCGTCATATTTAACAATATTTTCGTCATTTAATCAGGTAACTTGTGACTAATCAAGAATCCTCAAATTTTTAACGAAACTAATTTACTTAGTTTCCATTAACCTTTTTCTGGGGCATATATTGCCTCATTTTTGACGAAAGTAATTTGCTCAGTTTTCTTTATATGTGGTTTTCTATAGCCACAGGTTCAGGGAAAGTTACATAATTTTTTTTTGCGAAAGTATATATACTTATTACAGAAGTTCGATATTTGTAAAGTAACCCAAATTTACTCAATTCTTTTGTATGACTTAATTTTCTTTAAAAAGTTTGCTAATTGAAATCTTGCTTTTTTTTTGTTCCGTACTGGTTTTAAATTTTATAGTACTAATCTGGGCAATAGCCCAATTGCGGCCGCAGAAAGTCGGGTTTACCATATTCTCAAAGAAGAAAACCTTTATTTATCGCCTAAACAAAAGGTTGGCATGGGCCGCAATTGGAACTTTCCGCTAATCTGATATAAAGTGACTTCTGAAGTACATATATTACTTCAAAATCATAGACGAAAGAGGGTAAAAAGGGGCGGATTGGAAGGGCTGTAAAAATTTTAAATCCGTTGCTGATCATTTATGATTTAGATCTACATAAATGTCAAACATATATTGGAAAAAGTGAAGGTACAGTCATTATAAATTTTTTTTTTACTTAAAAATGAGTACCTGAACCTACTCATTTTTCTTTGAGTATAATTGTATCGTAAATGAGCGATAACATACTCAAATTTAAATAACCATACTTTCTCAAAAATGAGCAGTGTGATTTAATATTTCTCATCTCAGCTTTTGTTCAAGCCATCTTAACAAAGAAACCTGACGAACATAAACTAGTTGTTCAGAAGTTGGTTTTCTATATTATTTGATTGCTTAAATGGAAACTGAGTTATTACAACTAAATTATTTTACTTCCCATTCTTTTGAAACATATTTGTAATATTTCTTCTGTTAATAACTTCTTCAAGTCGCCCTGGTAGTTTACAGGATAACGCTTTGAACTGCGGTGTCTGAGAACCTGGGTTCGATTCTCGGTAAGTCTTGGTTGTAAATGTCGATATTTATTGAAGACAGTCTATATAGGCTAGCATCTGCTCTTTTTTTTCATTGTACTCATTTTTAAGTAAATGTCTTTTTCAAAATTGAAACTTATGTATTCGGAACCTTCGAGCATGGATCCTTTGTAGTAGAGGAGTCATGACGTCACTCTCTCTAACATCAAAGTGAAGCCGACATGTATGGCCTCAGACACGTGGTTAATGACTTCATTCCATTCATAAATTTTCACAGTTACAGATTTCCCAATTCATCAGCCAATCGCGAGTATTTTTTAATTCATAATTTTGAAGAGATGTCACGTGATATGGGCCTTTCGCTCTGAGATGTGGGATTCACGATTATGACGTCATATTCTCTTTACTACAGACCATTCATGCTCCAAGTTCCGAACCATGATAAGCAACGAATATACTCAAAAAGGAGTATATTTTACTTATTTTTGAGTATCTATTTTTAACAGTGGTCATTTAGAACAGCTAAATAATTGTTTTTTGAAAAAAAAATATGTAAAAAATATCAACAAAAATAAATTCCGTGTTCTACACAATTCCATCTGACCTGACAAGACGAGAGAAGAGGATTCCGGAGCAAGTACATGTTTTTTTTTTAAATTGAAACTTATGCATTCGGAGCCATGATAAATATCGAATATACTCAAAAAGGAGTACATTTTACTTATTTTTGAGTATCTATTTTCAACAGTGGTCATTTAGAACAGCTAAATAATTGTTTTTTGAAAAAAAAAATATCTAAAAAATATCAACAAAAATAAATTCCGTGTTCCACACAATTTCATCTGACCTGACAAGCCGAGAGAAGAGGATTCCGGAGCAAGTACAAGTTTTTTTTTAAAATTGAAACTTATGCATTCGGAGCCATGATAAATATCGAATATACTCAAAAAGGAGTACATTTTACTTATTTTTGAGTATCTATTTTCAACAGTGGTCATTTAGAACAGCTAAATAATTGTTTTTTGAAGAAAAAAAATATCTAAAAAATATCAACAAAAATAAATTCCGTGTTCCACACAATTTCATCTGACCTGACAATCCGAGAGAAGAGGATTCTGGAGCACGTACATGTTTTTTTCAAAATTGAAACTTATGCATTCGGAGCCATGATAAGTATCGAATATGCTCAAAATGAGTACATTTTACTTATTTTTGAGTATCTATTTTTAACAGTGGTCATTTAGAACAGCTAAACAATTGTTTTTAGAAAACCAATATGTAAAAAATATCAACAAAATTAAGTTCCGTGTTCCACACAATTTCATCTGACCTGACAATCCGAGAGAAGAGGATTCTGGAGCACGTACATGTTTTTTTCAAAATTGAAACTTATGCATTTGGAGCCATGATAAGTATCGAATATGCTCAAAATGAGTACATTTTACTTATTTTTGAGTATCTATTTTTAACAGTGGTCATTTAGAACAGCTAAACAATTGTTTTTAGAAAACCAATATGTAAAAAATATCAACAAAATTAAGTTCCGTGTTCCACACAATTCCATCTGACCTGACAATCCGAGAGAAGAGGATTCTGGAGCACGTACATGTTTTTTTCAAAATTGAAACTTATGCATTTGGAGCCATGATAAGTATCGAATATGCTCAAAATGAGTACATTTTACTTATTTTTGAGTATCTATTTTTAACAGTGGTCATTTAGAACAGCTAAACAATTGTTTTTAGAAAACCAATATCTAAAAAATATCAACAAAATTAAGTTCCGTGTTCCACACAATTCCATCTGACCTGACAATCCGAGAGAAGAGGATTCTGGAGCACGTACATGTTTTTTTCAAAATTGAAACTTATGCATTCGGAGCCATGATAAGTATCGAATATGCTCAAAATGAGTACATTTTACTTATTTTTGAGTATCTATTTTTAACAGTGGTCATTTAGAACAGCTAAACAATTGTTTTTAGAAAACCAATATGTAAAAAATATCAACAAAATTAAGTTCCGTGTTCCACACAATTCCATCTGACCTGACAATCCGAGAGAAGAGGTTTCCGGAGCAAGTACATGTTTTTTTCAAAATTGAAACATGTTTTCGGAGCCATGAGCAGTATCGAATATACTCAAAAATGAGTAAATTTTACTTATTTTTGAGTATCTATTTTTAACAGTGGTCATTTAGAACAGCTAAATAATTGTTTTGAGGAAAAATACATGTAAAAAATAAATATGCAAAAAATAACAATATTAAGTTCCGTGTTCCACACAATTCCACCTAACCTGACAATCCAAGAGAAGAGGATTCCTACCGATTTACCTTTTCGACAATCCGAAAATGGATATCCCTTGCTATTTGCTTATGCAGATCCCTTATCCATGCCTTATTCCATCCGGTGTTTGGGTAATCTAATTTCATGCTTTGGCTGGCTCTGCAGTTGTTTATGCGTTCGAGACCAGCGACCGCTCTGATCGAGGGGGAGTTTACTTCCGCAGATGAGTGCGCTATTCCCTGATTGCCCGGAGGCTTTTTATTGGGATGCGAGAGTGAGAAGCATGCGTAAAAACGTCTCGGTGCACGCGAAATTCACTTTGGCAACCAAGCCATTCGCGATAAGATCCGGATGATGGTTCATTTATTGTTATTTTCTCTGAGATTGTGAATCGCTTTGTCGTCTTCAATGGGGACCGTAGCACGCAAATGCAATTTGGAGAGTGGTATTAAAACCTTTGAATGGGTTTGTTGTATATTGATGGGTGGAAGAACTTTCCTTTAAAAGGATTACTTATTGAAGTGTATGATTTTCCCGAAAACTAGCCATTCCAAGGAATTTATTAGTTAAAACAATGGAATGCAGTTGAAGACTAAAAAGATAGAATGTTGCTCAATCAATGTGGAAAGGAAATAGAACTTTGAGGCCTATTCTACACGAAAGAGAAAAACGCTCTTGTGAGGTTGTCGGTGATTGGAGAATTCATGCCACGTGTTATGGATTATCGAATCACCGAGAACCTCACGGTTGTTTGTGTAGTTCGCGAACGTGTAAAACGCGCGTGAGGTTGTTGGTGATTGGATAATTTATACCACGTGGTACGGATTTTCGAATCACCGAGAAGTTCACGCGCGTGTTTCTCGTTCGTGTATAATGGGCCTAAGAGAGTAAAACTCCAATTATCCGGACTCCAATTATCTGGATCACTTTGATTGGAAAAAAAAGAAATCAACAAAATTCGAATTTTAAAAGTTTTTTTATCTATAAATCCTCTTTCTGGCCTTTCGTTTGCGAATATGCAAAGATTTTTGCCGAGAAAATCGAAGGTTTATCTGCATTTAACACGCGTAACGGGTAGCTTCAGAATTTTATGTCAAGGCACGGTATCCGTGATTTAGAAATAATTGGCGGGGAAGCTCATTAGAAGAAAACTTTATTGAAAATTTCAAAATGGAAATAAAATCTTATGGCATATTAAAATAAAAATTCAACGTTAAAACTACGCAATAAAAATATATAAAATCTAGACATGTTCATGTCCAGCATTATTGAATATAAAACCACGTGGGCAGACGATATTCCATGTGGCCGACGACAATCTTGAAACCACGTGGCAGACGATAATCTAGACATGTTCATGTCCAGATTTTATGTATTTTTAGTTTGCGTAGTTTTTTGTATTTTTAATATTCTTAACGCGAGTTGTTATAAACGAGATAAAAATAAATATTTTATATTTATTTTTATCCTAAAATCTTATGACGCCAAACTTTTATATAACGCAGTTGAGACAAGGCCGCCTTATTTGGAAAATTCGCTATTTTACTAAATAATTTTTTTTTAATGAATTATTCAATTATCCGGATATTTGATCATTCGGACAGGGTCCGGTTCTAATGGGAGAGTTGCACGTGACGTATAAACCTGGTAACTTACTTTAGTAGTTTCGATTTCTTCCCTACATCAGACAACTTTGCTTTTGTTTGTGGTTTGTTTAGTCGCTACGCTTGCAATTATGGGAAAGTTTGTTTATAATATTTGTTTTTTCCAAATAAGTAATATTTTTTTTCTATATATGATTAAATTTAAATACAGAAATGCTTATATTATATTTGTATATAATTAGAATTACAACAAAATACGGGAAAATACTTTTATTTCAACACAAAAATACTTGATAAACGATGAGTACAATCTACCTCAGTGTATGTAGTAAATATTTCTATATTGAGGTATTATTTAAAGACTAAAACTTAAAATTATAGTACAGGAGCTAAAGCTCCATGCTAACCCTACGGAACTTCTTCGGCGTCTCGGAACTTTCTCCATGTTCTGTTGGAACAGCGGTCTTCTTCTTCTCGCCGTGAAACTCTCCCATTGATCCGAATAATTGATCTGTTAATTGCATTGTGGCTTAATTGGGCAATTGTAATTTAAAAATAAGCAATTGTAAATGTCGATATAAAAATGCTTGTGCATTAACAATTAATTTTGAATTATTGAATAAAAAACTATATGGTCAGACGATATTTTAACACTAAGATTACATGCGCATGACGCCACTTATCCCACAAGATAACGCACGTGCATAGAGTCCATAAACATCTTAAAATGCGAATTTTATTCTACATGATGTTTGAACCAAGAATTTTTTTATTGAAGTCGGTGTTGCTAAATAGACTGCGTTGCGCAAGATTACTTTAAAAATAATTTTTATTTCATTTTGTAGAATTCTAAATATTGCAACTTTCAACTGTTTGTTATATATTTATTTTTAAAGTTAGACTTTTTATCATTTGTTATCATTACAGTTTTTATCAATAATTACAGAATTACAGATAACACTATAATTAAATTACAGATAATACTAGTTTAATTTTGTGATTTAATGTAACTTAATCTCTAAAAATAGAAAAAATCAATTATTCCAAGTGATTTCCCCAAAACTGTTTTAAAGAGAGTCCTAAAAACGCAATGTCGATGAGTCGACATCCCTGGCCTTGAGGTTATTCCCGGAAATACAGAAAATCCGATCTTCAGCCGGTTAATTTCAGTTAATTTTAAACGAAGGTCACGGTGAAAAAATGTCACAAGGTTGACAAAATGCTGCGAAGACTTCTGACTTCCACTTCCTTTCTACCTATCAGATTTACGTTACACTTTTTTAAGGTTGTTTGAGAAAATGGAAACCCATTTCCCAACAACCGTGCGTATAAATAAAACTGGATTTTTAAAAAAATCTTTTTAAAGTTTACAAGTTTGATATTAGTACAGGAAAGTACATGTCTATAATTGAGGGGTTTGCTGAAAAAAGGAGGTAGCTCCGATTATTCAAGTTTGCAGAAAGCCTTAAAAAACGTTTGAAAATTGAAAATTCCAAGTTGTGTGAAGATAATCTTTTTGATCAATCTTGTTAATTGTTCCTACATATTATGACAGTATTTTCACACAAAAATATATCTTCCAGATGACGTGGCACATGTTGGATTGTTGGAGCTACCTCTTTCTTGCAACCAAATAGATGCTCTGTCTACGTCTATGAAAAATATTTCACTAAAAAAAATACAATTTACTATAATATTTTATTTAAAGAAAAACAATTGGAGCTACGTGTTTCTGGCACCAAACGAACAAGTATTTTTTTTTACCGCTAGATAATACATGTTACTCCAAATTCCCCTAGATTGGAGCTACATCCTTTTTGCAGCAAACCCTTCAATTGTATTTAGGGAGTAAAGAAATGTTGGTTTATTAAAATTCCAACTAAACTAAAATTTAAAAGTACATAAAGCTATAACTAAACTTATTCGAATAAAATATGATTAACGATAGATCAACCAAAGAATGTCTGCTTAATTCAAACTGCATCAAATTGTAAACAATTAGCAATAAATACAGTTGTGTATTATAATAATTTACTTACAGCTTTTATCATTTATGACAGTACTTTATGCAGTACTTTACAAGTAAAATGATAGGTTATAAAACCTAATTTAGAACGTTAAGGGTACAACTCCTGTATTGAAATGATATATACTATATTATTATTTACTTATTATGTCATCAATATCATCTAGTGGATAAGGGCATGAAACTTACACAGGACACTAAGGACTTGCATTCGAATCCTGTTTAATACATGATCAGATATGAGTAAAGATCCTCAGATAATACTCTCAGATATGAATAAACACGAATAATAATGTTATTATAGAATTAAAAAAAATAGAAATTCATTTCCTCTGAAATATTTTTATTCTTTTTTTTTTAACTGGGCAAGGGGCCCCTCCATAAGAGCGGGGCCCTGTGCGGTGGCGTACGTCGCACACCCCTAAAGACGACCCTGTTTATTATACATATATAATTATATTTGTGAAAGTATTTGTTCTATAATTATAGTTAGCGAAAGTATTAGTTCTATAATTATAGCTAGCAAAAGTATTTGTTCTATAATTATAGCTAGCGAAAGTATTTGTTCTATAATTATAGCTAGCGAAAGTATTTGTTCTATAATTATAGTTAGCGAAAGTATTTGTTCTATAATTATAGCGAAAGTATTTGTTCTATAATTATAGTTAGCGAAAGTATTTGTTCTATAATTATAGTTAGCGAAAGTATTTGTTCTATAATTATAGTTAGCGAAAGTATTTGTTCTATAATTATAGATAGCGAAAGTATTTGTTCTATAATTATAGATAGCGAAAGTATTTGTTCTATAATTATAGCTAGCGAAAGTATTTGTTCTATAATTATAGTTAGCGAAAGTATTCGTTATGTATGTGATAAACGACAGTAAAGATGACGTGCAGTACATTTATATTAATCGTTTTATATTCATCTCGTTTTCGTCATCACGCACAACGCTTTACGTCACGATTTTATCGTGAGAACGTGAGCTACTTGTTTGACGTTCCTCCTACGTCATCGAGTATTACGACCTGTTCCTGATAGCTTTCTTTCGCAGGTAGACTTCTTCAATAAAGCTAAGAAGTTCTCAATTTCTCTTTCTATATATAGATAAAAGTATATAAGGGTTCAACTTTCTTATAAAATAAGTAATAAAATGGAGTATCCAAAATGAAAGGACTTTAAATATATAATTATGTGATATAGCCATGACTTTTTCTATCTTAATTTAAAAAAAAAAAAAAAATTGATTTCCGTTGAAGTTGTCCTCGCAGACACATTTCATAGCTAACGGATGGACAGATAAAATGAATTCGAAACCTGCAAATGTCCCATTTTAAGCATAAAATGAAACTTATTTAAAATTAGTATAATTTATTAATTACTATTTATCTAAAAACATATTAAAATATCATCGGATATGTATGCCAAGTATCAAGACGGTATGATATTGAAAAAAAAGGTTGTTAAAATTCAATTGCAAACGAGTACATACTTTAAACATTGCAGCAAATTTTTTGTACAATGCTCCTTTCTTTTGTCTTGCACCTTCCAATAGTTTATGTTTTGATGACGGCATACCGTGAAAATGGTAATTCAGATAAGCTTAGCAAGCACATGCAGTACTGGAGTGATTTTCAATTCAAATGGAAAAGGACAGACATACAAACCTCTCAGAAAACTGATTTTTGAGAAGGGGAAAAAATTCCACCGACATTGTGAGGGAGCGAAGAGGATCACAATTAGGGGCGTTATTTTTTTTAACAGGAGTCATTTACAATCCTTTCTTAAAGCACGTAGGGGAGGAATGGGTCTTTTCATCGAAAATACCTTACTTCAAAGCAAAGAATTTCTGGATTAATGCATTGTACATTTCGGCTTTACTGCCTCCCCATTTCAAGTGTTAAGAAAATTAACCCTTTACATGAACAAACAACCAAGACAATCATTCAGACCTATAACCTCATCGTCCCCCCCCCCCCCCCCCCACAAAAAGTCGAATGATCTGTCTTCAAGGTTGTTTGACCACTGTTCTCCTTAAAACATCCCTTCAGAGGACAGAAGGGAAATGAGCAGGAGATACATGTGGGGTAGACCAGGAAATGCGACGTGTATTTTCTCTATAGAAATCAGAGAAAAAAATCTTCGTTTTTTTTTAACTTGTTATTTTTTAAAAACATAATATAGATTTTAAACTGGCTAGGGGGGGGGGGGGGGTTCTAACCCAAGGTAACCCAATGCTACCGTTCAAGCGATCTCAATGAAACCTGACAAACTTAAAATAGTAGTTTAGAAGATGGTTTTCCAAATTATTCTTGCTTGTGCATCGTCTTCTAAAACATATTCTTCGAACCGCTTCTACACGCGCCTTTTTTCCAATAATGAGGAATAAGTGCCTTTTCATTTCAACGGGCCGTATATATATATATATATATATATATATATATATATATATATATATATATATATATATATATATATATATATATATATATATATATATATATATATATATATATATATATATATATATATATATATATAAATATATATATATATATATTTTTATATATGCAATATTTCAAAATTGAAAAAGTGGAAAATTTTAATATTTTAACCTATTTGTATCTATTTTGTAACTTATTTCCTTCCCGTGCGTAGAACGGGTATTTTAGCATAAATATATATTTGTATATATTCCTGATTGCCCCTCTTTCTCCCCGAGATGAAATCCTGGTTCCGTCCCTGCCCTACGGCCATCCCCTCGTTATATCTTCCAAGAAAGCAATTAACGATTAAAACCGCAATTCTGTTAAATGTCCTGCTCATTACGTGGATCGAAGTGGTACAACTTCCGCCTGTGCCTCAGCACACCCCATGTGCAATCTTCCGTTTCCGGCGTCCATCCAGGATGCAGCTCAGGGAAAATATTTACTTCTGTGAAGAGACAATGACGTTGGTCATTTCATCCGATACGGAGCGCATGACTCTCGTTTCGAAAAACAATTACAAGTGACATGCGCAGAACACTTTTGAAGACGTCTTCGTTGTAAGGTTAACCCTTTAAACTTGATTTAAATTGGTTATTTAGTTATTATTGGGAAAGGTCGGGAATAGAACAGAATCGTTTGTTTTAAATGGATGGATTGTATTGTTCGTGAATTTGAGGTTAAGTGCTCAATTGAATCTTCGAATTGTAATCTAACTAGTAACTAATTGGGGTAGGTAAAAAACGATTATTTTAATTAGCAGCTGCTTTGCATTCCTTATGATAACACTATGCTCGGGGACAACCTAAGTTGAACCTGAATCGGAAGCTATGATACGTATAAAATATTCAATTGCCTTCGGCTGAACTTAGGTTGTCCCCGAGTATAGTAAGAAATAAAAATATAAAAAATGAGAGTATGATACGATACTTCAGGAGCCAATCAAAACTTGTCTTGCCACACTGAGATGATTCGTAGGAAACCGTATATGCAATGAGATATGTGAATTCAGTGATATAATAATATAATTTTTTGAAATTTCCGACAAAACACGTTTTGAATGTTTGCTCCTTACTTTTGGTTGATGGAATTTGTTGTGTAAAGCTACACAATGGTCTATTGGCCATTGGATCTGTTCCGAGGAACTGTTGTGGTCAGATATTGCAGAAAATAACTGAGCTGGAACGTACTCTGCCAATTTCCACAGCATGACTAAAATGGACGGATTTAATACTCGTCAGCTTTTTATACCAAGAGTTTACAATTGGATTCACCGGGGTTTATTGGATTTTTTAAATTCTGAATTAAAGGTGGTGGCCACCAGGTTATGAAACCGTAACCGGTGCCGGATGCAAGGTTACTGTATACAATGCTGGATATCAGACTACGTGAAAAAGTTCTAATTTAATAGCATCTTCTCAACCGTCGGCGCTGTTACCGACACCGGTTTTCCCGGTGTGTGAAAAAGCGAGCTTAACTTTAATTGGATGACAGAACTGTATACCTGCCTTGAAGGTAGTGAGTGAGTTGGCTAGCCAAAGTGTATTGTTCTTCGAACTGAAGAACGAACAGTATTCATTTATTTGGAAGAACAGGGAGCATAGGAGACGTCGGTTCTGTTGTTCCTTAAGAGTGGACATCTGAAAGAAAATTATTAAATGTATGTCTTGAGTAAAAAATTATACACATTGTAGAATTATAAATGCGATAAAAGTATATAAAGCAGCTCCCATAAATGTTCGTACACTTACGAATTTCAAAGAAATACTGCTATATTTATTATAAAAAATAATATTTCAGAATGGGAATTTTTTTAATAAGATATATAAATTGTTCTTAACAAAACTATATAATTTTTTTTAAAAACATAGTAAAACTTTTTTTTGTGGAAAATTAATAATTAAATACGCTTATGTAATCCAGATGATCTGAGAGCACTTGTCGAATAGTTTCGATTGAAATTGAAGTAGAACATGTTTCATTAAATTCTGTAAATATTTTTACAACTCTCAAACGTGGATTTTTCATAATTTTTCTAACTTATAAATATCTGATCACGTTGAGTTAACTTTGCCGGATGACATTTTCTTACCTTGTTTTTGATCCGATTTTCTTCTTAAAATCGTTTTATCACATACTGCACGTAGAATTAGATAAATTTATTAATTTAGATATACTCCTAGATGATTTACCACCATTATGATGAGAAATTATCAATATTCGAATGCTATTCTTTGTTTCCTTACGACTATGATCCATTTTTAAATAATAAATAGAATATTACGAAGTAAACAAGCAAAAATTAATACCAAACGAATATTAAATGTCACCAAAATGCAAAAATAATAATAATAATAATAATAATAAAAAAAAAGCGACAGACGATAATTTTATTTATGAATTTATTCGAAAATGTTTTGGTGTGCGATCACTTTTGTGGCGTTTTTTTTCTCCCGTTTCCTTGCATTTTAATTTTTATAAAAATAAAATAATTCAATATTTAAAGAATATATAATAGGTTTTATTTAGAATAACATGGAGAAGATGTGAAATATTATTGGACTTTATATTCGAATTAAATTGCAGACTTCAGCGCTTTTTCTACAAATTTTTAAAGTGTACGAACACTTTTGGGAGCCACTGTAGATGTGTTTTGGATAATTTTTCTTTACGTAGCTTTACTTTCTTATTTTATACAAAAAAAAGTTTTCACGCTGTAAAAATAATAGTAATGTCATTGAACTATTACGTCTAACACTGCATGGATATAAAAACAAACGTTTGTTGATTTTGTGGTTTTTTTGTGTGACATAAATGCTCCCTTCGCGTTGCGTGCCAACTTAATGTTTTAGGTATACTGATTCACGAAAACTAATATGAGTTGATATATAGCATAGCCAGCACAGGATCGGATAAGAGAAGGGTCGATGACTTAGATTTACACAGAAACACTACGTCTTGCATAAATATTTGATCTTGCCATTTCTTTTTAATGTAAAGCCCTTTTATTCTCTTTTGGTTTAGAAAAAGAAAAAAAAAGGCTGATTTAAACGTGGTATGTGAAATATTACGAATGTCTTGTAATTTTTAAAACTACTTTCCGGAATGGGTGTGTGGAGTATGATTAAGGATATTTTCATTTAAATATAAAAAAAGATTTAATAAACGAGATTACAATAAAATACTTCTCGTAAAATATATTCGTACATAAAATAATAAATAAACCAGAAGGTTGAATATTTATCATTTTTGAAGATTTTTCAATTTTTATTTACTTATCAATTTTTGAAGATTTATCAATTTTTATTTACTTATCAATTTTTGAAGATTGATCAATTTTTATTTACTTATCAATTTTTGAAGATTGATCAATTTTTATTTACTTATCAATTTTTGAAGATTGATCAATTTTTATTTACTTATCAATTTTTGAAGATTTATCAATTTTTATTTACTTATCAATTTTTATTTATTTATCAATTGTTATTTATCAATTTTTATGAATTTATAATTTTTATGAATTTTAAATTTGTATTTATTTATCTATTTTTAGTTAATTATTTATCTTTTTTTATTTATTGATCTATCCATTCTTATTTATTTATTAATTTTTATTTGTTTATCAATTGTTATTTATTTATCAATTGTTATTTATTTATCAATTGTTATTTTATTTATCAATTGTTATTTATTTATCAATTGTTATTTATTTATCAATTGTTATTTTATTTATCAATTGTTATTTTATTTATCAATTGTTATTTATTTATCAATTGTTATTTTATTTATCAATTGTTATTTATTTATCAATTGTTATTTATTTATCAATTGTTATTTATTTATCAATTGTTATTTATTTATCAATTGTTATTTATTTATCAATTGTTATTTTATTTATCAATTGTTATTTATTTATCAATTGTTATTTATTTATCAATTGTTATTTATTTATCAATTGTTATTTATTTATCAATTGTTATTTATTTATCAATTGTTATTTTATTTATCAATTGTTATTTATTTATCAATTGTTATTTATTTATCAATTGTTATTTATTTATCAATTGTTATTTATTTATCAATTGTTATTTATTTATCAATTGTTATTTATTTATCAATTGTTATTTATTTATTAAAAAATTTGCTGTTGTGCTACATTAAATAAATTTTAAAAAAAATATAACTGTAATATATATTTTAAACTTTAATATATAAAGTACAAATGGGTGTTTAACGTTGAATATTTAATACCTTTTTTTAAAATTAGACGGTAGAATTGTTATTTATATGGAAAAAACTTTTTTTTTTTCCTATTCTACATTATCTTTTAACATATAATAATAGTTTAAAAAGAAATTATAAATGCATTCTTCGTCGAAAGTAGACGATTTTTACTTTTTTGAGACAAGACATTCTAAATAGTTTAACGTTTCTATTCTATATTCGAATCTATATTCTATTCTATAATATTCTATTCTTTAATAATATATTCTATAATATTCTATTCTATAATATTCTATTTCATAATATTATATTCAATAATATTCTATTCTATACTATTTTATCCTATACTATTTTATCCTATAATATTCCATTCTATAATATTCTATTCTATAATATTCTATTCTATAATATTCTATTCTTTAATATTCTATCCAATAATATTCTATTTTATAATATTCAATTTTATTATATTATTTTGGCAACAAAAATATGAATGATGTATGTTTATGAAATAATAAATAAAATATATTGAAGGCAAAAAAAGTTAATTATCTAAGTTTTTTTTACATATTCAATTTGAAGCTACATTTATTCACGACATGAGCAACTCACTTTTTAGACGATACATCTTATCTTCATATTATAACAACAATACATTTAAAAAATAACATACTTTTTAGATTCGGAGATCTGTGAATCACAACTTGTATACAGCAATTGAAGAAATACACATAATGTAAATAATATTCTGTCTTTTCTTGGATTAAATTTCTCAACTTTACCTAAAATATCAAGTAAATCATCAGTAAAATTGAGAAATCTGAGTCTAACGAACTCCGTTTTCCGGGTTATGTAATAGCCGATTGTTATTGTAGGTTCCTTCCTTTTTATCTTGATCATTCACACCTGCTTTTTGATGAGAAGAATAGTCGGAGACAATCGGTTCTTGATACTTTGTAAAAACATTAATACTAAATTCTCTTTTATTAAGGTTAGTTGTTACATGTATAGAAGAGTTTTGTGAGAATATTTTAATTTGACTATATAAAACAGGATACGGCAAATGTTGCATTCTATTAACTTTCTCAATTTGAATATCATTTGGGAATTTTTAGAAAGTTTAGAAAATGTGTAAAAATTTTATTGAGAATCATTTATGAATTTGTAGATTATTTGTGAATGTTTCTTGAAGCAATTTTAAATACATTACGTTTTAGAACAATTTAAATATTTGTAAGAATCATTATACTTTTCCGAATTTTTTTTTATTTGCATATACCTTGAAATTTGTTATAGTTACATCAAATGAAGTTTCTTTTAAATCAAAAATTAGTCAATGACCAAATGCATATTCTTTAATTAATTTTATCAAAAATATAATATATTAGAAAAGTTAATAGATTACAAAAAAATATATAAAGACTCATATAAAAAATTACAATTATAAAAAATATATAACTTTCAAAAAAGTTATAAATAAAAATATAAATTTTAATTGGAATATTATTTTGGCTCCCCGTTCTATTCTAAGAATTATCGCCTATGTGTGGGAGAGTTGATGTAAAATACAATCACTAAATAGTTCTCATTCTTTCACACGTTTATATCTAATAGAATATGGATATTTAACTCATAACCTACATTTTCTAAATGCATCATAAAAACAACAACATTCTCACTCTTTACCCATTAATGAGCGATTCAACGCCAAATGTGGCTTGCCTTCCCACCAAATCTTATCTATTTTCACCAACTGAGGCGTGCAGAATGACTCATCTCATAAAAGAGAGTCTTTATTAGCAAATATTATTGTGCCAGGAAGCTGAGGTGATTTGAATGGGAAACGCATGGCTGGAAAAGTTCGTAAACTTCCGCCACCTATTTGTGTGTTGACAATCGGCAATAAGTCCCCAACTATCTCGGCTAGATTTGCCTTCAAGTGCCCGTATATTCCAATGTTGTACCAAAACAATGCAGTTCGTTCCCCTCTGGAATGACTGTTTACGTTTTGGCGCGAAGGTAGCGAATTAATCACTTTTTGTCTTCCATTTTGATTTCGGTATTCTCGTTTCTTTAATGTCTTCTTGCTGTATACTCAGTGCCGTCAAACAAAATTACTTTTGGGGGATTTGAAACAAGAAATTTCCCAACTTAACAATTCGAAATTCCCAACTTGCAAGGTTCGAAATTCCCAACTTGAAAGATTCGAAATTCTCAACTTGAATGATTCGAAATTCCCAACTTGAATGATTCGAAATTCCCAACTTGAAAGATTCGAAATTCCCAACTTGAAAGATTCGAAATTCCCAACTTGAAAGAATCGAAATTCCCAACTTGAAAGAATCGAAATTACCAGCTTGAAATATTCGAAATTACCAGCTTGAAATATTCGAAATTCCCAACTTGAAAGATTCGAAATTCCCAACTTGAAAGATTCGAAATTCCCAACTTGAAAGATTCGAAATTCTCAAGTTTACGATTCGAAATTTCCAACTTAACGGCGTCGAGTGCCAGCTTAGGTGCTGTCCTCGTTATCTAACCATGGTTAAAAAATACGATGCATTGTCCTCGGGTCTTTCCTTCGAGATGGGATCCGCACCGCTGCCAATAGCCCCAATATGCGACGTCAATTTACCAAACCAAATTTAACGATTGAAATTCCCAATTCAACACTGCTAAAAATTCCCAGCATCAACTTATCGACATTTAAAAACTTTATTTATAGATTGGGTAATATTAAGCAGGTTCTCGCAAAAGTATTGATTTGTTGCACGCGTGTTTAGATGCAGTGTCCGTTCAGAGGTCTAATTTAATTTTAATCCTACTATTTTACTATTTCGGCAATTTATAAATCATCCCTCGCTTTGATTTGCTAATAATAATCATTTTCTTCAGTCATAAATTTTCCCGACTCGGGGATTTTTAAAACTCGAAATTCCCAACTTTTAAGGTTTCCAGATTATTGGGGGAATAGGGGGGGGGGGGGGGGGGGGGGGAGAGGAGGGTGTTATTGGGGCAGTGGAGGAAATTTTTCATAAAACTTTTACAAAAATTATAAGTTTAAGTTAATAGTTACCCTAAAAATTTACAAGTTTAGATTAACTTCAATTTTTTAAAAAATACTAATTGCGTTAATACTAAACTTTAGAAGTTCATTGTTATAGAAGGACTATAATTTATAATATCTGTTAACAGCGATTCCAGTTTTTCAAATGGTTGAATAGTTTATCTTGCAAATATTCTAAAATCATATATAACATTTAAATAAAAAAAATTAAATACTTCAATGCGTCTTATAACAACAGTACGCTTTAGAATTTAATGATCTTTAGAAAGCTTTGTAGTACTTATTTATTCATTTCCAAAAAAAACTTTAAAGTCTCCCATTGACGTTTATTTATTTTAAAAGTTCAAAGTCTTATATAATTGCTCTCACTCTAAAAATCGCTCACTTTACCAATGGATTCAAGTAGTGCTTTTACAATAGGTAAGATTGGAATAGAAAAACAATATTTCACAACTCCTTATAAGTTAAATCCGCTTGGAAAAACAGATCAAAATAAAAGTTTTATCAATAAACCATTGTGTTTTTCATGTCAAAAGTTCAAACGATCCAAAAACTCAGAGAATGTAAACTCGTTTATTTCCCTCTTATTTTTTAATGAAACATATCGTTGACTCGAACCATTCCATTACACGAATTGGCTTTTCTTCATTTTTCTCACGTAATCTATTGCCTTCAATGTAAACAAAGAATATCCATCCGTGAAGTTCAAAAGTATAACAGCAAATAAATTTAATTTAAAACCTCGAAATTGGTTTTCTTTATATGACCCCATTAACCAACTTGCGTCGGAAAACTAACTACGACATTTGAATTTGTTATTAGAATACACGGTCACTGGCTTCTAGCGAAAAAAAAATGGCGAATTCATATCTTTTTTTTTAAAAAAAGAAATAAATAAAGAGACAAAAATCTATTGTCTGAAAAAAGTCGAAAATCCGATCAAATCTAAAGTGGTCGGTCTGGTGAATTTGATGACCTGTGAGTCATGCTAGCGAACTAGGATTTTAAATAGGATCGTTCTTTAATGGGAAAATATAGAACAACTTATTGGAATCGGTGGTTGGGTAATCGAGTATGTACTTTGCGGTTGTCTTCTCTTTTCTTATGTCACCTGGACGGCGGCTGTACAAACGGCTGTAGTCGAGAACAGATGATATTTGTCGTTGTTTCAAATTTCATTTAAAGGAAAGTATTGTGGTGGTATGGGTCATATTTTGAACAAAAGATTGTTTGATATTTTATACAGGAAAAGCTTAAAACTGATTAAAAAAACTATTTTTTTTCTACTTCTCATAAATAAGTATACAACTTTATGGTGGCCGATTCGTAATGCAGTATGCTTACGCAAGGGGGTGTTGAGAAGGATCAGCAGTGCCGTTACACAAAAAATATTTTAGGGGGGTTGAAACAAGAAATTTCCCAATTGAACGATTCGAAATTCCCAACTCAACAAAGCTGAAAGTTCCCAGTTCCAACTTTTCGAAATGTTTAATCTTTTTTTTTTAAATATATTTTAGGTAATATTAACAGTTCTCTCACAAGCATTGATTGATTTGTTGCACTTATATTCCAATGCAGTATCCGTTCTGAGGTCTAATTTTAATGTAATCTTACAAGTTGGGCAATTTCTAATCTTTGTTGGGGGGTTGAAACAAGAAATTTCCCAACTGAACGATTCGAAATTCTCAACTCAACGTTGCTGAAAATTCCCAGTTCCAACTTATTTTTAATCTTTTGTTATATATATATTTAAGGTAATATTAAACAGCTCTCTCAAAAGCATTGATTTGTTGCACCCATATTCCGATGCAGTGTCCGTTCTGAGGTCTAATTTAAATGTAATCTTACAAGTTGGGCAATTTCTAATCTTCCCTAGCTTTCATAGTTAATAATATTAATTTTCTGCAGGCATAAATTTTACCAACTTGGGGTTTTTAGAAGTTGAAATTTCCAACTTTCAGGGTTTCCAATTCCAGATAATTGGGGGTGGGGTCCCAAATTCTAGAAATTTTGAGTCCTTTTCAAAATATTATTTCTTGTAGTCGAAACTTAATTCAAAAATTCCATATAACATCTATAAGAAATCCTTATAAGATCCCCACTTAACATAACCATCTTCATTCAAAGATTTTCATTATCAGTAATTAAGCCTCGAAATTCATTAGATATTAAATGAACATAAAATATCTAGAGAATTATTCTCGGAGTTTCATTTCAACCATTGATTATGTTCGCACTTTCGGCAAGTGAAGTGGCTCTACAATTATATATTCCATGACCACCTGCTGAGTTCTCATCCCCCCACCTGTTACGAAACTCCCGCGAATCCAATCAATTCCATTCTTTCATTAAACGTATCAAAGGGGATAGAGGGGGCTATTCAAATGCCCCCACAATGAGCCCTTATTCTCCCTATAGGGATGGAGTTGAGTTGAGATGTACTATTATGAGCCTATTCCTCTGTGGGGTTCCACGGAATCCCAGCAGATGGCCTAAAGAGAAGGGAACGCATTTTTTATTTCCTGCAAAGCGGCTAGAGGGGTGCCATGGTTGGCAAAAATCGCCAATTTATAGTAATTTTAGTATATTCTGAAACTAAATAAGCCAATTTTGGGGTGAAATTTTTTTTCAAAGAGGGGCGCCGCGCTCAGAGAAAAATTCCCAAAATGAGAATGTTACAGATAAAATAATTTTTTTTTGTTCTTACTTTTGATGTGAAATGACTTTAAAACAAGCTATATTAGGTATCAGGATATAACAAATAGCACGACTGATATGAATTTGTTCTCGTTCGGTAGGAAAAATTAGACTTATAACTAAAAGAACAAAGTAAGGCAGACTGTTCGCGAACGGAATTATCTGACAAATTTTCTATACAAATTAAATATAGCCGCATCAAGCATTTATGATTGATAAAAAAAAATTACGATTGTCTTTTCAAAAGTCTGACAAACTAATTCATAAGTTTCAGAATTTATAAGTTTTATTATTCAAATTTATTCATTAGTTTGTAAGGAGAATAAAAATGGCCCCGCTTCTAAGTTCGCACCGCGTCCCGTGGCTGCTAAGGGCGTTCCCTGGTAATGTGAATGCAGCATAAATATCACATGTGAATTTTAGGGGTAAACTTTCAGGAATATGATAAAACTTTTTTTTCATTTATGACGTTATTGTAAGTTACATGGGATGAGTATATCTTTATATATATTACTCTTACGCGGTGATTGAAAAACGCTGTTTTTCTGTACGCTGAGTGGCAACAGTTAGTTTGTTTACGAAATTCTGTTGTGCCCGTATTTTTATTTTGCCATTATGTAAGCCATTTTGACGATTAGCCCCTTCAATTTATTAGTAAATAATTATTTTGTTGATGTCAGCTTAAATTAGAAAGAATATAAACCCTATTACATTAAAAATAGAAGTTTTGAAAAACGCTTTTGATTTTCAAATGAGCGGAACATTGAAGTGGCGCCATCTATTGGCAATTTTGAAAACTAGATTTCTATGACCTTCATTTTTATGACGTATTAACTTAGTTACGTACACACTTCTGGTAGGCAAGAGTATGGTAAGCTTAACGTCAATTATGCCAAAACAAACTACCAATAATATTAAAAATTAAACTAAAACACAGGAAAGGTGTGAAAATAATAAATAATGGTAGAAATAAAATAATAAATAATGGCTTGCCAGTGGTGCCATTGTTTTCATTTGTAGTTTAAAAGAAATTAAATGATTTTATATTGATTTACATGGCGAAAAAATGTATTGATGCCAAGATGAATTATAATTTAAATTTAGTTTCAACGTTTAAAGTTTTTGGTAATATAATTAAAAAAAGTATTGTTACTAGGACACGTTGTTATTGTGTCCTACATTTTAGCGAGCAAAGCGAGAAGTGGTTTGCGGAGCAAACCTATGAGGATTGCGTAGCAATCATCCGGGGGTTGGCGGAGCGTCAGCGGAGCAGGGGGCGGAGCCTCCTAGTACATATTAATGCGTAAATTTTGTCTCCATATTTATAAAATCGTTTTATTTTAAGACATAATTAATAATTTATTTCATTCGAAAAGGAGCTTCTATTTTCGGCCTGGTCATGTGCTACCTGTGCATATCCCTCTTGATATAATATAGAATCTGATTTATACACTTTTCTAAATGCTTTAGTTTCAGAACCCTAATACGTACCGTTTAAAATAATACCAGATTTTGTTAAAATTTTATTATAGTTTTCATATAAAATAAATCTATAATTTGTGACTTATTTCTCTTACATATAATATAAATGTTCTAAATTTTAAATTATTTTTTTCTGCGGATATATTTTCCAACTTTAATGATTACTAGAAAAATTATGGAAAATATAAATTGTAAATACGTTTTTATTAACACAATTCAGGTGAGGTACACAACTACATGTATTTTAAAAGTGAAATTTACACTATACGCAAAACACTTTATGTGAACTTCATTAAGAATAATTTTGGATACCATTTTTTGTTGTCTTTGGCGAACTATGAGTCAAGTTGTCAAGTTTGGCGATTTTTTTAGAAATATCTACATTGGCAACCGTGTGGTGGCTTCAGAACAGTCCTGCAGAAATTCTTTCCAACTTTAATGGTTACTAGAAAAATGATAGTAAATATGAACAGTACGTTTGGTTTTTATGAACACAATTCAGGTAACGTACACAACTACATGTATTTCAAAAGGATGAAACTTAACTCTATGCAAAACACTTAACATGGAATTTATTCGGATATATACAGCATTTTTTGTTGTCTTTGGCGAACGGTGAGTAAAGTTTGGCTAATTTTTTTTCGAAATGTCTACATTGGCAGCCCTGTGGTGCTTCAGGTCAGTGAT
Source organism: Troglohyphantes excavatus (assembly GCA_963932185.1). Classification (NCBI taxonomy): domain Eukaryota; kingdom Metazoa; phylum Arthropoda; class Arachnida; order Araneae; family Linyphiidae; genus Troglohyphantes; species Troglohyphantes excavatus. The sequence goes on from OZ010667.1 coordinate 13,603,537, forward strand.
ACGACCACTTGCGGGGAGGCATTTCGGTGCTGGAGACATATAACTCAAAAATTTATTACACAAAAAAAAATAGTTTATGGTGGTCTGCCTGTGATGTGTGTCTGCCAAGCACGCGAACTTATACTTTAAATCCAGGTACAAAGCATGAAAGCATCTCTTTAAAACAGCCTGGTCATTTTATGAAAAGAGCTAACTTTACGAGACTCAAGGGATTGCTCTTAGCGCTGCAGATTTATATAAAAGACATTTCTATATTTTTTTCGAACAAAATCATCCGTTTCTGCATGTAGTTAACTGCAATGTAAAAACATGTGGTTAAGTGCAATGTAAAAAAGGTACTGAATAATGAGTACCTGAACATACTCGTTCTTTGACTTTTCTTTGACTACAATTGCATTGTAAATGAGCGATGATGTACTCAAATTTAACAAATGGTAGTTGGGGCAACTAATGATGATGTTCAAATTCAGTAACTACACAGAAAAAAAAGAGGTACTTAAAAATGAGTACTTGAAAAGACTTATTTTTCTATGAGTACAATTCCATCGTAAATGATCGATGATGTACTCAAATTTAAGTAATCGCAGTATTAATAAGCAGTGTGATTTAATATTGCCAATTTCAGCTTCTGTTCAAGCCATTTTAACAAAGCGACCTGACAAACTTAAAATAGTGGTTCAGAAGATGATGGTTTTCCACGACAAAAAAGTTGGGAGTTCAAAAATTAATCCGCCTTATGAATAAGTTTGAATAAATTATGAAACTTATGTCAGATTTTTGTGACAAGTCAATCTGGATATCTTTTACCAACTACTAATGTAGGCAATCTACTACGAATTTTAGATGTGGCTACATTTTATTTCCACAAAATAATTATTACATAACTTTCATATGTATAAAGTCTGCGTTATGTTGTTTTTTTTATATTAAAAATTAAAGTCAAGTCTAATTTCCTATATGACAAAACAAAACAAATTTATGTCAGTCATTCTAATTATTACGGAGTTATAGTGTCGGAATGGACCACTTTATAAATGTAAAATGGTATTCAGTGCCGTCATACAATTTTTTTTTTGGGGGTGGGGAGGATTGAAACAAGAAATTTCCCAACTTAAATATTCGCAATTCTCAACAGTGATGGAAATTCCCAGTTCCAACTTAAGTAGTGTAAAAAGGCCGATTCTGCGCCGAGGTGCTGTGAGGAATAATGAGGAATATGAGGAATAATTGAAGATCTGTGAGGAATAATGAGGAATAATTGAGGATTTCTGAGGAATAATGAGGAATAATTGAGGATCTGTGAGGAATAATTGAGGAATAATGAGGCGGACGGCGACGAGGTGCTCTGTGGATTTTGGTGGATTTCTGTGGATTTTGGCGGTGCTCTGTGGATTTTTGGCAGTGCTCTGTGGATTTTTCGAGGATCTGTGTGGATTTGTGAGGATCTGTGTGGATTTTGGTGGATTCTGTGGATTTTTGGTGGTGCTCTGTGGATTTTGGTGGATTCTGTGGATTTTGGTGGTGCTCTGTGGATTTTTGGCGGTGCTGCGGTGGATTTTTGGTGGGTCTTGGTATCAAGACGAGGATCTGTGAGGAGTAATGAGGAGTACGAGGAGTAAATGAGGATCTGACGGAGTACCGGGCTCTAAGC